>CM024243.1:17261434-17861434 GCA_013421045.1 Propylea japonica | reverse complement strand
TGCTCCCGGGACAACACTGCTGATTTTTTTGGGAACGGATCCTTTATTTTTGTTCTTAACAAATACTTCCACTTCTTCGAATAATTTGACATTCGTTTCTTCCTTCAAATGCAGCAAACATAGATAATTTTGGCCATAACGTGTTTGGTGAACATTCCTGCAACAGGAGATCGAATGAATTAATCATACATTGAAAAGAACAAGAATCAGAGCAACATACCAAATCTTCAAAATATGCTAGCAAAATATTTTCTCTGATACCTTCCAACAAACTTTTTCTTTTCCACTCTCGAAAGCCTTCATACTCTTTACTATGAGCAGCTTTAGATTTGGCCGGAATCAAAAATTCACGGGCTTTCGTCGCTTGAGTTTCGACCATAGACCTAATAAGAATAGTAATTATAGATCTATGTAATTATAGTAATTATAGATCTATGGTTTCGACGTAGTTCGACATTATTTCAATGATTTTATTTCTGACAAGACGTCAAAATAAAACCAGTCAACATGATTCTCACAAACACAGCCCATAGCAACGTTAAAAATCCAATTGAATCAATAATTTACAATATAATATTAATTTTCCCATTTCAAGAACGATATTGTATCGATCAGAAAAAAAACTATTGATTACAACACGGGAAATATGAATACATTTCCCACGGTTGCCTAATACATCCCTCGGGCTTCGCCCTCGGGATGTAACTAGGACAACCTCGGGAAATATAGTATTCATATTTCCCTGGTTGTAATAATAGCTATTTTTAGCTTTTGGCTGAGTTTGAAAACTTTGCGGAATCCTAAGCTACGAAAGTCATAGGTAAAAAAAGTACTTGGTCGAATTTTTTTTAAGTTTTTAAACTTGGCCAAAAGCTAAAAAAACACCTTTTTTCTCCAACCATCAAAAAATGTTGACTTTTCTGTACTATTTTCAGGTGCAAAAGTCATAAATTCTCTTACCGTACAAAAATTTGCTCGTTGCTTAGCAACACTTTTAATCCTAGGATTAAAAACGCTACTTTTAATCCTTGTAAATGCATTTGAAGTCTACTTGACAATCACTGTCATGATTCTGTGTTCAAATTCATAACCAAATTATGAACGATTTTCACTAAAACCAATTTTATTGTAATTTTGACTTGGTTGGAGAAAAAATAGTATATATTATTCGGATTAAAAGTGCCTATTTTAACTCGCAATTTTGCATTCGCTCGGCTACGCCTCGCAACTGCAAATATTGCTCGTAAAAAAAAGATGCACTTTTAATCCTTATAATATAATATACTATTTTATTCTGAAAATCGAAAATGAATATCTGAGTGCATCCTACTAAAAATTGAAGTTCTAGTTTTCAAGCCTTTTTTGGGTAACTTGCAGTAATTTCAGGAAGGCGAATATTTTGTTAATGAAGGACGACCATGTTGAAAAAATAAAAACTGCAAAATATTCACTACATATGAATTTCTCAAACCTAGCTGGCAATATAAATTAAAAAACCTATTAAAAAATCATAACTCGAGAACTACAAAAAATCGCGTAATATATAGTCCGTTCACGAAAGGTTGAGCACATAGTAGGCGTTTCTTTATTTATCTGAAGTTGGCAGTATTTACTGTCATAAAGTAAAATACAGTCAACGTTGCCGAATGTATCCGGCCTCGTCCGACGAGCTTGCGAGTTATCAGAGAACTCTATGCAATATTGACAACATTACGTATCAATCTGATAAGAAAATAAACAACATAACCTAAATTTTCAATATACACAGTGGAATATGCCAAACTTCCATGGCCAACTGACGGCTCAACCTTTCGTGAACGGAGTATACATGGGGTATTTTTGGATAGCCACAGGTCCTAGGAACAGCACCCACCAAATAATTATTAGTTTTATCAGAGTAATTGCCCATTCAACTTTGAAAATACTTTTAAAGTGGACAAACTTCGAGAGGTCAGATTAATCCAGAGCAACTTGACATATTCGATGAAATGTACCTGTCTAACCGAAAAAATGTCTAGTTTCAAATGAATGGCTGCCCAGCACATAATAGTCGTAATGTCAAGTTTTAATGAGTATATTGCAATACAATGGATTGGAAGATACAATCAGATGGTCACCGAAGAGCCCCTATCGTACGCCTTTGGATTTTTATGGCTAGAATACTTTGAAAGAGAAAGTACATCTAATTCTCTTTCAGATTCGGAAGGATCTCATCAACAGAATAAAATGGTGTTGTGCAGAAATGCGTCAGAAACGCTATGAACTTTGTAGAGTTGTAGATTCAGTGCGGAACCGATGTTTCAAATGTCTTGCAGAAGGAGGTTCATTTCTTTGTTATTATTTCGATTCAAGATGAATCGATGATTTTCATAAAACTACATTAAAATTCATTCACCAAGAGCTTCGAAAGAGAGCAATTTTTTTTATCTTAATCAAAAAATTTTCAATCATTTCTGTTTCAGAGACTGGGAGTGAAAACTTATAAAGTTTTTAAGAAGTGCAAATTTAGGTTCGGAATTCTTAGACTTTTTCGTTGTTATCAGGTTAGCCATGATATTAAGAAGCAGAATTTGCAGCTAGCACAAAAGTTGATATGTCATTCTAAATCACTTGTTTAATCACCTCTCGATGTTTGTACAGTTTAAAAGTAGACAACATCACCAGTTCTGACGTTACGATGAATGCACAAAAATCGGTCCGTAACGTTACATGTTACAGGCGTTAAGGTCCGATTTTTGTACATTGATCTCACTTCCTCTTCAAGGCGTAAACGGCTTGCCTCACGCGCTTCCTTGTCTAGCGCGTTATTCACATCGACGTGACGAGATTATGAACCTCCCCTTCGTTGTTTATCTATTGCGGCTTCTAAGGTGAATTTGAGGCTAGCCTCAGTAACATTTGAAGCGTTTTATCTCAGAAACGGTGCCTCGTAGGAAAAAAGTATTGATACATTTTTGAAGATAACTTTAATATCTACATTTTTGTCTGAATTACTTTTTTGATGAAACTCACCGTTTTGCTGAAAATCGCGAAAAACTCATTTTTCGACCTTTGAACTTGAATAAATTTTTGTCCATCCACGGGAATGATTGGGAACTTTTATATATTATTTATTATTATGTTTTGCACAATTTTACCGGTTTTCAGCTTGTTGGGATTTTATGTAACTTCACCCTAATTTTTTGGTCTGGATTGACCGGACTATCTACCCTTGATCCGTGATCGTTTCGTTTCGTTTAATCGGCAAACTGCACATATAGATAGTGAAATTTCACTCTGGTTTGGGTTTATTGGGTTTGTGCAGTACTCGTGATATTGCAGAGTTTTCAATAAAACAGAAACAGTTTTTGAGTCATTCCTATGAGTATAAAATATGTACAATTGAAAAAGTTATAACTCTAATCAAATTATTTTTTGGCAGTGTTAATAATACATATTCCGATAGGGTTTAGTGAAAAACTGGTTGAAGCGAGTTGAAAAACTTATCTCAGGGCAATTACCACCCAATAAAACGCTATAGAATCATTGGAGCATTAATACCGAAGGATTTTTTCATAATGATAAGTATGCAGCTGACAAAAAAGAATTATGAGATTAATATTTTTTTTGATGTGCCTCGTCACTTTATTTTGTCACAAGCCGCCACTGTAGACAACCTGTATAATGAAAATGACCCATTCAAAGTTTTCCGCCGAAACGATCGATATGTATGAGTCGGCGTGTAGCACCGCGACACACCAAACCGGCGATCAGCTGTTTTCTAAATTAAGGCACTCGAATGCATGCAATTGCTGCAAGTCAAGTGTCAACTGTTTACCAATTATACACGATGTAGAGACAGTCAAACAATTCGGTTCTAGAGTGTTACCCGGGATACCGAAATGGATTCCTTTCTTCAAGTTCACAATGCGAACAATATGTTGGGATCTCCAACAAGTGCCTGTATACCTGACGATGTTGCTTCTATTTGTCCTTTGATTACTCCTTCGCCTCCTACTAATGCTCTGGTTAATCCTCTGCCGGAATCTCAGGACTCTGAATATAATATTAGTGATGAATTGGCGAGTAAGCTGCAAAAAGTGCAGAGTGAGTATTTTGTTACCTAGAGAAATGAATGAATGTCGGTGTAGGTACCTATTTACTGCGTTACTTTTCATTCTGATATTTATCAGAACCGTATTAGTACTACGTATCTTTAATCATTCTAAAAAAATACTTCATTATCAGCACTATCAAATACACTAAAAACAAATAAATGCAATATTATCTCAATATTTTGTGTAGGACTTAAGATCAATGCTAAGTATATCAATGCAAAATCTCAGCACGATCGAAATTATATTCTGAAAATTATTCAAAAACTAAAATATGTAAAAACTTGACAATTAAAAAAATTAAATTCTATATGGTTCTGATGATGCGACCCTCATGAATTTTCCATAAACATTCAGTATACCAATTTTCATTCACGAAATAAATTCATCTCAAATCGCCGGATATCTTGTTAGGAAATATAAAGATTTTTCTTTTCAATATACCAATTGAATTTTCTATGGTTCTGTTAACACAATGGCCACAAAATTTCGCATGAGGCTTGTTAGGAGCATCTTGCCTATGACCGCAAAATTTCATTTCGATTGGTTCCGTTTTGTCTGAGATATTGAGGATCAAAAATTTTGGACGGCCATATATTATGGAAGACCTTGTACGATTTGACTTAATCGCGGTATTTGGGAACCGAACTCACCTTGAAAATATCAAGTCTCTAGGACAATATCTTCGAAAGTTATCGTGCTCACGGCGTGCCGCACGGACGGCCCCACGGACAGAATTGAATTCGTCATCAGGGAGTCGAACCCTATCGTTTGAGACTATTTTCGGCCCAAAATCCGAGAAATACAGACATTTGGGTAAAATGATTCAAAACTCGATGGAGTAGAACGAGCGCTCAAAAACTACATACAAAATACTCTCTGAAACAATACAATAATAATTAAAAATTAATTACTTGAAATTTTAGTGAATAATTGGATGAATATACAGGGTGTCCCGGAAAATCTGGGAAATCTCTCGGATTCAGATAGAACATAAAAAATGAAGATGACAAGTTCCCATAATTTTTTTTCCTAGCGGCACTCCCTACGAAGATACGACCTCCTAAATGAAGCCACTGAAAATCCATTTTAGTGGAATAAGTTTCAAACTACTCGATATAATTTGATAAAAATTTTATATGATTAATAGTACTAAGGACCTCTTAAATCGCCGCACTCAAATTTCAATTAACTTGTTCAGTTTACCAGGGGAGGACTGGGTTTAATGCTCCCATTTTTTTTATGATAAGGTGCTAAAAAAACAAATTTGGATACCTTGAACACTAAGCTAAAGAAAAGGTACTCTTGTTCAGTGTCGATAAAATGAATGAAAAAAAAATAATGAAATAAGTAAGTAATTGAAATTTATCCCACTAAAATAAATTTCCACTGGCGTCATTTAGGAGGTCGTATCTTCGTAGAGAGGGGCAGCTAGGAAAAAATATATTGTCAACTTATTTTTTATGTTCTATTTAAATCCGAGAGATTTCCCACATTTTCCGGGACACCCTGTATATTTAACACAATTCTAATGATGTCAAATGAAAGAAATCGATATACATACTAGAAATTGCTGTAAAAATGCGGACTATATTTTTTATTTTTACGTAAATCCTATAATTTCGGAGATTTAGACACTACCTCCAACGAGGTTAAAATAATATCAAATGGCTATAACTACTAAAGTTACAACTTGATTTATTACTAAATTCTTATTCAAGGCTGTAGTCAAAAAAAAATTGGGGGGAGAGGGTGAAGACCTTTTTTTGGTCTTCTCAGAGTTCGGTTTCCAAATACCACTCTCCTTAAACGATGCTTATACCTTTTTACCAATACCCATTCAAAGAGTGATGCTCTATTCTTGGAATATTTCGTTATAGAGAGGATTAACTTCGTTTTAGAGGAAGTTTTTTACATGGAATTTGGATTCAAGGTGCAATGTCTTGAATGGAATTCGTTTACAGGGAAATTCGTTATCCAGACGTTCGCTATAGAGAAGTTCCACTGTATATGATTCGAGTGAATTCATTTAGTGAATCAAGACTGTTCATATAGATTTCAAGAGGATTGCATCATCAGAACCATAGAATTAAATTTTTTTATTATTAATTTTTACATATGTCATTTTTCGAATGATTTTCAGAATTTTATTCCGATTGTGCTAAGATTCTGCATTTTTTTATGTATATTTGGCATCAATCCCATATTTTGAGGTAATAGTCTTATTGCTCCACCAAAGAACGAGCGCTCAAAAGCTCCTGCTCAGGGTTTTTCTAAATTTTTTTAATGATATTAGTAAAAGGCGATATGCGTATTAGTCACGTATTTAAATGTTTCATTTAAATTTCGGTGAAGATAATGTAATGATAGCTATAGGTATGAGCATTGTTTAAAGAGAGAGTTTTCTTGGAACAATGGTAGAAGTGTATAATAGAAATTTTATTCCGCACTATCACCTGAGACTGCGCCAGATTAAAAAATAATCAAACCACTATAGTTATAACATATCTGAATATAACTCAGTGGAAAAACAACCAATTTATTCTATAATTTTTAGTGAAGATTGAAAATAATTTTTTTCAGGTGGAGAAAAAGAGGATGATTCAATTTCTTCAAATTCTTCCATGTCAGCTGAGCCAGCACGTGTCCAATTGCTTAACCACAAGAACAACAGTTTTCCTTTCATCATTAAAGACGAAGAAAATGCGACACAAGTGAGTTCAATTCAGTATTTTATTTTTTCAATTGATTCTTATGGATCTCTTAATACATCATTATGTTGATAGAAATTTTAAAAAAATAAGAAAGGCCTCAGTAGGTTGAAAGATTCCATTATCTTGGATTGTTCTATCGAACGTTTTGGCAAGCATTCGCCAGCCGTCTTCAGGGGAATCGCAAAATCGAACTTAAACTTCAGCAAAATTAATGCCGAAACGTTGAATAGAACAATCCAAGATAATGGAAACGGCCCAAATAATCTTTCAACTAATGAGCCATTATGAAGAATTTCCGTTCACAATCTGAGCAGGTGCTTTTGAGGGCTCGTTCAATGGTGGAGCAATGAAGCTATTACCTCAAAATTTTGTTTTGGAATAGAGATATATACGTAATAAATAAAGGCAAAATATAAGGAAGATTGGAATAACATTCTAGGAATTATTGAAAAACTTAAATATGTTGACAATTAAAAAATTTAAATTATATGGTTCTGGCGATGCGATCCCCTTGAAATTTTGCATGAACATTCAATATGTCAATCTGCATTCACATAATCTATTTTGCTCGAATCGGATATCTTGTTATGTAAATATAGAGATTCTTATTTTCAATATTCCAATTAAATTTTCTATGGTTCAGATCAGTGACGGCTCGTGCCCTCCAGATGGGGGTCGGCCAGACCAAAAGAATATATATATATATAACACAGATTTTTTTATTCGCGATTGTAAACTCTTAATTTTTTTGCCATCACAGCCGCCGCCTCGTCATTGGTTTGTCCGAATAATTTAGTCGCTATATAAAATGATTGAAATTGTCTAACAAGTTATTGAAAATATCATTCGCGGTTCAATTTTACGGACATCGCAAAATCCCCAAAAATCGTTTCGATATAATTCACCTTGTCGTCAATATTTGACAGATACATTTAATATCTATTGTCTCGTCTATTCCCCAAGAAGAGTACGTTGCACTGTCTATTTCCTCATAAATTAATTCCCTCGCCGAATCATATAAATCACTCTGTATGGTTCTTGACAAACCAAAATACCGACGGCGCGGAAGGCTAAACACAATTTTTGAAATCTTTGTCTAAATTCGCGGCGATTAAACGACCTCCTAAAAATTCTCATGATTGTTTCTTGTGTCAATAGGAAAGGATCATATTCAATAGATGTTTCATAATTTTACTACTTTCCCTAACCTTATCGTCGAAACTTTTTATAAATTTGCGATGAGCACTCGAGCACTGTCCGAACAATTCAAAATATTTTGTTTTCCGACTCACCAAGTCGACGCTGCTTTACACAACCTCCCTTACATGTGCCATTACCTAGTATCTCAAATTTAACAATCAAATAAATTTGTAAAAAACTTACGGAAGTAGCCAAATAAATTTTAATAACACTTGGACACTTGTATTACACTGTCGACTTACCCCTTAGAAATACTTACCCCTTTTCAATTCCTTATACATAAGCGAAGATCGCGAAATGCGATTCTAGATGAATCCCCTCTTCTGAGGTACGGCCTGCCGACCTAGCCGCGTATTCTAGACCTTTTGAAATCACGATATTCCTAAAGTTAAGAATACATTAATGATATTTTCATGATCAGAAAATCAGTAACTACTATCGAACGGTACAAAACCGATCTTTCCTGAAATAGTTATAATTAACTATTCATTCGATCAGTGAAAGAACTGTGCAAATTAGCAACTTCTGCTTCGCAGGGTAGGCCTGCCGACCGTGACTATTGGGAAGCGACCTACTATCGATGCGTTGTACCGTTCTACTGAGTGGCCGTATTCTGGACGTATGTCGTAGTATCGCTTCATTTACGTACTGGTAGTACGGCCGAGGGCTGTGGGCCGACCTTGGTGTCACAATTGTAACATTTGTGTTACATTTCAGATCTACTGTTACGGTGTAACGTACAATTCTGAATCGTTAGCTTTCGGTGATGTTACGATATGTTACTATTTATAATTTTGGGTTTGTTACAAAAAGAACAATCGCTAGATGCTTTGGAATCGAATATTTGGTGAGCCAGAAAGGAAATGTTGGGCGGAATAATTTATATTTTTCTGTTCTGAGTGGAAATATTAAATATCCAGGCAATTTTAATATCGAAATTGATAATTCAGAATGACTTTGAATTATTTTCAAATTCCCGATTATTTTTGGGTCGGCCCGGCCGACCCTGCCGACCCCGACGAGCCGTCACTGGTTCAGATGATGATATCTTCTTGAAATTCTGCATGAACATTCAGTATATCAATCTGCATTCACAAAATAAATTATTTTCGAATCAGCTATCTCCTTATGGAAATATAAAGATTCTTCTTATCAATATTCCGTTAAAATTTTCAAATTTTGAGCTGTAAATGGTCTCAAACGATAGGATTCGACTCTCCGATGACGAATTCGTCCGTGGGACCATTCAGCCGGCTGTGAGTACGATAACTTTAGGAGGGATTGTCCTTGAGACTTGAGATTTTCAGGGTAAGTTCGGGTCCCAAATGTCGCGGTTAAGTTCGTTAAACAGCCAAATCCTACAAGCTGTTCCATAAAAAATGGCCATAAAAAATGTTTGTTCCTCAATATCTCAGACAAAACGAAACCAATCGAAATGAAATTTTGCGGAAACATGCAAGATGATCATAATAAGGTTCATGCAAAATGTTGTGGCCATAGTGTTAACAGAACCATAGAAAATTCAATTAGATTATGGAAAAGAAGAATACTCATATTTCCATAACAAGATATCCGATTGGAGTGGAATTCATTTTGTGAATGAAGATCGATATACTGAATGTTCATGCAAATTTAAAGAAGATCGCATCATCTGAAACCAGTGGTTCTCAGAATTTTCAGAATTCTTGGCGGACCACTTAGATTCAATTATTGATATTTCCCAATAATAGGTAGAATAAGATGAACACTAATGAATTCATTATTTACAAAATAAAAAAGAAAATACATGGTAAAAAACAGAAGAAATATAAAAATCAAAATGAAAAGTCATAGATAGCTCCAAATTAAGACTCCCTTGGTCTTGCTTCTCACTTGAAAGTTTCTCAATATTTGTCTCGAAAGAGTTAACGCCAGTCTCATAGGAGCATTCAAATTTAGCAACCTATTTCTGTGTTTATTCTTGATGGCACCTAATGTTGAGAATGCTGTCTCACAGAGATACGTGGAATGAAAAGGAAGAAGAAGTTCCAAAGCTTTTTCACCTAGCAGTGGACTTTCATCAAGTTAATCTATCCAAAAATCTGCAACATTTTCGCAGTGAGATTTTATCATTCTTAGATGATGATGTTTCAATAAGCTGTTCATTTACCTGAATAGAGAGATTATTATCGTAGGTAGCTGAAAAGGGATCAATCACCCACAGATTATTTTTCCCCACATTTGTATCAGCAGGGAAGTACTTCTCAAAGTGGCGTTGAAGTGATTTAATGTAGGACTTACCCAGTGAATGTAAAACATCCTCATTTAATTCTTCATTTCAAGAGATAAAATCTGAAAACAAGTTGAACATTTCAAACGATCCTTTTCAAGCTTCGGACTCCCATAGCAACATTTTTTTCTTAAATGAATCACATAAAAACCGTTCGCGGACCACAGGTTAAGAATCACTGATCTAAACATACAATTAGATTTTTTCATTATTGATTTTTTACATATTTAATTTTTTGAATTATTTTCAGATTATAATTCCGATCGTGATGAGTTTTTGTATTTGTATATTTAGTATCAATCTCAAGTACTATACTATACAAGTACATTTTTAGGTAATAGCCTCATTGCGCCACCAACGAATGAGAGCTCAAAAGCACCTGCTCAGGGCTTTCTTAGGTTTTCTATATTAAAGCTATCCTAATAAAATTGTGTATTCCAGGAATCAAATGGCAAATCGCAACCCTTACAACTCACCTTCAGAAATCCACCAGAAAACTATTTCTTCATGTCATGGAACTGGCCCCTCATCCGTAAACTATCCCTTTGGACATTTCTAGCCGGCCTAGCAGCCATGGTGGCCCTCGTGGTTGCCATGATTTATTCCCTGCCGAAAGTTTGCAACCCCCAGGTCGAATGGTACCAAGGGCGCGTATTCTACGAGATATTTCCAGCAAGTTTCTACGATACCAACAATGGCATGACTGGAGATTTCAGAGGAATATCGAAAAATGCGGATTATATCGTGGCTCTTGGTGTTAGCGTCGTGAGATTAAATTCAATCTTCGAGAGTTCTAGATACCCAGACGACTACAAGAATATAACAAGCCTGATGAACATAGCGAAACCTCTTGGAAATTTGAACGACTTCGAAAGCATGGTGAACCATTTGAAATCGAAGAATTTGAGTCTTATTCTTGACTTACCAGTATACCCTTTGATCAAGGAATTATCATTCGATAAAAGAAACAGTTTGAAGAACCATAGTTCAGATGAATCATCCATAGATATCCTGAGAGCATCGAATCGAAGAGACCCAGTTGAAGAAGCTCTCCTGCATTGGACTCGAATGGGGGTACGAGGTTTTTACCTGAAAGGTTTGGAAAATTTAGCTGAAGATCCGAACCTTGTACCATCCCTAAGACGATGGAAAAAAATCGTTGGCTTCGATAAAATAATCATAATCAGCGAACTCCTCTTGAAAAGATTACCTTCAGATGAAACCAGAGAAATGGTGTTGAACAACGTCAACCTTATAGACTTCAGACTAGACATAGAAAAAGGTGCAGATGAAATAACAAGAAGAATTTATAACGTGGAAAACAGCACGTTGTTCACCAAAGCTGGACACCCTTGGATCCACTGGAGTATAGGAGACGAAGACTCCAAAAGACTAGCTAATAGATTACCACATGGTAACTCAACATTAGGTGCACTCCTTCTGAACTTGATGCTACCAGGCAGTCCATCCATATTTTATGGGGACGAAATAGGCTTGCAACAAATTTACGATCCTGAAGGTGACAGAGAAGATTTGAAGCACGTTCACCAATTGACACCAATGGCTTGGCCAAATCTCAAACAAAGATCGTTTTCTTGGCTTCATGGGGAAAAAACTAAGGTGGATTTTGAACAAAGTGGTCTCATTTCCAAGATGTCGTCTTTGAGGAATGAATCACCATCGATTTATATGAATTCGGTATACAAGAATGAAGTTAATAAGGCAAATGCAGAAGTGAAATATAGCAAGAAAGATTTAATTGTTATTCAAAGATGGTACCCGAGAAGAAAATCGTACGTGATTGTGAGTAACTTGGGGAAAAATAAGATCGAAGCTGATTTGTCCACTCTTTTATATCGAGGTGATGTTATAGTAGGACCGAGACCTGACTCACAACCCGGTACTATTTCGTTCAAAGAAATTGGGCTATGGCCTGGAGAATCTGTTGTGATTGAGCTAGAATGAGAAATGAGCGAAATAAAATTTTGTTAAAAACTTTGTGTTTATTATTTCTTCACTCGTATTTATTAGACATTAGTTTTTAGCAAAACCTTATTAGTGTGAATGCTTTCTTGCTTGCCTTTCACATTCCCAGATTTTCAACAAGAGTATTTATCATCTTCCTAGCATAAAGAATAAATAGACTTGCAACAAATCTACGACCCCGATGGTGACAAAGAAGATTTGAAGCACGTTCACCAATTGACACCAATGGCTTGGCCAAATCTCAAACAAAGATCGTTTTCTTGGCTTCATGGGGAAAAAACTAAGGTGGATTTTGAACAAAGTGGTCTCATTTCCAAGATGTCGTCTTTGAGGAATGAATCGCCATAGATTTATATGAATTCGTTATACAAGAATGAAGTTAATGAGACAAATGCGGAAGTGAAATATAGGAAGAAAGATTTGATTGTTGAGGGTATTTAGTGGACTTCTAGGAAGTCATTTTATCGTGAGACATTTAGATTGTAGATTGGAGGGTTGCATCACACTGCGACTCTAAGATCCTTTGTGTCCCCCATCAAAGCTGTTTTTCTCAACTGCTACTCTACAGCTCGCCCTTCAGTACCAGAGCAGTAATGAACTCCGATATCTAAGATGGCTTCAAGGAGGTCAGATTTGCGCTTCTCCCATAATTCTCTTTTCCAATAAATTCTTTACGCAGGCTTGCAATGCTGAGGCATTCTGTAGCTAAGTGAACCGGAGTTTCCTCCTCCTCCCACACGATCTACACTCGTCAGTTTCTATTATATTAGGCTAATTCTTATCATATGAATATGCGACAATGTCCTGTTAGAAAGCCAGTGAGGAAGCGTAACTTAGACTAGTTTTTAAGTTCTTACCGGAAGATTCTTCCAGAGTGCTTCTCTATCGGTTTCTTTCGTCTCCAGAAAATCTTTCTTATAGGAGCATTTGCCTATGCCATAGAAAGGTTTGTGCTCCCTTTTTGGCTTCTTCATTTCCTTTGATTCTCGAATAATCGGGAACCCAGATTGAAGAAACCTTGTGGTTATTGTCCCTTTCATTGAGTTTTCTTCGGTACTTCAGTGCTTTAATAGCAACTCTACTATCAGAATGGATCACTATGTCACAATCAGAGTAAAAAATAAACATAGACATGATCCTTCGCGTGAGTAGTACTACTTTGTAATCAACCAAGCATTAGTAGAGCGAAATGGAAAGCATTTCACTGCCGCACTGGGGTAAAGTAAACAATAGGTTAGATTTTCATTTCTACAATTCCTGAATAAAATACAAAATTTTCGTAATTCTGCCTTAGCTATAATTACCGGAATAGCCTTAAGCAACAATAAATTGCCACCAAATCAGTGAAATTATTCAGTTTATGAACGTTAAATCGAAATGAAAATGTAAACACATCGCATCCAGAAGCTAAACACTAACAGACGATGTTGCCAAACTGACAGAATTGTCTGTAACAAACGTAAGCCGTTAGTATCAGAATAAAAGAGCGGTGTACCAATTATCCCAATACGGAATAAACATACGAGTTCGCAACGCTGGAATATTGTTCGCGTGCATACACAGATTCTACTTAATAAAAAATGCGCAAAGGCATCTCTAGGTTTACTTTTTACTCTGAGATGTCACACCCTCCATAGCTTCTTTCCAGGTTTTTTACTAATCATTTTCCGATTGCAAGTATTTCTGTCTGAAAAACACTATAACTATAATGTACACTTGGTTCTTGATCTGTATACTCCAGCACCAGCACCTATCGTGGTTTTGGTGCCATCTGTTTACCATTTGATGGTATTCACCTTGAAGTTGAGTTGAAATTCTTTTCAATGATGATTTTTTTTCGTGAGACATTATCTACATAATATTGGTAGGACAATTGATTTTTATTGCATCAATTGACCAAAATCTGATAATAATATTGATCGGCTTCCAACAAAATAGATGGGATTAGTAAAGGAAACACAGAACGTTTTTCACAGTGAAAAATCGAGTATTTGTTGCTTTTATTAAAAATGATGGCAGCACCATACACTTGAATGAAGCATGCATAATTTCGATGTAAAATAAATAAAAATTAAAACAATATAATTCAATATATAATCAGTTAAAGTCTAATGTAAGTTGAGCAAGTGTATTTATTTATTCTTCATAATTTTCATTATTGTGAAAAACTAGTTGTAGTGGTAGAAAAAATAATTTTTATATACACGCAGGGAATGGCTTGAAACTATTGGCATTCTAGTAAATCGTCAATAACAAAATAAATTATAGTCATAGGTTTACCGGAATGCCAAATACACATGACTTGAATTATTATTTAAATATAGTATAATGCAATGATGGCACCCTGAGTATTAACAATAGGTTACGAGCAGTTCTGACAGCTGGACGTGACCGGAGGACCAACATTAACCTACAATGAACTGATTATTGTAATCTGAATGCGATTTATTGAGAAATTTTGTGGTTTTTCGGCACTTTCAATATTTATTCATATTAAATCAGACTTATGAATATAATTTCACTTAAATTCTCGTCAAATGCAGATCAAATATTCAAAATATCAGTTAAATATGCCATCCTTTTGTATTCTAGTGGGCTGTGACAGCAAGGAAAGAACTAAATATTTTATATTTTCTTCAGGTGAATTAAAATATGGAATTTAAATTACAACAATGAATTATATCACTGATACGATTTTATACAGTAGTTTTTGTATTTTCATTTCAATACTGTATAATTGTTAAGATGAATTCGACATTTCATGTTGAAAGTGAGAAAATATTAGACTGTTATTGGATTTGAAAAGAAAACATTTCTTTGAGGCGTCTCATGAGGACTTTGAGCCATGAAAAATAAAACATGACAATTTTAATGAAAGGAAATTAGGAATAAGACATCGGATGAAGCAAGTACTTGCAGATAGGTACCTACGTTCATGTTTTATATTGAATAAATTGGATTACATCAATGAAGAATATAACTGACACGAATTTATGCAGTAGTTTTGGTACTTTCATTTCAATACTTTATAATTGTGAAGTTGAATTTGACTCATTCATATTGAACGTGAGATAACGATTGTTATTGGTCTGGAACGTTGAATATTTAATGTATGTTAAGTTTGTAACAACATCGCTAACTATTCGGAAACATTCCGTTTTCAAGTCTCGTTAAGAAGACTTGGGATGGGATGATTTTCTTTTCATATCCAATAACAGTCTATTATTCACTCACTTTCAACATGAATAAGTCGAGTTTATCTAACAATTATACAGTACTGAAATGAAAATACCAAAACTACTGCATAAATTCGTATCAGTGATATTCTTCATTGTTGTAATTTAAATTCCATATTTTAATTCACCTGAAAAAACTAAAATTTAGTTCCTTCATTGGTGTCACTGCCCACTATAACACAGACATATTGCATATTTAACAGATATTTTGATCTGCTTTTTAAGAGAATTAAGGTGAAATTATATTTACTACATAGATCTATAATTATTACTATGGATGCAGAATCACGTGACCCAACAGAACACTTGGCTACATTAGTGAGAGAAAGACATATGCGATCTTATCGAAAAGAAAAGAGATGAAGCATATTTGTTGGCAACTCGTCAAAATCATATGGAAGATGTAAACAAATATTTATGTGACCACAGACTTCGCTTTGCCCACAAGGAGTTGATGCGTTGAATATTATTCAACTGACATTGCCCATAGAACAAGTATGACATTGCCCACAATAGCTCCATCACATTCGACCAAGTGACCTTTCTTTCTCATGCGGTGTCCATTCTTATTAGGTCTATGATTTACTAGTATAATTTAATGAATAATAAGTTCTAAGTATCGAAAAACCACAAAATTCCTCAATAAATCGCACTGAGATTGCAATAATCAGTTCATTATAGGTTAATGTTGGTCCTCCAATCTCGCCAGGACCATAGACAACTGTCAGAACTGCACGTAGCCTATGATTTGAGTTTCGAAATTCTCAATTATTTTCTTCTAATCGAATGAGAAAATATTCAAGAATGCGATTGCATAGTTTTATGCTTAGCTCGTGGATCAGTTAGTACGTAATTATTCGGAGTCGCCCTCGGGATCTCAGGCAGCTTGTCACCTGGATGCCTATGGCTGACCATAGGAGTCTTCCTCGTTGTTTTATTTATTTTCGAACTACTTAAACCTGATACAGGGTACTTTTGACGAACAGTGCTGCCCCCTATCGAGGACTGTCGCGGAACTGAATCGCCCGGATGTTTGGGCATCACGAACGCTTTGGTCTGTTTTATCAGCGACCTATCATTGCACAACGCTGATATCAACGGCAAGTCCATTTTCTTGCTCTTTTCTCTTAGAGTACGAATATCTAAAGTAGTTGGTTTGTCCGTACCAAGAACCGAAGACGGCACATCACACTTCATTTCAACACTTTTACTAACTACTGTTGGCACCAATCTACCCTCTACCTTCTCTTGAACAGGAGCCGGCGGAGGCGGAGGAGGCAATCTTCGAAATTTCGGAGGCTGATTATCCAAAGAATTCAAAATGTTGTCATCCGACTGCGTTCTCATGAATCTACCAGGTCTGTTCGGTGGTAAAGGTGGAGGGGGCGGATCTAAACTACCAGTCGACGAAATACTTGGAGTCCCATAAACCGGGAGTTGAACGTAAGTGTCCGACAAATTTTGACTCGACGAATATCTGCATAAATACGGAGTACTCCTGTAAAACACCGGTTGGTTTTGTGCCAGTGCTGCCAATATCGAACCTTGTTTCGCTTCTAAATACTCTTGCTTGCTGATCGCCGGTTCTTTCAAGGGAAAAACAACGAAATCCACATCGCTGTACATCTGCTGTTGGTACTGTTCAATCTGCGACCTTGAAAGTTGACTCGTGTACACTGTAGTGACTCCTGAAGGCGGTGGTGGGGGCGGGTGTCTAGGTGCTGGAGGAGGCGGAGGAAGAAAAGTGCAAGGAACTAAAACATTCGCTTTACTGGCTGCTACATCCAAATAATTATTCGGAGAAATAATGGCGTTCATTTGGGACGAAGATCTCGGTAATTTCGGAGGTATCGGAGGAACAATAGCACTCTGTTGCGAAAAATTCGGTGTAGAATTAACTGAACAAGTCTGCGCTGTTAAGATACTAGGCGATCTTGTGGTAATCAACCTAGCGTTCGCTTCAGCCGAGGCAGGATAAACAGGGGGAGGAATCGAAATGGAATTTTCAGGGTAAGGTGGTGGATGTCTCAACGTCAAATCTAATCGGCAACTAGAATCGTTGAAATCACTAGAGGTATTTTCGTTGGACAGTTTGCTCAACTGCGTCGGATAAGGCGGTGGTGGGGGCCTGAATCTCGACTCCACGCTGTCAATTCTGACAGGAGGTACAGGCACATACGATTTATAACTTGAAGGTAACGTAACGTAGTCCGAGTCTGAATCCAAGGTGTTACTGACGTTTTTACAACTCGGATATTTCCCTTTTCCCACGATAAGATCTGATAATTCCTCGGCGGATAACAAAGATTGCTGTTTATCTGTTGGATCACTTCCATCACCGTGAAACGAACCAGAATTGCTAACGTTCGAGTTGGATCTGTCCCTGAATAAGCCGTCGATTTGATCTCCCTGAGTGCTGTATTGTTCGCTAGAACTGAGGGTGTAAACCCCGCTTGTGTGACTGCTGGGGGCTGGTCCAGAGGTGTACACGACTTCTCTTGTATCTAGTTCGATACAGGTGGCATCGCTTAGAACGGAATTTTGCGCTGTATGGGAATATCCTAGCTCTAGGCTGCTGCTTGTTGATAGCCTCCGTCCAATTTTGGATTCTGAAAAAAAATAGTGTGAATTAGATTTTATTATAAAAGATCACTCTATAACTGTGTGTTCGAATTAAGAAAAAGAGCAAAGAGTTGAAGGTATTTTGTTTCAATTTACTGAAAACGGCAAGACAGGGTTTTTTCTACTGAGGTTTTTCCCTCAGCTCTGATATCATACGTATGATTGTATGGTAACTCTTTTTGCACTAACCTCAGCAAGACATTTTTGAGCGCTCGTTCTCCTTAAACAAGACAAGTGCTATATTGTTTTGCCCAAATGTCTGTAATTTTCGAATTTTAAGCCGTAAATGGTCTCAAACGATAGGGGTGTCAATTCTCGGGATCACTCGTTCGACGAACGATACGTTCGTGACATTTTGAGAGTAGATTTCTTGAAATTGAAATGATTTTATCCATTCAAAATGAATGTACACTTTCGTCCGAATGATAAGTTGACGATATGCTCAGGAATTAACTTGTTTTAAACTATTTCCTCGATTTACTCACTCACGAACGTATGCGTTCGTGAGCGAGCGATCCCGAGAATTGACACCCTGTATCGAACTAGATACTTGAGAAGTCGACTTCACTGATAAATTAAAGTTTATCATTCAAACTTAGGCACTTCCTTTTAGACATCATCGCAAAACCTTCACACTAGCGTAATGGTTAGATTGAAACCAAACAGCCAGGGGTGTATTTAAAACTGTTTCAGAAGGATCTCTCTGCCCGCCGTAATGATGGTCGGATTTATTACGTACGTCCGGAAAAATTTCGGAAAATCCCACCCTTCTTACCAATACCCATTCAAAGAATGATGTTCTTTGAATATTTCGTTATAGAGAGAATTTACTTAGTTTTAGAGGGTGTTTTTAACATGGAATTTGGATTCAAGGGGCAATATCTTTTACGAAATTCGTTATAAAGACTTTCGTTATAGGGAAGTTCCACTGTATTTTGATTCTCGTAAGAAAATCGAACTGTTCAATTTATAACAGAAAATTTACATAAAAAAGTTTGTGACTGGAAAATAATAAACTAACTTTTATGCATTGCACTTAATAGTATAAACTTGAAGAAATATTTTCCAACAAAATGACGCAAATTGCCATTTTCTGAGGAGAACAATGCAACTAATATAAATCAAGTTTTATCGTCTCATAACATCGTCAGAACTGAATTGATAACATGATAGTGATTAATGAAACGTAGTTTCTCGTTATTTTTAGATTAGAAATTGAAAAATATTAGATGAAAATCTAATAAACAGCAAGTCCGCCAGTGGAACTAACCTTCCCTAATTTGATCAATATCGAAATACCGGTATGGAAATTCTCATAGAAAATATTCAATATTCAATGCCATCAGACAGAGAATTTTCCGTCCAGTTGAAAAGTTGTACCTATATCCGAGAGATTTACGCGTTACGTAACTGATCGAATTCACTTGTTCGATTGCAAAAATGTAGTGTTGTTCCTCTCTTATCGTTGGGAGTGTCAGGCTGCCCGAAATATTCAATTCAAGTACTTTCGGTTGCCTACCATACTGCTTCAATCAAGCAACTCCCAACGATAACAGAGAGAGAAAACTACTTTATTGCAATCGCTCAACTGATTCAGTCAGTTATGTAACAAGTAAATCTCTCGAATATACAACTGTTCAAGTAGGCGGCAAAATTCTCTATCTGATGCATTGTATATCGTTTCTTTCCGATGTGAATTTCCAAACCTGTATAGTGACAAGTATACATTAAAAAAACGGTAAAACATATATGGAGTTATTGTTGATGTAGTTTGTGATTGGAAAATGATAAACTAACTTTCATGAATTGCATTTAACTGCATGAACTTGTAGAAATATTTTTCAACAAAATAACGATCTCATAACATAAGACTGGAGTTCTGAGAATGTATAACAGAATTGTTTAATAAAACGTATTTTCTTCAAAATTTTCACATTGGATTGAAACATTACTATAACATATACAATGAAGAAAATTCTTGGTAAATTTTCACGACATTTCGAGAACCACGTTGTGTCTATAATCCAAACAATTTTCCCGTCTCAAGAATAGTCAGGAAGGCAAAAATAAATGTATTATTGGGTAATGAAAAACCCCTCAGCAAAAATTATACTAAGCCACTGGATTCCAATCAGAAAAGTGTCTGTATAATGTTTTCGTTTCAAGTTTATAGCACAAACAGAAACGGGGATAATAACCAAAGTTGAAATTGTCTAAATGTCAATTTTAGCTCATAACGCGAAAATGAAAGAAGATAGAGCCAAAAAACAAACAATTATGATCACTGTTTATTCCATTTCATTAATCTATACTTAATAATATCATAAAGAGGAAAGATTTGTATGTTTGTGGGTTTGATACGAGTTAACTCATAAGCTACTAGACCGATTTCAATAATTCTTTCACCCTTAGAATGCTACACTATCCCTGAGTAACATATTAGGCTATACTTTTCACCCGAGAAAATTAAGGAAACCTACTATAACTCCAATGATAATAAATCGTCGGTTGAATGCAGAACTATACCAAGTCCGAAATTCATACTTTTCAGGAGACACGTTTTTCTGAATAGATCAAAAAAAGATTGAAAATATATAAAAATTCTTTCATTTTGAACTTCAACTTGAAGATTCTGATTGTTTTGTGATGGTCAAAATTTGCCCAAAAAGAAATTCCGAAAAATGGGACAAAATATAGCCTTGTACGGTAGTTCTACATATCAGAACTATTTTATGTCCACTTTCAACTGAACTATGTCCTTATGGAATGGGTCAGAACTATGCTATGTGTACTTTCAACTAAACTATGTCCTTATGCCAGGGTCAGAACTATGCTATGTCCACTTTCTCGCTCGATGAACTATCACGTGAGTTTATAAGAAATTGAAAAGGGGGTAAAGATATAAGATGGACTTGCAATACTTCTGCATCAGATGGAGTGTAGTATTAAGCATCTCTTTAGGCCATAAACCGATTTTCTGGAAAATGGACTTGGGATAGTTCTGCATTCAACTGACGAAATATGAGTACCAAAATCAGCCATGATCGGCTATTTTCAGGTGCGCTGCAAAAACCGTAAGACGTACATGGAACAATGTATGACGGAAATGTACCTCTTCAATAGTTCTACAAAAACGTCCGGGATAGCATATATCTATCTTTCAAGGTTTACTCGGTATTACCTTTTAAAGGTATCCGAATGTTTCTCAAAATTATGCATTATTTGGGAGTATTTTTTATGAGTACGCTATTGATCCTTATCCAATTAAATACGTCGTTCATACCCAGTATTTAATTTAGAACGAAATTGCCTTTTACATCATTCAATTATGATGAATACATCAAAAGATATGGCAGGTTGAAGATGAAATCGCACCAAAATGCGTCTCCGAGGTAGGCACTAGGCGGGTAGGAGAAGGTACCGAAGTGTGAGAGATGTATGAATTTATTTTGGATTGCCTGATGCCCGTATGTTTATGATCACAAATCAGATCAACAGATGGCGCTGTAGTCGTTATTAAGGTTATTCATCTACACTGCAAGTAAATAAAAACGGCTGGATCGAATTGAATGAATTTTTGTGTATACAGAACAACGTCTGTTGGGTCTACTAATGTTCCATAAAATGATCATTCTAAGATATTGTTTATGCTGTGAAATTAAAATATTACGGATATAATTTTCTTCCGAAAATTAGTGATTAAACCTTCAGAAAGAATAGAAAGATCTATAGATTTATCTTTATCTCCTGTCATAGACATACAATATTTTAGATTCTTAGATTATTCATTCTATGGAACACTTATACGATGAAATGGAATGAACAATGATCATAACTGTTTGTAAGTTTTCATTTCTTGTATCGAAATTTTGCAAGAGACTTTTATTCTCCAGAATTTAATGGGAAACCATAAGAGAATTTTATTTTCCGAAAATCTATCCCACGAAAACAATTTTTGAACGAAAATCACAGGGGGTTGTTATTTTCAACCCCCAATAATAAAGTTACGAGATCTAAAAAAAATTGTGTGAGTAACATCTACTAACTGCTTCATATTATGTATTGTTTTATGACTGTGTGTTTTAAGAAGCCGTAGAAAAAATTAAAAACTGTCAACTGGTCATCGCCTTCCAAAGGCTGTATCTTGGAAAGGAGGTCAATTTCGAAAAAAATTTATATGAACTACCCCTGCTTATTTTCATCAAGGAATCATCTCCCAAAGCACCTCGCATTCGTTTACAAACACCCTGTATAAAAAAAACAACTTACTCGTTTGCTTAGGTGTAACAACAACCGTACTGCAAGAAGAACTACATTGAGATCCCGGGTATTTTCCACACGTCGTCTTCGTCGAACTCTCAGAACGTGGTGGTTTCGGAACTTCCTCATCTTCTTCTTCTTTCAGTGCCAGAGAAGCGAAAGCGGCTGTTGCAGAAGCTGCAGAAGTTCGGCTACTAGCAGGCGCACTGTCCAGCAGGTGTGCTAGAGCCAAACTTTCCATAGATTGAGCAGGAGGACTCGTGATCATTATTTCAAGTTCATCCTCAGAATGAACCCTGTCACTGACAATACCAGACGTCGTATTGGAGGAAGTGGAGGATATAACAGACGTTCTCTGATCACCTACCCATCTTTGCCGTTCCTCCTCTTCTTTTTTAGCTTCACTCAAACGCGGAGCAACGGCCATGCTGAATTGATGAGTAGCCTTGCAAAGGGCCAATAGAAGTCTACTTTTTTCGTCGCTACTGGTGTATAAAGTTAATTTTTCATGGCCAGTTCTAATTTCGAATTTCTTCCTTTCGAAGCTTAACTTTCCGATAGAGCTCCAGAGGAATATTGAGGGAGGATTGTTGTCCGGGCAGACTCGTAAACCTCTGGCGCAAACAGCTAACAAAATGGAACCTGGAGCTGGTTCGACCTTGGAAGCCTTCAATCTAAAAACATGGGCGTTGACAGGTTCCAGCAGTTGGCATGCCTCTGCTATAAACTTAGTTCTAGCTTCAGATTTAGTTGAGCCAATATGGCTGCGATGGGTAGTTTCGATGGCACGAAGTGCTGCAGGTCCTCGCATGTTCGGCGGTAGATAGTCTTCAGGCCTGAAGCAGATGGACTCCTGGTAGTCCCCGAAGTCAGCCTGTAAGGCCAATCCGGCCAGCTGATTGGCCTTGTCTCCTGCAGCACCCGAAGCAGCGTTGAGCCGCAGTTGCAGGTAGTAATGGTGACGTGTGATGTCATCTCTGAGCAGGAGAGGACTGTCAACGTAGAATTGCACCCTGAAGTAGAAGGCGAGGGCTGGTCTGCCGTTCGCGTCCAAACCATGGCTGTGTGACGATCTCCAACTTTTCGGTGCGTACTTTGATAATTTGCTATCTGGCTCCGCAAAGAGATATTCTCCATCTGGAAAAAAATTATGGAATTTTATATTCATTGATTCATGGAATAGTGATAACAGAAAAGAATCACATCGATAGATGGTCTTCTACTTTAATCCTTTTAAAAAATTTTCTGCGGCAGGTTTTGAAATTTGAAAATATCAAATAAATTAGGAATTGTCAAGAGAAAGACCATATAGTAGTGAAGTTGCATAATTTATGCCTATTTTCAAATATAACAGACTTATTTTGAAAGCAATGATTTTCGTTCAATTTCTCATCGAAGATTCAGTACACGTTACAATATTGGGATTTTACTTGACTTTTCAGTCAAGATTTCCTCATAAAATAAACAATTTCGAATCTATTGATAAAGCAGAAAAAATCCAAAGTTAAACTCAAAAATAGGATAGAATCTTCAACATATCGTGGAAACGTATAACTGTCAGCAAGAGTCAAAACGAAAGAAATAAGCAGTTTCAAGGCTTTCAGAAAAATTGACGCAGGCACGGAGTGTTTCTGAATCGATTTCAAAGATTTAAGGGGCATGATTCCTACGATCATTTTATAAAAAACGTTCTTAAAAATATAAATCCAGAAATTAATGATTTCCGACATTCTTAAATTTTTCTCTAAATTTGGGACAAAAAATGACTATAAATACTGAAAAATTTCAGTATTTTTCATTTCATTCGAAAACTATACAGAATAAATAATTAGTGTGAAAGGAGACTGCCATTCATTTTTCATTTCGAATCGAATGCTGTGAAATAAATACGGGGTTGCCATTTGAAAATCTCGTAATATTTCAATTTTAATTTTCACATTTTCGTAGAAAAATCTTCGAAAAAACTTACGATGCATCAAAATACTGAATGCACCACATGAATGCATGGATTCCCCACTATGAGACTGCTGAGTTTGGTTTCGTTCGCATAGAAAGTAATCGAGATATTGCATTTCCAAACATGCAATGCAGATGTAAAAAATTTCAAGAATTTTTGCATAACTTGTCAACAGTGCATGGCAGAGAAATTTTTCTTAGAAGTTTATACTGCGAATTTGGTATTGAATCGATACATAAATAAAAATACTACTACTAATTCGAAAATGATTACAATATCTCAGAGGCGTACCATTCTTTAGTCAGTTTTTATGTGAAACTTTAACACCCTGTATCTTAGAAACAATGAATTTCCGGACCTATATTTATGGAAACCTACATATTAACATAATACTGAGATTATAATTTTGCCGATAGTTTTTCGAAAAAATATGAGAAAGAAGAAAGGTACGGTATTAATACATTTATTTAAAAATTCACACTTCATTCCGATGACATAAGGTGTCTGGAATAAATTCATGTCTAATATTGTGGAGTTTCTACTAATACTCTGTTTTTTCTTAGTTAACCGTACTACAATACAATTATTTCAAGTTCTTTGACCGTCCATATCTCAGAAAGGACAAGCATAAATAAATTCACAAATATTGCTTATTGTCAATATCACCTGAGCATATGAAAATGCCAGTCGAGAATTAATTCATTCAAGATACAGTTGATATTATAAAATAGGAAGATACAGTTTACACAACGTGAAATGATATTGAATTTATTGTTAAAGGTAAATACAAAGCAGAAAAGTATAGGAACCTTGTCCTACATTAACAGTTGAAAGATTTAGGCTATTGAAAAGTTCACATTGCATTCAATAGGTACAATGGAAGTTCCTAAATCATTCTAAAGATTTATAATTCTACAAAACTCCAATCAAAGTAATGTTTGATTTATCGTTTTGCACGTCGTAGCATGGAAAAAAACCTTACGATCGAGTATCAATAAAATTTGTCCTAGGTCAAATAGTGCAAGGTAATGATTTTCACTACAGAATTAATTGCGCTTCACTGGACAGAAGCAGAAAGTATAAAAGACTATAAAAACGTTCAAAACATTCGCTGCAAATTTTCACAAATATAGTTTTCGCTTAATATGAATATCCAGATATTTCTTTTTACACCGGTTACATTGTATCAATTGAAATTGTTTGATTTGAAAGTGTCCACCCTCAACAACTCAACAACGACTCAGAATTTGTGAAAACACTCAGTCAGGTCGATTTTTGATGACATGATCTCGAAAACAAAGCTTGTTTCTAAACTAGCAATGCCCTGCAGAGGGTTGCAAGCCCATCAGGAATTTGAGGAGGGAAAGTGGGTAGTTTTGTAACACAAATGATGCGTGGATTCAAATTTGTATGAACCATGTCTCCCAGTCATCACAAATTAAGTAAGATGGACCAGGAAACTCAGAAAAGCCTGGAAAACGAATTATGTAATTCGCTATCCTCATTCATAAAAGAGTAGGCTTCCTTTGCTGTGCTATTTGTCCTCAATTAAGGACCACACAATTTAAGGTTGACGCTCACTTGGACGAGACGAGACGAGACTAAGCGAAGAGTTGTTTTCCGCAGGCACGATTTGCACTGAATCAAATGGGTAGACGCTCACTTGGGAGGCGCGAAGCGAAGATCAGAATCGTTAGGCGCGAGGCAGATTAGACGCGCACTTGGACGAAGCGAAGCGGTCGGAAGGAACGCGTCGTTTTCCGCTGGGATCTTTTGCATTGAAATAATGGGTAGACACGCACCTAGGAGACGCGAAGCGAGGATCAGCGAGGCGGCGAGTCGTTGGTCGCCAGGAAGATCTTTGGGGCATGTGAGCGAAATTTCTCTAGGCGTCAAGTAGGTATCCGACGGCCGGAAGTTCGGCGCGCTGTATTCCAATTTTGTACTCGAATTTTGGCAATGGGGAAATACACAGTTATTTTTGAATTTGTGTGAAATGAGTTTGTTTTAAATGGCTCATGAGAGTGTTGGTTAGAATTTTCTCGATTGAGATCTGGAAAAACGAAATTTATATACAAAACGAACAACATTAATGTATTTTGTACAACTGTGAATGTGAATTCAAATCGTCTGAAGGATAGGTATTTTATTATGTAAATACAACAAAATATTGAGGAACCCTTCTTCCGAAGAAATTAAAATATCTGATAGAATTGGAAAACTGTGGAATAATTCCTTTGAGGGATATATGATATGCAAACATTGAACTTTCGATTACTACTTGCTTTGTTTTTTTTAATCGGTTAAAGAGAAAATAAGCATTTCGTATCAATTATTTATATTTAATTGTATTCCTGGATGAAGAACTACGAGGATTTCATTGGAAAATTCCCAATTAAAACATGATCATGACCAAAACACGATTCTTACAAATGTTTCATGGCTGACCAAGGCCGTAGCGGGGGGGGGGGTCCGGACCCCATTGGACCCGAAATTTTTCTGAAGTACAGGACTAGAAAAATTGTCATTCTGTCATTCGGTGGACCCCCCGATTTTTTTTTCTAGCTACGGCCTTGTGGCTGACCATACCCAAAAATAACCAGGGACAGCGCCAGAGATTTACCGCCCCGGCAAAAGTATATTCAGAATAAATTGAATATAAATTAGTCTGATTTGAAGCTTTATACAGTAAGCGGTATGCAGCAAGGTAATAAAAAATGCAACTTTCCAGAACTTATTACTGGAAATTTTTCGATATTGTCGTAGGAAAAGTATTTTTTCTGAAATCACCAGAATGAAGGAATTAGATTAATACTTAATTTTTTCAATCGGTTAAAGAGAAAATAAACATTTCGTATCAATGATTTTATATATAGTTTAAAAAAAATAACTCTCGTTTTTGTCACCCTCCGCTTCTCGTTGGAAGACAACATAACCTCGATCTAAAATCTAGTACTTTTTTCCCTTGTATAATACATAATTTTTTTCTGTGACTAGAAAAAAATGACGATGGAAAGAAATATAACTTTTCACGAAATTAATCCGGCAGAAAAGTGAGTATTTTTTTCCGATACATATATACACTCACTTTTTTCCCGGGGAAAAAAGTAATTTCGAGAAGAAAAGTTATATTTTGTGACTTGCCAACAGAGATAAAATGTCGAATTTTTTCCACGTCACATATTTTTTTTTCATTCCTATATGAAGGTGGGACATCGAAGCTATTAAAACAAGATTATGACCAAAACACGATTCGAACAATAGCTCTACCCTTGTTCATTCGGGTAGTCAGCATGCAGCATGGGTAATAAAAATTTATTGCGGCCCAAAAATAGGGGGAATTTCTTCCGATGGCTGATCGTCGCATCGCTTCGTCCAAGTGCGCGGTCCCAGGCGACTAACGCGTCGCTTAGTCTCGTCTCGTCTCGTCCATGAGCGTCAACCTGCGGTATTTTGGTTCTTCTGTTTTTGAGCGCTCGTTCTCCTTAAACTAGCTATATCGTTTTGCCCAAATTTGCAGGGTTCTATTTCCTGATGACGAATTCAAGGTCAAATTCAATTCTGTTCGTGGGTCGTCCGGCCGTCCGTTAGCACAATAACTTTCGAAGGGATTGTCCTAGGGACTTGAAATTTTCATGGTCAGCTCGGTTCCCAAATGGCTCGATTGAGTTCGTTAACCAGCCTAATCGTACAGGGTGTTCCATAAACTATGGCCATTCGAAATTTTTGTTCGAATCGAAATGAAATGTTACGGCCGAATGCAAGATGCTTATAACAAGCCTCATGGAAATTTTTGTGGCCTTAGTGTAAAGAAAACCATAGAAAATTCAATTGGAATATTGAAAAGAAGAAACTTCATACTACATACGACCATAAAAAATTTATTTATAAATTAAAATACACTGAATGTTCATGCAAAATTTTGTGGCCATAGTGTCAACAGAACCAAGGAAATTTTAAATGGAATATTGAAAAGAAGAATCCCTATATTTCTATAATAGGATAACCTATTCAAGTGAAAGTTATTTTGAGAATCAAAACTGTTATACTGAATGTTCATGCAAAATTTCAAGAGGATCGCATCATCAGAACCATATAAATTAATTCTTGTAATTATATATTTTTTATATATATATTTCATTTTTTGGGTAACTTTCAGAATATAATTTCGCTTGTGCTGATATTCTGCATTTCTATATTTGATATCAATCTCAAATCCCATATAAAATTCTGAGGTAATGGTCATATTGCTCCACCGAAGACTCAGACAAAACGAAACCAATCGAAATGAAAAGTTGCGGATATGCAAGATGCTCATAATAAGGCTCGTATTCATAGTTCTCCCTTGAGGGTGAGAGAGAGTTTGTATCGCCCTTATGAATACTCACCCTCAAGGGTGAACTATGAATACGGCCCTAATCCTCATGCAAAATTTTGTGGTCATAGTGTAGAAAGAATCATAGAAAATTCAAATGAATTGGGAGTTCTTCATCACAATTCACAATGTAGTGATTTTGGTGCAATTCATGGAATCATCTGGAGCATTTCGAAGAAAGCAACTGCGTGTTTACATTTGTCAAGGTCAAGTTCATCTGAAAAGGTATCTTCTAACAAGTATTTTGATTTGATCCGTTGAGAATATGCAGTTCTTCAGTATAATTTCAAAAGAGTGGGGTAGCTTTGCTAGGGTATTGATCCTTAATTGATGAAAAGGCATTTAAATGGGTATTGTCACTGAGACTTTTGTGTGGTTAAAATATCCAAACCCAACCTCAAATATGTAGAATAAGTGGTACCTATACAAATGTCCAGTACTGAAAGTAACAGCATTGAACAATATCACCAGTGGAACATCTTCCTACAAAAAATAATATTTGTAGGGCATAACCTGAGGCATTTTGTATGCGTCAACCTGGCAACCTTGCATAACAGCGTAATCTTATAAAATTGAAGAAATTTGAGTTGGTCCAGGTGACAGGAGAAGAAGAGATGATTCGAAATTCTAGAGATTGATATTAATTTGTCGATCTCGTTGTATATCATCATCAGGAGTGATTGGTGTGGTAGATCAGGAGGATGGTGGTGGGGGGTTGACCGGTGGAGGGCGGTGACGTGACTGACGAAGAGAGGAATGCGGTCCGACGACGATGCCACATTCCTTCCTACTGGCAGCTCCTCTGCTCTTCCACCACGAGCCACTGTCTCTTTCTTTTCTTCTTCTTCTGCTACTTTTGCCGTCGTGCTTAGATGCTGCTGGTACACTCGGAGACCGAAACAGATTCCACGCCGGTTCAGATTTTACTACGTTTTCAGTGAATTTATTAAAGGAATTGGTGTACGTATTGAACGAACATCTATCTGAAGGCCAAACGTTCTTTCATTCATATGGGACAGATTCGAGACTCTGATCATATTGAACGTACATAGTTCGGCTCCTTGACAATGATTCAATCAACTGATACTAATATTAATTTTTCAGCCAGGAAAGTTTTTTTGGAGCTTATTCTAGAGATTATTACTAGACACCAATTTTTCATGTATCCGCAACATATTATCTTTGAGGATTTGTACACATATGTGCTTGAAACCATTCAACAAACTTCCTACCAAAATTCAACAAAACAAACTTCAAATCCTTCCGGAAAAAATCTACAACTTCTTATATCAAAAAAATCTCAGGTGTACAATTGTAACTCAAAAAAAATTCCTCTTTGTTTGAATTCGATAAATTCAAATGAATTATAGTGCAAATACAGGGTGACTGTGACGTAAGGGACAACGGCTAACTGGAGATAGAGGACCTCAAACTGAATGAGGATTGGATGTTTAAATGTCCCATAAGCTATTAGTTTCAGAGATACAGGTGTTTTTTGCAAAAGTGCTAAAACTATAAACTCCCATATCTTCGTTAATATGGCAAATTTTTCGCTGATATTTGGCAAGCTTGTTAATATACATATTCTCCATCAGATCGACAAGAAAAAATTCCCAAAAATGCAGGTCCGTATTCAAAAATTTACATTTCCGTGTCAGGTGAGAAATATCACTCGGTATATGAAATAAAAAAAAATGAATTGGGAAACTGGAATCTCCAAAGAACACTGAGTAAAAATTTGTTTTTAGTTTTAATGGCACAAATTTTTTAAAGTTTTTATGATATGTTGAAAGTCGAAGATTACAATTTTTTCATATTGAATTCAAGAAACACCACTATTCCTGAAAGAAAAAACACTGAATTTGAGATGCTTAAATAATCCTGACGCATTTTGAATATTCCTTCACATCTTGAAATACTTTTTCATTAAATTTTCTATCACTATTGTAAGAAAACTCAAAAAACAATACAAACACAAAAAGATTAACAGTAGCACATATGGTTCATAAAAAATCAAATAAACAAATGCTTGATATGCGAGAGCCATTCCCCTCACACACTTATTGGCTCTTTTGAACAATAACTGAAGTACATTTCATATCCACAAGATGAAAAATTACTCTTGATAAAACAGTAACACTAATTTCAGCTCGAGAAAAGTTGGACTTTCTTCTCAGAACGCCTGAACAATAATCCATCTGATACTTATTCTTTCAACAAAATTTATTTTTCTATTAAATAATGCAATGATTCATGAGAAAACACTTAGCAAATGCTCGAAATCAGAGCAATTTGCTTCAACGCATTTATTTGCTCTCTTGAACTCTAATGATTTCTTTCTCTTTCGAGATGAGGATTATTCTGAGACTAAATATTATAATGAAACCGTTCATTTTGCGCAATCCAAAAACAAGTATCATCTACATATTCTTCATTCGTGAATATTGAAGGCATTTTTCAATAGATAAACAAACGACACAATTGCCAATAATTCACAATCGATGAATGGATGAATATAAACGTCATTTTTTGAAATAAGCCTACTCTGTGTAGTAGGATGTAATTATTTATAATGAATAATAAACCTCTTATTCAAAAAAATCACTTGTTTCCCTAATATTCTCTGTTTGCATTAAAGAAATTCATATGCTTCTCAAAAAAAGATGAAGTTGCTACACCTAAGTACATATTAGAGGAAAATAAGTCCTCAAAATTCATTGAAGAATAAATTTTGTTGAAAACATAAGTACCAGATGGATTATTGTTCAGGGGTTCTGAGAAGAAAGTCAAACTTTTCTCGAGCTAAAATCTAGTGTTTCTGTTCTATCAAGAGTATAATTTTTTATCTTGTGGATATGAAAAGTACTTCAATTGTTCAAAAGAGTCATTAAGTGTGTGAGGGGAATGGCTCCCGCATATCGAGCATTTGTTATTTGATTTTTTATGAATCATATGTGCTACTGTTCCACTTTTTGTATTTCTATTGTTTTTTTTTAATTTTTCTTATAATTTTGATAAAAATGAATGAAAAGGGAGTTCAAGATGTGAAGGAATATTCAAAATGCGTCAGGATTATTTAAGCATCTCAAATTCAGTGTTTTTTTCTATAAGGAATAGTATGTTTCTTGAATTCGATATGAATAAATTGTAATATTCGACTTTCAACATATCATAAAAACTATAAAAAATTTGTGCCATTCTAACTGAAAACAGATTTTTACTCAGTGTTTCTTGAAGATTCCATTTTTCCAATTCATTTTTTTTATCTCATATACCGAGTGATATTTCTAACCTGACACGGAAATGGAAATTTTTGAATACGGACCTGCAATTTTTGGGAATTTTTTCTTGTCGATCTGATGGAGAATATGTATATTAACAAGCTTGCCAAATATCAGCGAAAAATTTGCATATTAACGAAGATATGGAGTTTATAGTTTTAGCACTTTTGCAGAAAAAACCCTGTATCTCTGAAACTAATAGGCTTATAGGACATTTAAACATCCAATCCTCATTCAGTTTGAGGTCCTCTATCTCCAGTTAGCCGTTGTCCCATACGTCACCAGTCACCCTGTAGAACTACCCCCTAGAGCTAAATTTTATTTCATCCTACACTACCTCCAGTTCATTATTTCTATTTTAATTTTTTTGCCCTTCCTAGCCCGAAGGCTGGGGACGCCCTTGGATGGTGGGGAGTTACGTATTTTGGATCATGATCTAAATTTTCAAATTTAAATTAAAAATGTAAACAGTCTACTTCATGGTTTCTCAGTAGGCTTAAAAAATGCGCTCAACACTCAGCTGTCAGAATCATAGCCTTCAAAGTCAGCGAGGTGGAAAAATCAAAGAACTAGACGTTTACTCAAAAATTATTTTTTGCCATTTTAAGAATTTTCTGATCAAGTTATGATAGAAAATGCTGAAAATTTGCTTTAGGAGAAAAGTTTCGGATAAGAAAAAGAAAAAGGTATGGCAATAAATCACACATCATGTATATAGAAAAAATTTATTTATAAAAATTACAATAAAAAAAAATACATGAATAAATGAATTTTGCGAAGGTGTAGAATGGTATTGAGGCTGGAGGTGGCCTTTTTGAAAACGTATTGTAAATTTTATACATAAATTTCTTTTTATCTACATGATGTGTGATTTATTGCCATATCTTTTTCTTTTTCTTATCTAAAACGTTTCTTCTAAGCTAATTTTCATTAATTTTTAGCATTTTATATCATAACTTGATCAGGAAAATCTTAAAATGGCAAAAAATAATTATTGAGTAAATGTCTAGTTCTTTGATTTTTTCCACCTCGCTGACTTTGAAGGCTAATTCTAGCAGAAGTAGACTGTTGAGTACCATTTTTTTAATGATTCTGAAAGCTGAGTGTTGAGCGCAGTTTTTAAGCCTACTGAGAAACCATGAAGTAAGGACCTCTTAAATCCCGCACTCAAATTTCAATTAGCTTGTTCAGTTTACCAGGGGCGGACTGGGTTGTACATTTTAATGCTCACAATTTTAACACCCTGTATGATAAGGTACTAAAAAAAAATTTAGATACCTTGAAAATTAAACTAAAGAAAAGGTACTCTTGTTCAGAGACGATAAAATGAACCGTTTTCGAAAGAAAAATAATGAAAGAAGTGAGTAATTGAAATTTATTCCACTAAAATGAATTTCCAGTGGCGTCATCTAGGAGGTCGTATCTTCGTAGGGAGGGCCGCTAGGAAGAATAATTATGGGAACTTGTCATCTTATTTTTTTATGTTCTATCTGAATCCAAGCGATTTCCAACATTTTCGGGACACTGTGTATTATCCACGACTATTGAATATATTTCTTGAAGATTTTAACATTTGGCGACCGCGACAAAACCCTTTTATGACCAGCGTGGAAAAAGTCAAGTTGACACATGAGAAATTTTTGGACAACTGGTCATTGTATATTTTTTAATAAAAAATAATTTTTCTACAAACGTCAAAAAATGACAAGGTTCGCGCATTGGCAAGAATATGCGAAGTGACCCTTTTTTTCATTTTCCTTTGTTACTATGACACCGTGCGCGAAGTAGTGTGCGAAATACTTACTTCGCACACTGCATGTAAACTATATGGGATTTTTATATTTTAACTTGGTAAATTTCTTGAAATCCACGTTTTCTTTAACATTGAGTGTTGCTTTCAACATAGAATATATTGCCCATAGTTATAATACCTAATTACTTGATTTGGAAAAACAGTTCAAACCAGTTCAATATTTTTTTTTCATATTAATCTAAGCATTTGTAGAAAAAATTTTGTTTGCATCTCATGCGCGAAATACTTTGGTGATCTCGACTATTTTTTTTAACTCGGCTGCGCCTCGTTAAAAAAATCAGTTCTCGATCACCAAAGTAGCATTTCGCGCACTAGATACAAAAATAACTATTAATTGATTAAATAAAAGTAGATTTGACCCTCCATTGAAAAGGTATACCCATATTTGTTAATTGGAGTACTTCAGAATACTGAAGAATTATCAATTTGAAGAATATAATAGTAAATCTAAATATATAAAGCATCTGACAGCAGTCAATAATATCTCATCATTCCCTTGTGATTAATGGGTATTATTATGGCCGAGCACAGAGACGTACAATGAACGGATTTTAAATTGAATTAAAAATGCATAAATACATTTATGTCAAACACCAAATCGTTGTACTTCTAGAAAAAGAGATGAAAACTTTGTATAACTTGATTTTCGCATATCAGACTCACTAAGAGTTATCGTGATAAAAATAATGAAATGAGAATTTTCATAAGTTCTTCAAACTTTTAATTGGAATAAATTCTTTTGTAGAGGAACTTGAACAACAGAGAAGGATTTTCCAATCATTCTTGGAATTTTCACACCTTAGAAATCGCAAGAAATTCAGAATTCCAATGCAAAAGAATTCGAGAAATTCTGAAATGAAATCAGAAGCTTTCACTAGGATTTTCCCGTCTGTTCACATGTCGAATCTAACATGAAATTTTCGTGTATGTGGGTAATTTATGGTGAATTAAGTATCATCAATGTATAAATTGGAATAATAATCTTCTATAATCTAATGAGATATCGTTAATGAGCTGTTTATGTTCAAAGGTGTGAATTCTAGTATAACTTCTTTTAAGAAATGTTTTGAACTATGTAGTGAGTGGAAAGTTTAAACGATAAAATTCAGAAATCCCTTAGCAGGTGCTTTTGAGCGCTTCACATTGATGGAGCAATGAGGGTATTACCTGAAAATTTTGTATAGGACTTGAGATTGATACTTAATATATAATGTGTCCCGAAAATGTGGTAAATCTCTCGGATTCAGATAGAACACAAAAAAATAAGATGACAAGTTTCCATAATTTTTTTTCCTAGCGGCCTTCCCTACGAAGATACGACCTCCTAAATAACGCCCCTGGAAATTCATTTTATTGGAATAAATTTCAATTACTTACTTCTTTCATTATTTTTTTTTGAAAACGGTTCATTTTATCGGCACTGAACAAGAGTAACTTTTCTCTAGCTTAATGTTCAAGGTATTGAAATTTGTTTTTTTAGCACCTTATCATACTGGGCGTTAAAAATGTAAGCATTAAAATGTACAACCCAGTCCGCCCCTGGTAAACTGAACAAGCTAATTGAAATTTGAGTGCGGTGATTTAAGAGGTCCTTAATACTTTTAATCATATCAAATTTTTATAAAATTATATCAAGTAGTTTGAAACTTATTCCACTAAAGTGAATTTCCAGTAGCGTCATTTAAGAGGTCGTATCTTCGTAGGGAGGGTCGCTAGGAAAAAAATTATGGGAACTTGTCATCTTAATTTTTTTATGTTCTATCTGAATCCTCATTTTCCGGAACACCATCTCAGCACGATCGGATTAATATTCTGGAAATTATTCAGAAACTGAAATATATTTGAACTTGACAGTTAAAGAAATTAAATTATATGGTTCTGATGATGCGATTCTTTTTTAAATTTTACATGGACATTGAGTAAATCAATCTTCATTCAAAAAATAAATTTCATTCTAATCGGATATCCTGTTATAGGAATACAAAAATTCTTTTTTTCAATATTCCAATTGAATTTTCTATGGTTCTGTTAACACTATGGCCGTAAAATTTTTCATTAGGCTTATTATGAGCATCTTGCATAAGGTCGCAACATTTCATTTCGATGGGTTTCGTTTTGACTGAGATATTGATGATCAAAAATTTCGAATGGCCATAATTTATGGAACACCCTCTACAATTTGGCTGTTAAACGAATTCAACCGCGGTACCTGGGAACCGAACTCACCCTGAAAATTTCAAGTCATTACTCGTTTAAGTAGAACCAGCGCTCAAAAGCAGAAGATAATGTAATAATTCAAAAAGGAACCCCTCAGCAAGAATTTCAAAACATATTCATGATAATTCCAAATCGGTGAATAATGACATATCGAAAGAAAATATCGAAGATGGTTTTCTGATATTCATTTCGTCAGTTTTTGAAAAAAACAGTGGAACTTCCCTATAACGAACGTCTTTATAACGAATTCCTCTGTATAACGAATTTCGTATATGACATTGCCTTGTATCCAAATTCCATTTTAAAAACACCCTCTAAAACGAAGTGAATTCTCTCTATAACGAAATATTCAAAGAACATCACTCTTTGAATAGGTATTGGTAAGAAGGTGGGTGGGTGGTTCTTTTCCAAATTTTTTCCGGACTTACGTAATAAATCATTACGGCGGGCAGAGAGATCTTTTTGAAAAAGTTTTAAATACACCTCTGGCTGTTTGGTTTCAATCAAACCATAACGCTAGTGTGAAAAGTTGCGAGGAACTGTCTAAAAGCAAGTGCTTAAGTTTGAATAATAAACTTAAATTGTTCAGTGAAGTCGACCGCGACATTGTCGACTATAGGAACAAATTATCTGTATAACGAATTTTTTTTGCTGATATATCGCTTTCATTATAGGGAAGTTCTACTGTAGTAAGTTTTTCAGAATAATAATGGCCATCTCAATTTTGATCGTATCGAAATAAACAAACATCGAAAAATAAAAAAATCCCTTCAGCTTCAGGCAAACTCAACAATCCAACATTTCAACTTCACGAATCACTTCATTAATGTGCACGAACGAAATCAAGTTATTCCTTTCTTTTTATGTGGTCTAATTGACGATTACAAGTCCTGATTATTATAATGATAACAATAATAACAAAAACGTATTCTGTTCTTTAGACGTTCCAAATAATTTTGGATGAAAAAAAAATCTTGTTTACATGGTGCATGATTAGAAGAATTTCTGTATCCTATTATCATCCGTCATCAAGGATTTATAACATCCGATTCCTAAAAGCGATTGGGGCAAAATTTTAAATTACTTCCAAGAAGTTCATTCGACCCCACTCTCCTCATCTCCGAAAAGTCCACAAGAATAAATTACTATATTCTCAGAAATAATCATGTAAGTATGTAGGTTGTGGTAACAGATTCTTCTTATGTTGAACAATCAAGAAATCGTTCAGCTGAAAATATTATTGGTTTTCTAGAAGCCGAAGTATTTGTAAATTTAAATGGCGAAATCATAAACGCATTAATACAGGGTAGTACAGAGGAATTAACTGATTTAAAAATTCAATTAAAAGAGAATTATGCATATATCGATTTAATTATTTTTTCATCATCAAGTTCAAGATTTAAAGTCCATTTTTAGAAAGTTTAAAAGATGATAAAGGGTTTTCCAATAATAGGTGTTATTTTGACTAGTCCGCTATTTCGGTAGATGTCACGTTTGAAGCTGTAATTTTTTGACATTCGACAAGTAGAAACTACGCCATTAATAAAAATGGAACGATACACGCTACATGGACCCATTGAAATTATTGAAATTAACTATAAAAATGGTGAAAATTTGGCAGAGACGGTTCGTAAAACTCGAACATTTTTGGGTCGTCGTGAAGCACCTTGTCGGACCGCAATAAAGAAATTTGTGGAAAAATTCGAGCTGTTGGGACAAGTTAGTGATGTGAAGAAATCCCCGGGTTTGTCCATTCCTCGGCGTTCTCTGGAATTTTTGGATTTTTTATGGCCGAAATTGGGCAGTATTGATCTGGACAACGTTTACTTTCAACAAGACGGCGCTGCGTGCCACACAAGCAACGAAACCATTGATCTTTTGCGGGAAAAGTTTCCGGACCGTGTTATCTCTCGAAGAGATGATCACAATTGGCCACCGAGATCTTGTGATTTAACACCTTTCGACTTCTTCCTTTGGGGCCACGTGAAAGAGAAGGTCTACGGCAATAGCCCAGCGTCGATTCAAGACCTCAAAGATGGAATTCGTGAGGCTATCGAGGACATAGGGCAGCCACTTTGCAATTTGGTTATGGAAAAGCTCATTAAAAGGATGTGGTCCTGTAAGCGTGGTCGTTGTGGTCATTTGCCTGATGTTATTTTATACTATTAACGGCATAGCATTTATTTGAAAACTCTTTAAATTAGATATCCTCATAAAAAACAACCGCAGGGGGCTAAATCAGTAGACGGTGCAGGCCCCGTGTTCTCGACAAGTGATATTTCAAAGCGAATACGAACTTCATTGCGCGGTGTGCATTTAAGCAGGTAAAAGAGTGACTCACGCAATGAAGTTCGTATACGCTTTGAAAGATCACTTGTCCAGAATACGGGGGCTGGAGTGCTGTCAACACTAAGAAAGAAAAACTCCTGAATCAAGTCACTGAAACTATCCGTTCGTTTTCTTCGAAAAAATATGGGCCAATTAAACCAACTCGCGATAGAAACATTTTTAATCTAGTGGCCGTTCGTGATGCTCTCTGGGGTGTTCAGCACTCCAGCAAAGTCGTCTGATTTACCCCCCTGTGATTTTTTTTATGCGGATACTCAATATATCGCATGTTTATAATGATCGTCCCAGGAATGTTTCCCACTTGAAAAACAACATTCGTTTGGCTATTACCAGCATTCCCAAAGTAATGCTGGACAGAGATTAACACAATGTATTGACAATAATGGACACCATTTTCCACATATCATCATATCAACTATGTAAATATAAAATTTAAATGATGTACTTGATGAAAAAATAATTAAATGGATATTCGGATAAACTTTTGTTTAATTGAATTTCTAAACCAGCTAGATCCTCTGCCTCACTCTGTATTACATTTCGTCTTTTCATTACCAAGCTCCTATATCAGCTACATTCATTAATCATCAGGAAACATCATAGTTTGCGTCTTTATTGCAAGAATAAACACCAAAACAATAATTATCAAACTGTTGACGTCAACATCTTGAATTCTAGCATGATCTGTTCGTTAGAGAAGATAATCCGAATGAACACTATGCTATTATTGACCTGAAAATCGTCGAAAATAAATCTATTGCTGATTTTCTTGTCGATTTGTCTCGAAACCACAGGATTTATATCAAAAATCAATTTTATGCGACAGCAACAATTCGACAATCTTTAATTAAATGCTGTTGTTTGGAGATCAGGAAAAGATATAACTAGGTCGCTATATTATTTCGACGGTTTCAATAATTCTTTCAGTGGTAGAGCTTTAATTCTATTACCTCAAAATTCTGTATAGGAGATTCAGGGAAAGTATATGAATGCAAAATCACAGCACGATCGGAATTATATTCTGCAAACTACTCGAAAAATGAAATATGTAAAAAATCAATAATTAGAAAAAATTATATTCTATGGTTTTGGTGATGCGATCCTCTTGAAATTTTGCATGAACTTTCAGTATATGAATCTTCATCAACAAAACACTTTAATCGGATATCTTGTGATGAAAATATGGAGATTCTTCTTTTCAATATTCCAATTGAATTTTCTATGGTTCTGTTGACAGTATGGCCACAAAATTTTGCATGAGGCTTATTATGAGCATTTTACATATAACCACCGGTTGGTTTTGTTTTGTCTGACATATTGAGGAACAAAAATTCTGAATGGCCATATTTTATGGAACACCCTGTACGATTTGGCTGGTTGATGAACTTAGCTGGGGCATTTGGGAAACGAACTCACCCTGAAAATTTCAAGTCTCTAGGACAATCCCTTCGAAAGTTATCGTGTTTACGGCCGGACGGCCCCACGGACAGAATTGAATTTGACCCCGGATTCGTCATCAGGGATTCGAACCCTATCGTTTGAGACCATTTTCGGCTCGAAATTCTAAAACTACAAACATTTGGTTTAAACGAAATAGCACTCGTTTGAGTAGAACGAGCGCTCAAAAAACGAAATTTGGATATGATTTTCTGAGGGTCCATTATTTCTAAAATGTTTTTTTTTGTAAATGACTGAAAATGCTTATTTTCAGGGCATTTCCCTGAAAATTTGAAATATCTTTGCCATTCCTCATAAAGTTTCTTGAATATTTTAATTTAAAATTATATTTTGTACAAGCCTAAATGTCGTTATTAGACACAATTGTATAATAATTTGTATCTTATTTCTTGTTCGGAAATATTCAAGGAATACAATTTCGTCCTTGAACCCATGATATAAGAAACATGCATTCTTAAATCATGCTTGAACTCTGGGAATTAAGTATAGAATGTCTATCTCATTTCTGTTCAAAAGTTAGAGTGTTTTGAAAAGCCTGAAAACAAAGGGCATTTCCAGCATGTCAAGAGAAGTGTCAAAAATACACCGATTCTTTTTTTTATTCACTCAAAATTTCAAGTTCCAAATATCGAATGTGTGATTCAAATTTTAACCAATGAAATGAATGCTGAGCCAGTACGTCACAATCAACCGCCAATTATGATCGTTTGAATTCACTAGCTTATTTCAGTGATTGCAATGATTTTTTTCTCGAAAAACTAATAACGAAACAAAAAATGGATGATCGTTATCATTTTCTGAAGGTCCAATAATTCTAAAACGATTTTTTTGGAAATGCCCATTGTTTTTAACCTCATATTATTCACCAAGAAGTGTAACAGAGTAGTTTAAGAACACTTACGACTCGAAATTGGAAAAATTCAAAAATTTGGGCATGTCGTTATATTCCCTTGGATATAAACGTTAAGTTCAACCTAATAATTTGATCAAAAATAGTTATTTAATCAACTAGGTTTTTTAAGACAGCGACTAATGATCAAGATATTTTAATGAGTTTGATCCGCTCACGCGTTAATAGTTCGAGACCATTAGTCGCTCGATCAATAACCGAGTTGATTACAAGATTTTTCCGAAGATCCCAATATGAATTGTGTATGAATTCTTATTGAAATACATTTTCATTTTGCACAAGACATACATTTGTCATAATGAAATTTCTATGTATCTATGTTCCAGTAGAGTTTTGACATTTCTCGTAGTGCTTCTGAATACTTTGTGAACGGTTGCCATGAGGATTGCATATTAAAACAGCAAAAAAATTTATCATTAAAATCGGTCATTAATGATCAATTTCCTACCCGTTTAAATCACCTTTTATTTTGAGATCGACGGTAAAAAAATTATAAAACATGTATTAGATAATCGATCAACGAACTGAATTAGAAAGAAGTAAATAATTGACGAATTTCCGATACCGTTTAGTATTCCATTACCGGTCGATGAAAGTTTGGAATTTTCGCTTCACCAATGTAGTACCTAGATAGAAATCGTTATGAAACGAAAATCCACAAATTAGAATATCGCGATATTCTCATTGTGCAACAGTAAAACAATCATGTATTCATACCATCGACAACCCTTTCTTGACAATAATTATTCGAGCATTCGTATACAACATTTGACCTTTAGTTCAAGTCAACATTCAACACTTGTCTTGAATGCTGAAATAAACCGTGAATACTGACCTGGATATGCAATACTATTCGTTGAATATTCCACGCTGGAATGCGACATGCTGCCATAAAATAAGACTTGTTGATGTACACCTTTTATAATATTTCGTATTTTATTCAGGAGAAATTGTTTATTGCTATACCAATGATACTCTGACATCCTACCGTTTATTTCATAGGCAAATCAGGCTGAGCAATACACCTTCTGGTGGAGATCTGAGTAACCTTTAATATTGATATGATTCTTTCATTTTGCATTGTGCTGTCGTGATCTATCTGAATATTTAACATTATTAAAAATTACTAATAATTCTATAATCGTTAATGTTCAGTTCTTCAGCGTTCTACCTAAGAAAAAAATAATTCCAAATAATATACCGGGTTTTTCACTATAATTTGACCCCCCCTTTAACTTTGTTACTAAAGGAGATACAAAAAAATGTTTCGTATAAAAGTTTCACGAAATCAACTGAGGTTTTTTGATATGAGTCCAGAAACTGAAATATATACAGGGTGGCCAACATATTGATGGCAACTTCATTTTTTCAAATGGAACACCCTGTATATTTTTCCATGTTTGGCTAGCTCTTTTTCCCCTGATTTCGAATATGTAACATATGTTGGTCTATCTTTCTTATTCTGAGAACCACAGAGTTTCAAATTTTAAGAACCACCTGCCAAGATCTGTAATCATTTTACAAGTGGCAGAGTGCGTTTACTGAAAATGCTCATTTTTGGAGTTATAATAACGTCAATGGGAAGATATACAGGGTGAACAACATTGAATGCAACTTTCTTTTTTCAAAAGGAACACCCTGTCCTGTATATTCTTCCTTTTTTTGATAGGCTATTTCCTCCTGATCTCAAATATAAATGCGTATGTGGATGTGTCTCTTCAATTTTCGGAGTTTCAAAGTTTTGAAATGATGACACCGAATAAAAATATGTGAAATACCTACGAAATTCTTTATATACAAACAATCTACTTAAAAGTATTATTTTAGAATGAATACTTAACAATTACTTAACCAATGAAAATGATAAACTATGGTAGTATGTAAGAATAACATGAACTAAAGAAATTGCTCAAAATGACCACCTTCGTTCAATACACATAGTTCATATAGTTGTAGTTGTTTAGACTATTTTTGATAGCATTATTATGGCTCTGATTCAAGTCAGTAATAATTAAAGCTTCAAAATTTATTTTTAATCATTACAATATTATCATTATTCTTTTAGCGTTGACGGGATTAGTTCCGAATTATGGGTTTAATATTGGTTGATTTTATATCATTAATATTATTCTCCGCTTTCATTGATTGTCATTATGGCTGAAGTAGTTTTTTTTCTTCAGGAACGGCTATAAAAACGTGTCCAACGGTGTTAAATCGGGACTATCTGGTGGCCATAAAATGGGTGCGCCATTACCAATCCAAAGATCAAATTGGCCACTTAAAAATTCACGAATTTTCAAAACGCTATACCAGATGGTTATTGAAATTTGAAACTCTGTGGTGCTAAGAATAAGAAAGATAGACCAACATATGTTACATATTCGAAATCAGGGAAAAAGAGCTAACCAAATATGGAAAAATATACAGGGTGTTTCATTTGAAAAAATGAAGTTGCCATCAATATTTTGGTCACCCTGTATATATTTCAGTTTCTGGACTAATATCAAAAAACCTCAGTTGAATTCGTGAAACTTTTATACGAAACATTTTTTTGTATCTCCTTCAGTAACAAGTTAAAGGGGGGGTCAAATTATAGTGAAAAACCCGGTACATTTCCATGCCTTTCCTCAAGCTAGGGATAAATTTCATGTTTGGGTAGAAGGGACATCGAGGAGTAAAGTGGCAAAGTGTTGATGGATCGACGAAAAGCCTGGCAACTGAAACTTAAAATCGATAAACCACTCACAGAAAATATGGAAGTTCACTCTTTGCATTTTGTAGATGACGATTATTTTTATCCAGGTAAGGACGTACTACACAAAACTTGTAAGTTGAGACAAGGAAGTCTAAACAAAGGAAAACCGACTGAAAAATGCTGTTGTGAAGAGAAAAAGTACTCTTTGAATATAATAAAATGAAGTTAATTCAACTGTTCAACAAAGAAAATTGTTTTACTGATTTCCTCAACAGCCTTTTCAACCTAATTCATCTTTCACTTTCATTGACTATTACCTCAAAATTGCTTATGGGACTTGAGATTGATACCAAATATATAAGGTTTCCCGGAAAATGTGGAAAATTTCTCGGATTCAGATAGAACATAAAGAATGAAGATTACAAGTTCCCACAATTTTTCTCCTAGCGGGCCTCCCTACGAAGATACGACCTCCTAAATGACGCCACTGGAAATCCATTCTAGTGGAATAAAATTCAAACTACTCGAAATAATTTGATGAAAATTTGATATGATTGATAGTTTTGAGGACCTCTTAAATCACCGTGCTCAAACTTCAATTAGCTTGTTCAGTTCACCAGAGCGAAGTGGGTTGGTTGTCCATTTTAATGCTTACATTTTCAACACCCTGTATGATAAGGTGCTAAAAAAAACAAATTTGGATACCTTGAATATTAAGATAAAGAAAAGGTACTCTTATTCAGTGTCGATAAAATGAACCGTTTTCGAAAAAAAATAATGAAAGAAGTAGGTAATTGAAATTTATCCACTCCATTAAACTAATTTCTATGTGTAATGGTAGTCATAACACGACGCTAGACATGTCTATGAACCGAAAAGCGAGTGTTATAATAACACCCGCACATAACACCCGCTAATAAAAATACCTAGGAAGAATGAAATTGCTTACAAAAAAAATGAATAAAAAGTAGGATCGATCCGGAAATCTATTTCAGCCATCAAGATAACGTTCTAGCGATTCACTCCAGATTCATTTTTTGGAAAACGTAAATTTTTGAAGTTGCGAAAGTACTTGATTTGATTAGTTATAGACTCTGATTTGATTCCCGACCACAGAGTACAGAGGTTTGACGGTTGGACGAAATGTTGTCAACGCTTTTGACAACTGTTCAAAATTTTTTAAATGCAGATTAATTCGAATTTTACTGAAGAAGTCGTGGATAAAGTATAGTATTCAATTCGCGGTAATGCTCAAAACACACTTGATGAATTACACCACTCGCCTGACGGCTCGTGGTGCAAAATTCATCTGCGTGTGTTTTGACCTGCATTACCGCTCATTGAATAATATACTATTATTCCACTAAAATGAATTTCCAGTTGCGTCATTTAGGAGGTCGTATCTTTGTAGGGAGGGCAGCTAGGAAAAAAAATAATGGGAACTTGTCATCTTATTTTTTCAAGATCTATCTGAATCCGAGAGATTTCCCACATTTTCCGAGACACCCTGTATAAATGCAGAATCTCATGAGCATCTTGAGTGTGGCTGAGAATTTTCATTCCGATTGGATTCGTTTTGTCTGAGATATTGAATGACAAAAATCTGGAATGACAATATTTATTTTTATGGAACACTCTGTACGATTTGGCTGGTTAACGAACTCAACCGCGACAATCTCTTCGAAAATTATCGTGTTTATGGCCAGACGGCCGCACGGACAGAATTGAATTAGACTAAGGATTCGTCATTTGGGAGTCGGGGTCTATCGTTTAAAACTTTTTTCCGTCGATCTCAAAATAAAAGGTGATTTTAATGTGTACGAAATTGATCACTAATGACCCATTTTAGAGCTCAATTTATGCTATTTCAATAAGCAATCATCATGGCAACCGTACACAAAGTATTCAGAAGCACTACGAGAAATGTCAAAACTTTACTATAGAATAAAGATACAGAGAAATTTAATTATGTCAAATGTAAGTCTTGTGCCAAATGAGAATGTATTTCAATCAAGAATTCATGCACAATTCATATTGAGATCGTCGGAAAAATCTTGTAATCAACTCGGGTTATTAATCGAGCGACTAATAGTATCGAAGAAAACTTTCTTGATAAGCATCCCTGAAAGAATAGAAGTACCAGTGTCATCTTCAAGACCTCTTCTTTCCAAAAGATTGGAGTGTCGAAGAAAACTGAATGAAGTAGGCAAGAAAATAAAAAGGCTTCAAAAAGCCACAAAGGGCCACTTACCGGGGTCTCTTACTAGCCCAGAACCCTTCAGTAGTCAAATGCACCTATATGAAAAAGTTTTTGGCGAAGAAAGAAAACGAAGTAGTAGCATTCTGGACAAATCTTACGGAAATGGTTCATTCCAAAAGGTTCCTTCGGAACCTTGAATTCCAAAAAGTATTTGGAACTCAGTAAGAATAAGTTACGCATTGCATTTTTTAGCCCAATGGAGCATTTTTCAATAAAAAAAGTCGTTTATTTCTCTGTATTTGTTTTAAACTGAACAATTGAAAGATATGAAGAGCTGACATGCCGGGTTGAGTGTATCGTGAGTTCACTTAATTCATTACCAAAAAAATAATTTCGGGGGCGCAGGTCCCTTCGGCCCCTAATATATACGCTCCTGGCGCCAGGATTGGTTCGGGACTACTTTTCTTAGTCGATGAATATACTAACTGACAAAAAAAAACTGCAACACCCAGAAGGAGCTGTTTGAATTTAAATTTTTTTGGTAACACATAGATCGAATTACGGAAGCCGGGAGTTGTCATTACAAGAAATCGCTAACCGTACGAACAGAAATCCAACTATGGTTATGAGATATTAATCAATTTCAAGCGGTTAACCGGTCATCATTTCGGTTATCCAATTGCATTCAATTTGAATGGAATTGGTTAACCGAAAGAATAACCGGTTATGCGCTTGAAATTGATTATTGTCAAGCGTGGTTTATGGCTATTAGATATCTTTGGCTGATGAGTGGTTAAAGTTAGGAAAACAAAACTTGCAACTGTCCGAATGGTTCAGCGCGAGATTTTGTCCTTTGGACTGCAACATTATAGACCCGAACTTGTGTTACCTCTGACGGTTGAGCATCGCCGGCAACGATTACAGTGGTGCAGGGAAAGACAACATTAGAAGGCAATGGCATCAGATCGTCTTTTCTGATGAACCTCGATTCTCATTGGGTCAAAATGATGACCGAAAAGGGTTAGACGACGTCGGAGTGAAAGACGTGAATCTCAGTTTGATATTGCGCTTTATGTACAGGGTGGGCATATTTCGATGTTTTAGCACTACAACTTTTAAACCAGAGGAGATAGACAAAATCTGATACCCACTTCTCGATCTCTTTTTCTTAGAAACTAACAACAGTAGTACTCATTTTTGTCTACCTTCTTTTGTTTTCGAATTATTAGCGAAAATTGGAAAAGTGGCAATATAGAAAAAAATTCATATCTCCGCTAATACTGATGATAGAGCTCTGAAATTAAAACATTATACAGGTACTTTTTTACGTAGAATCCAGTGGCGTACTCGCCTTTTTTACACCATTTCTAATTACGGAGCTATGACCCAAAGTTATGTTTTTCAAATGGAAATACTAGATTTTTGTGGCATTTTCTAAAAGCTTAATTTTTTCTGATTTCAAAAATATATAACATTGTATGGTTTGTATCAATATGAGTATAGAAAATGATCAAAAACCTATTTTCATCTGAGTCTCAATATTTTCTATGGTTTCAACTGTTGATGAGCACAGAAAAATTTAGCATCGTATAATTACCACAATATCTTTCCAGTATTCTTTTCATTTCTATGCTCTTTACTCAATTTCTCCAAGATGATCTGCTGTGAAACTTGATCCCTCATTCTAAGTTATAACTAAGATGTCTAAAATAAGACATCTTAGTTATAATCTACTGACCTTTTATTGTAATCACTATTAGGTATTGAAAAATATTTTTCCTTTATTACTTTTCTGATTGAATTGATCACTTCAATCATATCCATATGCGTTATTTCATATGCGATTTGAAATAGACTACTAAGCACTTGTGCGTATTTATTCTGGAGTGCAATAAAAAAATTCTCTTGCATCCATCTCATTATAACTAAGTATATCGATTGAAACGTAGGATCATGTGGATCTTTTTGTTATTTCCAAATCCATTTCAAGATATGAGTTTTTATGGAATATATCCATGTTCGAATTTTTTGGAGAAATTAGTTGAAAGCATAGAAATAATGAGATTGACGGAAGGAGAATGTTCTTGTTATAGGAAGCTCCATTTTTCTGTGCTCGTCAACCATAGAAAATATTGAGACTCAAATGAAAATAGGTTTTTGACCATTTTCTATACTCATATTGATACAAACCATACAATGTTATATATTTTTGAAATCAGAAAAAATTGAGCTTTCAGAAAATGCCACAAAAATCTAGTATTTCCATTTAAAAAACATAACTTTGGGTCATAGCTCCGTAATTAGAAATGGTGCAAAAAAGGCGAGTACGCCACTGGATTTACGTAAAAAAGTACCTGTATAATGTTTAATTTCAGAGCTCTATTATCAGTATTAGCGGAGATATGAATTTATTCGATATTGCCACTTTTCCAATTTTCGCTAATAATTCGAAAACAAAAGAAGATAGCCAAAAATGAATACTACTGTTGTTAGTTTCTAAGAAAAAGAGATCGAGAAGTGGGTATCAGATTTTGTCTATCTCCTCTGGTTTAAAAGTTGTAGTGCTAAAACATCGAAATATGCCCACCCTGTACACCGGACAGTAGGCGTTATGGTATGGTGTGCTATTGCACATGCAAGTAGGCCACCTTTAGTCTTTATTCGAGGTAATATGATAACGATGCGTTTAATTCAAGAAATAGTGGAGCCATATTATCTCCCTCGCCTTTAATGGCTCGAAAATTCGATATTTCAGCAAGATATTGATCGACCTCATGGTGCCAGAGATAGATGGCACTTTTTTGAAGAGACCCGAATCTGTTCTGGCCATCATGGGTAGAAAGAAGGCTTGTAAATTTATCCCAGTCCCCACGGACTTTGGTGGCTCTGAGAGTTCTGAGACATGAACTACAGGTATAGTCCGTTCACGAAAGGTTGAGCCGTCGGTTGGCCATGATAATTTGACATATTCCACTGTGTATATTAAAATTTTAGGTTATGATGTTTATTTTCTTGTCAGATTGATACGCAATGTTGTCAATATTGCATAGAGTTGTCTGATAACTCGCAAGCTCGTCGGACGAGGCCGGGTACATTCGGCAACATTGAATTTATTTCACGTTATGACAGCAAATTCTGCCAACTTCAGATAAATAAAGAAACGCCTACTATGTGCTCAACCTTTCGTGAACGGAGTATAGCTTGGGATAGTATACCTCGAGAAGAAATAGACCATTTTATTATGGCAAGCCATGTTTGAATGGGAGTGTATAGATAATCGCGGTGGACAAACACTTTATTAACAAAGTTATTAGAAAACATTGCAAACCCTTGTTTTTTGTTTCAAATTTCAATCATTCACTCTTTGCTTTACTATCTAAAGGGTTTTCCAATAAGAGGTGTTATTTTGAATAGCTCGCTATTTCGGTAGTATGAAGCTGTCGGACCGCAATGAAGAAATTGGTTGAAAGATGCGAGCTATTGGGATAAGTTAGTGATGTGAAGAATAAAACCTGTGCAAGTCGCTCATTGGACCTTCCTTTTTCGAAAATGAGGATGGAGCGCTATCGAGAGATGATTTTTATGGCCGAAATTGGATAGTATTGATCTGGAGAACGTTTACTTTCAACAAGATTGCGCTACGTGCCACACAATCAACGAAACCATTAATCTTTTGCGGGGAAAGTTTCCGGACCGTGTTATCTCTCGAAGAGGTGATCACAATTGGCCGCCGAGATCTTGTGATTTAACACCGTGCGACTTCTTCCTTTGGGGCCACGTGAAAGAGAAGGTCTAAGCCGATAGCCCAGCGTATATTCAAGTCCTCGAAGATGGAATTCGTGAGGCTATCGAGGACACAGGGCAGCCACTTTGCAAGTTGGTTATGGAAAATTTCATTAGAAGGATATGGTCCTGTAAGCGTGGTCGTGGTGCTCATTTGCCTGATGTTATTTTCCACTATTAACGGCAAAGCTTCTTCTTTATAATGAAATAAACATCCGATCATTTATATTGAAAAATGGCATTTTTCTTTGAATATCAAGATAACCCCTCTTATTGGAAAACCCTTTATGTTTTACCAAAAAAATCTTCTGGATGTTGCAGTTTCTTTGTCAGATAATAGATTTACCATAAAAATCGATTTTTGGCAATTGCACGAAATAAGATGAATAAACCGTTTTTAAGAGGAAATGTTCGAAAAGTTGTAGATAGTTGCACGTCTATGTCAGTATGGCATGCAGCAAGGCAGCGGCGGCAGCACGACCCCCTGCCCACCACAGTGGTTCGGACTGTACCGGAACGGGCGCATTCCCGGAGTATACAAATGATCTTGATCCCCCCTCCCCTCCTCCTCCTCCCTCTGCCTTTGCGCGGCCCACTCAGACCACAGCTACCTGTCTTTACCGCGGCTCGCCGTGCACTTTTTTACTTCTTTTTTACCCGCAGGCTGTCTTCATTTTTTATTGACCTGGCCTGACTCTAGAGATATGCTAAAGTCACGACCGCCCGAACGGACTTCAATTTTCATATCTATCAGCCATCACAAACACACGATTTTTCACTATTCTTCTTCTTAGTATTACGAACAATGCTTATCGAACGAAATGCTATTTTATTCAAAAATTTTCTAGACACAGCTAAGGTAAAAAGTTATGAGCCTTCTCCATACAAAGGTTTTTCCAATAAAAAAAGTTATTGTGATATTCAAAGAAAAATGCCATTTTTCGATATCAATGATCGGATGTTTATTTCATTATAAAGAAGAAGCTATGCCGTTAATAGTGGAAAATAACATCAGGCAAATGACCACCACGACCACGCTTACAGGACCTTATATTTTCAATGAAATTTTCCATAACCAGATCGCAAAGTGGCTGCCCTATGTCCTCGATAGCCTCACGAATTCCATCTTTTGAACAGTCACACGTTGAGGATAGAGAGGCTTTTCAACAATAACTCCACCAATTTCTTTATTGCGGTCCGACAAGATGCTTTACGACGACCCTAAAATGTTCGAGTTTTACGAACCGTGTCTGCCAAATTTTCACTATTTTTATAGTGAATTTTAATAATTTCAATGCGTACTCGAAGCGTGTATCGCTCCATTTTTATTAATGGCGTAGTTTCTACTTGTCAAATGTCAAAGAATGAAAGCTATCTACCGAAATAGCTGGCTATTCAAATAGAACCTCTTATTGGAAAAGTCCTTTATAAACACCTGATAATATTTAGTGATTTCTGTTGTGGTATAACACAATACTGAACAATAATCAAAGAGGTACAGTTTTATGAAAATATACAGGAAAACTTCAACTTTATATAAAAATTATGTTAGTTTGGTTTACCATCGGAAATCTAGAAATTCCCTATTTTTTAATTAATCTGATTTCATATTAAAAAGCTCAGTCAATCTTCTATTACAACTATTCAACAAGTCTTTTGTGCTATTCTAGTTAATATTAGTTTTCATAATCACGAATTTTTTCCATAGCAATAGGTTGCATTCCATAAGTATACAATTTTTGGTAAAATTATATCAATTAAATTGAAATTCACAAATATTTAATACCTATAAAAATGTATGCAAATGCCAAGGGTCGAAGTGAATTCTAAAAATTCCTAGAATTGCCCTAAATATTCTTTTTTTCACGGTCATCCGTGAACATAATAAATTCCGCAAGAAATTACGTCAAAGACCGGAAGATCCGATCAGAAATATTGAATTCATAAATGAATGAAAAACTTCGGATAATCGTTTTCTTAACATGATCAAGCGTGCAGAAGACTAGGACATAAAAATAAAAGCGTCATGTAACATTTTCACAGAGATTTTTCATTGATCAAACTGCAGCCACCTAAACCATGAATTTGAGATTTACACACAATTTCACATATTTGTATCATTATTGAGCAGCTAATAATGAAAAATTAACCTTATCGCACTACTAGTCTTGAAAATATTCTAGAAATAATATTTCAAATCTCCATAACTCCAACACCACAGGAATGATTCGACGAATTATTGAACTAAGCCGAAATATTCCGAACGAACATGGACATTGAAAATTTCAACCACCTATATCATTCCGTCCCAAAGTTTTTAAATGTTGTTTTGGATATTTTATTCGAGATATGCACAAGTCTTATATAATAATTTATCACCTAAATAAATAAATGGTATCCGACCGGGTTTCTAGTTCTGAAAATATTCAGAAAAAAATTCAAATCATCATTACTTCGAACCCTTAGCTAACATTAGCTATCGAACCTATAGCTTTCCTGAAAATTTCAAGTCTCTAGCTCCTTCCGTTCTAAAATAAGACTATTTACGGACGGCCGGACACAAATTTGAAACCAAGAGTAGAGACATTTGGAAGAAGCTATAGCAAACTGTTTTTTTAAGCAAAAGCACGCAAAAGCCAGAAGAAGTACTAATGATCGAAGATTAAGAGTTGAAGTTGTTGAACCCACATACCAAATCTATTTTCCTAAGAATAAATTAAAAGAACAAATTGCGAAAAAATTATTTTTGAATCTGAACAGATCTACAGGGTGATAGTGGATAAGTGCGGCAAACTTCAGGAAATGATTCTGCCTGAGAGAATGATGACCCGTTTCTATGCAAAAGAATGAAACATCTTAACATTTATTTGTCGTTACTTTAACACATTATTTTGTAGTAGAGACTCTATTTTGAGACATTTAATTTTTTTGCGTAAAAACGGTACCCACACGAAAAAGGCAGAAGAGAAAAATGCGTGAGAGTTATTTTGTCACAAATTGAACGAATAATTCTGAAACTATTGTTCGTTTGAAATATCTCGGAGGCGTACCATTATTTTCTCGAGAAACTTTAAGAAACGCCCTGAGCAGGAGCTTTTGACCGCTCGTACATTGGTGGAGCATTAAGACTATTATATAAAATTTTAATATGGGACTTGAGATTGACCCCAAATATATAAATGCAGAATCTCAAAACAATCAGAATTATTATATTCTGGAAAATATTCAGAGAATGAAATATGTGAAAAATAAATAATTAAAAAAAATTTATTCTATGGTTCTGACGATGCTATCCTCTTGAAATTTTGCATGACTATTCATTATATCAGTCTTCATTCACAAAATAATTTTCACTCGAATCGGATATTATGTTATGGAAATATAAAGGGTCTTCTTTTGAATATTCCAATTGACTTTTCCATGGTTCTGTGTTTACTGTGACCATAAAATTTCGCATGATAATTCATTATATCAGTCTACATTCACAAAAGAAATTTCAATTGTATCGGATATGCTGTTATGGAAATATAAAGATTCTTCTTTCCAATATTCCAATCGAATTTTATATGACTCTGTTAACACTATAGCCAATACATTTTGAATGAACATTCAGTATATTAATCTTCATTCACAAAATATATTTTATTCGAATCGGATATCTTTTATGGAAATATGAAGTTTCTTCTTCTTTTCAATATTCCAACTGAATTTTCTATGGTTCTGTGTACACTACTGCGACGAAATTTTGCATAAGGCTCATTATGAGCATCTTGAATGTGACTGCAACATTTTATTTTGCTTGTTTCGTTTTGTCTGGGATATTGAAGAATAAACTTTTTGAATGGCCATATTTTATGGAACATCCTGTACGATTTGGCTGGTTATTTTAACCGAGGCATTTAGGAACCGAACTCACCCTCAAGGACAATCCCTTCGAAAGTTATCGTGCTAACGGACGGACGATCGGCCCCCGGACAGAATTAAGACCATTTTCGGCTCAAAATTCGAAAATTACAGACACTTTGATAGTACACAGTCAGGAAGTTATTATTAATATCAATGGAAAAATTAGTATTATTAAGCAATCAAGAATATTGAAGACCGATTAATAATTGCTCATAATAATATCGTTTGAAAGCGTCAATTACTCTTTTGATTCAACACTTGTTTCTAGAAAAATAGTTGCGATAATTTCGTCCATATAATGAATAGGTATGTGCTTTATGACCAATATCAGACATGCTCATGTCGAATTTTATTCTACGGATTCAGTTACCCATTCTGTATGTACCGGGTATCGTAAATTTGTTGTCTAGTGAGAGGATCTCAGAAACCCTATGAGCTAAAACAAAATGAGTGGTACATTTTCGGGCTCGATTTTTAGAGAATTCATTTGGTGAACCTTTTAAGTAAAACCGTTCTCGAGCTATTAGAGAAAATTGCAAAATGAAGTCAAATGAAAAGTTCTCATTACTTCTTTATTACTGAAGTTATAAACTTGAAACTGAAACATACAGGCACTTTTTTCAGTAGAATTCATTAAAGTAATCAATTTTCTTTATTACATTTTGTTCCAGCTCATCGAGTTTCTGAGAGACGAGGAATTTGGGACATCCTGTATTAGTGTGAAATGTATAGAGGAGATACTTTATCAATGATCCCTTCTGAATATTTACTACAGCTTAGTGTATAGCCACCTTTCGTATGGCATCTTATTGTGGGGAAATTCCTCTGAAGTGAAGAGGGCATTTATTTTGCAAAAAAGGATTATACGCATGATGTATAATGTACCCATGAGCTCATCATGCAGACTTCTTTTTGTGGAAAATGTAATTTCAACTTCACCCTCCATTGTCATATTGAAATCGCTAATTTATGCGAAAGAGAATGAACACAAACGTGTGAAGCTATCCAGTTTTCATGGTTACAATACCAGAAATCAGGATACATTATAAAGGGTTCTCCAATAAAAGGTGTTATTTTGAATAGCCCGCTATTTAGGTAGATGTCACGTTTAAAGCTGTCATTTTTTGACATTTGACAAGTAGAAACTACGTCATTTATACAAATGGAACGATACACGCTTCAAGAACGCATTGAAATCATTAAAATTCACTATTTTATTTTATTTATTCATAAAAAAAACATAAACAGGCAAACTAATGCCCAAAAGAATGTTCACAATGTAGTATCCAATTTACGAAAGTACATAATACATAATCTGAAAAAAGGTACACAGAAAAAAAAAATTGATTTCCTAAGTTACCAATTTTATTATTAATACTATATTAAATTATACCTAGAGTACTATAAAAATGGTAAAAATTTGGCATAGACTGTTTGTAAAACTCGAACATTTTTGGGTCGTCGCGAAACACCTTGTCGGATCACATTAAATAAATTGGTCGAAAAATTCGAGTTGTTGAGACAAGTTAGTGAACAACCGAGAATATTGCTGCTGTAGCCGAAAGTGTTGAAGAAAACCCAGGTTTGTCCAATCCTCCTCGATTGCGCTATCGAAAGATGATTGATGAGTTTTTATGGCCAAAATTGGATCGTTTTTTTTGGAACGTTAACTTTCAACAAGACGGCGATGCTGAAAATTGTTATTTGCACTTGACCTATCCTATACCAACACCCGTCGTCATAAAAGAATTAATAAGGATTATTATTATTAATACACTACAAGAATTCCAAAAAACTTCCTGAGACGCTCGATATCTATCTCAAAGACTTTTAACACGTATTCAATTCTACAGTTGTGAAAAATATGCTTAAACTGTCAACATTCGGAAAAGTTCGTTCCAGAGAAAGAAATGTTTAAGAACCAAATCTATTTGTTTACTTTTCTGTAGTAGCCCTGAGGAAGAAACAAAAGGTTTCAAAGCTCGGAACAGAATAAAATCTTGTTTTCAGTCGATTTCCCTTACTTTCTTCAATACATATTGTAATGAACAATTCCTTTGTCGCCAATGATGTGTCGTTTAACCCCTATGTAATCACGATGACTTTCCTAAAACCTTGTACATTTCAATATTTCTATCATGAAGATACGCTGTTGTGAAATAAAAATCACGGTTAAATTCTTATAATTGGTATCGAAAGAAGACTCCTGGTGTCTGGCCAGGACTTTAGAAATACCTTTGGCCAGCTGAAGTGGAGCTACTACTCTTGAAATAATTATTTTATCTACGGATGATGTCTGAAGAAGAATTATATGCCCAAACCCACCTAACTACCAAGTAGTTTGGTGTTTCTTGGCCTTTTTCATTTTTTATCGACAGACTTATTAATACGGCCCCTTTTTTGGGATTCGTTTTTTCACCGGGACTACCAATCCTAGACAGAAGATTAACTTGAGAAATTCTGAGAACCCTCGCTGAATGAGAAGGTTCATAATAATATAGAGGAGAAGACCATCAAGTGGACACGTGTTGCTACAACCTTCTACGCGGTAGCTACGGAATATAAAATCCATCAAGTTCCTCAAAATTTTATGCTAATAATATGGGTTCATCTTAAAATTTGGTATTTCGTTCTGAAATCGATGAAAACGTTGTTTAAACACCATAAAAATTTTAGTTCTCCTTTGAATTTAACTAACTCGACAATAATCAATCATATCCTATACCTCAAGCCTTTTTTATACTTTTATTCTTAGTTAGTTATGTTTATCAAATCGAAAAACCAATAAAACTTTATATGAACTTAGGTCAAGGTAAATAGCAGCTTAATTTTCAGAATGGATCAGTTTCTATGTCACACACTTGATAGTTTCTTCCCATGTTCTACCTATGCATCTTTCGATTGCAAATACAGTGGAACTTCCCTATAACGAAAGCGCTAAATCCGCAAAAAAATTCGTTATAAAGAAATTTCTTTATACAGAAAATTTGTTTCTATAGTCGGCAATGTCGCGGTCGACTTCATTGATAAATTTAAGTTTATCATTCAAACTTAAGCACTTCATTTCAGACAGTTTCGCACAACTTTTCACACTAGCGTAATGGTTAGATTGAAACCAAACAGCCAGGGGTGCATTTAAAACTGTTTCAGAAGGATCTTTCTACCCGCCGTAATGACGGTCGGGATTTATTATGTACGTCAAGAAAATTTTCTGAAAAACCGACCCTTGTACCTTATTACCAATACCCATTCAAAGATTGATGTTCTTTGAATATTTCGTTATAGAGAGAATTTACTTCGTTTTAGCGGGTGTTTTCAACATGGAATTTGGATTCAAGGTGCAATGTCTTGTACGAAATTCGTTATACAGAGAATTTCGTTATACAGACGTTCGTTATAGAGAAGTTCCACTGTATTTCTTCATAAAAAACACTCGAAGGTGGAGTCTTGCGTTGCGATAGTTTACACTCGAGGCAAATTTTGGCGATGTAACTACAGTTTACCATAGTTACATACTTGACAGTTATTACACATATTTTTTGTCAACTCACGTTGACTATGTGATGATTTGACAGAAAATACGTGTATTAACTGTCAACTATGTAACTATTGTAAGCTGTAGTTACATTACCAAAATTCGCCTTTGGTTTTTGGTTATTATACTCTAGAGCTGGCCTCTATCGTGGTTTCAGAACCATCTGTGTTCCTTTTTGAAGGTATTAACTTTGAAGTTTTCGTTAGTATATTCATTTTTTCATTAATTTTTCTCCCACAGCATCGAGATAAAATTCTTTTCGATGCTGATTTTTTTATCATAACATCACTAGGTAGATTTGCAGATGAGATGCACTTGGTAAGAGGGGACCAGGCTCTCTGACTTCACCAATGTATAAAACAAAGAAAAGAGTAACTTCTGTGGCTCCTGAACAAGAATATTCCCTAAGAAACGAGCCACAGTTGAAAAAAACATTGAAGTCGACCAAAAATGAATAAAAAGAACAACTAACCAACTTCGTTGAGATTTGCTGGTGTGTATAATCAATAACTTATGTTAAGTGTATGACGAAATGGCAACGTTGTAATCCTCCAACGAATGGAAAGACGACATAACTTAACTTGCCACGATTTTTATTATTTACACTTATACGATACAAGAAGCGGAGAAAAATTAGTGCGGGATTCGAAGATTTGGAAATTTATTGTTTTTCGAGATCATTTTAGATGAATAAGCTATAAAATCAATAAAATATCAAGAAGTAACCATCTCGACCATCTTCTATAAAACATTTACACTAAATACAGGTTTGGAAATTAACATCGGAAACATACGATAATCATGTCATCCGACAGAGAATTTTGCCATCCAGTTGAACAGTCGTTTATTGGAGAGATTTACGTACTATGTAACTGAATAAGCCACTCATTACAGTCAAAACACATTACACTCAAAACACAACATTTTCTTTCTCTCATCGTAGAGAGTAGCTCGAATCAAGCAGAGGGAACCTGAAGTAGGTACTCGAATCGAATTATTTAATGAGTCAGGCTACCCGTAATACCCGAATTCAAGTATAGTCCGTTCACGAAGGTTGAGCTGTCGGTTGGCCATGATAATTTGACATATTCCACTTGTATATTGAATTTTAGGTTATGATGTTTATTTTCTTGTCAGATTGATACGCAATGTTGTCAATATTGCATAGAGTTGTCTGATAACTGGCAAGCTCGTCGGACGAGGCCGGATACATTCGAACATTGAATTTATTTTACGTAATGACAGCAAATACTGCCACTTCAGATAAATAAAGAAACGCCTACTATGTGTCACCTTTCGTGAACGGAGTATACTTTCGATTTCCATACCATACTGCTTGAATCAAGTCACTCACAACGATGAAAGAAGGATAACACTACATCATTTGCAATCGGTCTTTTACTCAGTCAGTTACGTAGCACGTAGTTGTAGTTATAGTTTAAGAAGTTTACTGAGATCTCAAGGTCTATTGTGCCCCCGTACAGAGCTGTTCTGACCACACCCTTCACAGCTTCGCCATCCAGTTCCAGTGACCTGATGAAATCCAATATCTGTGAAGGCTTCAACGAGGCTAGTTCCTCACTCTTACAAGTTTCTTGCCCAATGCATTCTCTCCTTAGGCTCGCATGCTAAAGCATTTCGTGACTAGGAGAATAGGGGTTTCTTCCTCCTCCCTACAGATCCTACACTCGTCAGTGTCCGATAATCCCATCCTCAACAGGTGCTTCCTGAGGCGACAGTGTCCCATAAGAAAGCCAGTAAGGAGTTGTAATTGTTTCCTACCAAGATCCAAATATCTTTTGTATCTTGCTGTTTCAAAGTTCCGAAAGAACTTAGTGGAACGATCCATCCCTTGGAGATTCCGCCAGAGTTTTTTCTTCTCGGCTTTCTCCTTCTCCAGAAACTCCTTCTTATAGGTACATTTACCTATACCACAGAAGGGTTCTGGGCCAATGAGTGATATTCGAGCGCCCTCTTTGGCAAGTGTATTTATTCCCGAATGGCCGGGAACCCACGCAAATCTCCCGAAAATACAGCTGTTCAAGTGGACCGTAAAATTATCTGTGTGATGCATTGAATATCGTATGTTTCTGATGTTAATTTCCAAACTTGTATATCATTAAGCCACAATTACACTCAGCCCTCCTACTGCCACTCGCGTTGTCGGCAATAATTCCCGAAATGCTTCTCGACACTATCAAAGGTAGTAAGCATTCATACTCTGCTGCACCATTTCTCTCGCGACCAAGTGTCGGCAATGACGAAAAAAGAAATTCCACAGAATCCTAATTAATTTTAATCACTTACTGCCGTTCATACTGCCGGTCCTTCGACTTCCGTACGAGAAATCGCCAATGTAGGCAGCTTGAGGCAACACGACCAGCAGCGGCAGGGAGCATGTGCCGTATTCTCGACAAGTGATCTTTCAAAGCGAATACGAACTTCATTGCGCGGTGTGCATTTTTACAGATGAAAGAGATACTCGCGCAATGAAGTTCGTATACGCATCCAAAGATCACTTGTCCAGAATACGGGGCCAGGGAAGTGTAGTGATTACATTCGCGTGCTGTCCATTCCTGCTAGGCCAAGCAATAGAGGTTTTTACGTGACAAAAATACTACCTTGAATCTGACTGTGCAGTCATGCAATAGTTAGTTTCTACAAGTTTTTCATGATAAATTCCACTCCTGAATCGTCTTAGGTTTTTTTTGAGAAGCGAAAAATGGCCAAAAAAATCCAAAATTTTGCTTTTTTGCTCATAAAACGTGAAGTATTGATCTGATCGAAAAGCTGTTAGGGCATTTTTTGTAGAGATTCATAAACAAAAAAAATGAGAGGTGACATGTCTCGAGCGGATAATTAGTTTCCGAGAAAAGTCCAAAAAACTGGAAAAAAACATCAATTTTTCGAAAATTCATAACTAGTCAATTTCTGAGATGAAGCGTAGTTGCTCTGAATTTAAGTAGTTATCAACATATACTTTATTGGTGCACAATAACAAAGCTGTCGGATAAATAGTTTTTGCACAATCGCAGTTTTCCGCATTCGAAGTACTTTTTTCAAGAAGGTCGTGATACTCGGCTACTTGTCGGATTTGAATTTTACAAAAAGCATTTTAAAGAAGAAATAACATTCTTCAAATCGTTTATTTTCTCGATACCGACCGATAATGTTTAGTGGGTGAAAAACTGCGTCAAACAGAAGCAAAAAGGCTCGAATGCATCAAACTAGTCGCGGAGTGGGAGTCGCCCGCTTAGCGAGGGGAAAACTGTTTACCTTATATCTTTCGCGCGTCGCGTAGCTGGCGACTCCCACTCCTTGACTAGTTTGATGCATTCGAGGCTTTTTGCTCCTGTTTGACGCCGTTTTTCCCCACTAAACATTATCGGTCGGTATCGAGAGAATGAACGATTTGAAGAATTATTTCTTCTTTAAAATGCTTTTTGTAAAATTCAAATCCGACTAGTAGCCGAGTATCACGACCTTCTTGAAAAAAGTACGTCGAATTCGGAAAACTGCGATTGTGCAAAAACTATTCATCCGACAGCTTTGTTATTGTGCACCGATGAAGTATATGTTAATAACTACTTAAATTCAGAGCAACTAAGCTTCATCTCAGAAATTGACCAAGTTATGAATTTTCGAAAAATTGATGTTTTTTCCAGTTTTTTGGACTTTTCTCGGAAACTAATTATCCGCTCGAGACGTGTCACCTCTCATTTTTTTTGTTTATGAATTCTCTACAAAAAATGCCTTAACAGCTTTTCGATCAGATCAATACTTCACGTTTTATGAGCGAAAAAGCAAAATTTTGGATTTTTTTGGCCATTTTTCGCTTCTCGAAAAAAACCTAAGACGATTCAGGAGTGGAATTTATCATGAAAAACATGTAGAAACTACCTATTGCATGACTGCACAGTCAGATTTCAGGTAGTATTTTTGTCACGAAATCGACCTTTCGATAGCTCTATTGCTTGGTCTATGCTCAATTCCCTGCTCCCTGCCGTTGCAGTGATGATATGAAAATGTTTCTTATACCATGAACTGAGTGTAATCGGGGTGTTACATAAATACAGTAATTCAAGCATCGGGGTAACTATCCTAGAGAGTAAAACTATAGGGTGACTCACCGCAAATAAGAGCAAGTCCAAACAGGTCCGTATCTAGCATGCCCTGTTGGGCGAAGTGAAGACATGTCTGTTGGTAGAGCTCTCTAACTCGAGATTTGGCTTGAACGATGAAGTAAAGGGTCTGCTGGTGCAGCAAATGGAGTGCCAAAAACCTGGCTGAGGGGGGTAGCGCTGCTGCCGGGCTGCACGCGGCTAGGGGTGCGCTCACCGTGCACAGGCCGGCACGCATGACCCACTCATCTCTTCAGAGGGGTGATCTCTCACCTGAAATACAACAAATCAGGACAATACAAAATTAGGATTAACAACAATTACGCAACATATAATATAAACACTTGAAGGGGTTTCCGATAAAAGGGGTTATTTCGAATACAAATCGACCAGTAATTTTCAATGGGCATTTTCAGTGATATATAGAAAAAAAATTAAGGAAAGCTCTGATCAGGAGCTTTTGAGCGCTCGTTCATTGGTGGAGCAATAAGACTATTACCTCGAAATTTTATATGGGATTTGAGATTGATACCAAATATATAAATGCAGAATCTCGGCACAATCAGAATTATATTCTGGCAATCATTCGAAAAATGAAATATACAGGGTGTTTCATCATAAACTGGACAAACGTATATTTTCGTGTAGAGGACATCGGGAGAATCATTTTTGCCTTATACAATATATCCCGTTTTCGAAGCATAAGCGAGATACAGGGTGTCAAACGTCATTTTTGAGCAAGATTCTTATGAGTGTGGTCAGTTATGTATAACACTTGGTGTAACGGTTTTTGGTTAAATCTCAGTATTTTTGGGTCCTCTATCCAGAAAAGTTGACGAACTCCGAAAAAAAATTTACAAAATGGCGGAAAACCTGCAATGTTCCAAATTTTTTTTGCGGTTGTCAAATTGACTTTTGTTTTCTGAATGAACACAATTTTCTAAGACTTTCTGTGAAAAAAATTTTTCAAAAATCGAACACAAATTTTTTTTTACATGTCCACAGCGACGAAAAAATTCCACTCGAAATGGATGAAATTTTGTACAATTGTACTTCTTGAATTATCAATCGCGAATATGAAAACAGAATCGTGAAATATCGAACGGTTTCGTTACTACAGTCATTCAAATGTTTCGTTCGGACCTCTGAAATATTGAAAATAAAATTGTTTTGGGTTCTAGAATCAAAATGATTAAATTATTGGCATGTCTAAACATTTTAGATGAATTTAAACGAAAAAAATTAGTGAAACTTAGTTGGGACTCGAAACGACGTAGGTATTAAATAGGGAAATGGCACTGTTCTAAGGATATTAATATTCGTTGCCAGGCAACGGTAGTCTGTAGTTCATAGAGTTTGACTACTGGCTAAATTATATTCACTGAAATTAAAATACCAGTCCAACTCTATGAACTACGAACTACTGTTGCCTGGCAACGAATATTAATATCCTTAGAACAGTGTCATTTCCCTATTTAATACCTACGTCGTTTCGAGTCCCAACTAAGTTTCACTGATTTTTTTCGTTTAAATTCATCTAAAATGTTTAGACATGCCAATAATTTAATCATTTTGACTCTAGAACCCAAAACAATTTTATTTTCAATATTTCAGAGGTCCGAACGAAATATTTGAATGACTGTAGTAACGAAACCGTTCGATATTTCACGATTCTGTTTTCATATTCGTGATTGATAATTCAAGAAGTACAATTGTACAAAATTTCATCCATTTCGAGTGAAATTTTTTCATCGCTGTAGACATGTAAAAAAAAATTTCTGTTCGATTTTTGAAAAAAATTTTTCACAGAAAGTCTTAGAAAATTGTGTTCATTCCGAAAACAAAAGTCAATTTGACAACCGCAAAAAAAAATTTGGAACATTGCAGGTTTTCCGCCATTTTGTAAATTTTTTTCGGACTTCGTCAACTTTTCTGGATAGAGGATCCAAAAATACTGAGATTTGACCAAAAACCGTTACACCAAGTGTTATACATAACTGACCACACTCATAAGGATCTTGACGTTTGACACCCTGTATCTCGCTTATGCTTCGAAAACGGGATATATTGTATAAGGCAAAAATGATTCTCCCGATGTCCTCTACCCGAAAATATATGTTTGTCCAGTTTATGATGAAACACCCTGTATAAAAATGGATAATTAAAAAGAATTATATTCTATGGTTCTGATAATGCGATCCTTTTTTAATTTCATTCAGAATATCAGTCTACATTCACAAAATGAATTTCACTCGAATCGTATGTTCTGTTATGGAAATACAGGGTGTCCCATTACTCGACGTCAACCCGGAACCGGGTGAAAAGGCAAGTAATGCTGGTTGTCAGAAAAATATAAAAAAAATCTAAGTTGCATGACTTTAAAATAATGGGCATTTAGAAAAACACGCAATTTAAGAAAAAGTGTATTCAAAGGCAATCGAAAATAAATTTGAACTACGGCAGCTACAGTTTAACAAGTATTATACCATTTTGGAATCCTTACTAAATGCGCCAACTTTTGACAAAACATGCCAAACTTGCATAGTACATTTTTTTTCAATACAGTCAGTTGAAACTAGACAATTGTTTATTTTTTTTCTGAGAAGCAGGCCCTATTTTTATGGAACCTAGAGCAGCTGGTATCGAAATTTTGATTACAGTTTAGACAAGCATTATTAAAGGTTACACAGCAAAAAAAAAAGTTGGAAAAAGTTGATATTTGTGTCAACAGGAGCGAAAAGACTGTCACAGGGTGTGGAATTTTGCGTGTTTTTTTAAATGCCCATTATTTTAAAATCATGCAACTTAGATTTTTTTTCTATATTTTTCTGACAACCAGCATTACTTGCCTTTTCACCCGGTTCCGGGTTGACGTCGAGTAATGGGACACCCTGTATAAAGATTCTTTTTTTTAATATTTCAATTAAATTTTCAATGGGTCTGTTAACACCGTGTCCACAAAATTTTGCATGAACATTCATGATATCAATCTTTATACACAAAATATTTCATTCGAATCGGATATCTTTTTATGGAACATTGAAGTTTCTTATTTTCAATATTCCGTTTGAATTTTCTATGGATTTGTGTACGATATGGCCACAAAATTTTGCAAGAGGCTTGTTATGAGCATCTTGCATGTGGCTAGTGGCTGGAACATTTCATTTCGATTGGTTTCATTTTGTCTGAGACATTGAAGAAGAAAAATTTTGAATGGCCATATTTTAAGGAACACCTATATGATTTGGATGTTTTATGAACTTAACTGCCCCATTTAGGAGCCAAACTCACCCTGAAAATCTCAAATCTCTAAGACAATTCCTTAGTTATCATGCTTATGGATGGCCGGTCCCACGGACAGAATTAAATTTGACCACGAATTCATCATCAGGGAGTCGAGACTATTTTCGGCTCAAAATTCTAAATTCACAGACATTTGAAATAAACAATAAAGCACTCGTTTAAGTACTCGTTTGATACCATTTTCGACACAATATTCGAAAATTACAGACATTTGGTCAAAACGATATAACACATATACTTAATAAGTAGAAAGAGCGCTCAAAAATGCAATGATACACTTTCTAGTAATGCATTTAAATTATTAAAATTCACTATAAAAATGTTGAAAATTTGGCAGACGGTTTGTAAAAGTCGAACATGGACAACGTGGAAACGATTATTTAGTATTATCAAACCAGTCGTGGTAGTAAACATACAAAATGAGGATGAAAAGTGTGATTCATCATATCAATCGTTTTATGAAAAAAAAACCTATAAATTTAAATTCAGGAATGCATTGTTTCTAAGATACAAGGTGTTGAAGTTTTACTTAAAAACTGACTGAAAAAGTGGTACGCAACTGAAATATTTTATTCTAACAGTTTTTTCCAAATTCTTCGTTCAATTTGTGAAAAAAATCTTCTGAGCGCTCGTTCTACTTAAGCGAGTGCACAAATGTCTGTAATTTTCTAATTTTCAACCGAAAATGGTCTCAAACGATAAGGTTAGACTCCCTGATGGCGTTTCGTGGTCAAATTCAATATGGCCATTCAAAATTTTTGTTCCTCAATATCTCAGACAAAACGAAACCAATCGAAATGAAATTTTGCGGCCACATGCAGGATGCTCAAGATAAACCTAATGTGAAATTTTGTAGTCATAGTGTTAACAGAATCATAGAAAATTCAATTGGAATACTGAAAAAAATCTTTATATTTCCATAACAAGATTTGATGCAGTTATTCAATTGGTTATAGTCCATTATAAATAATAAGATGAAGATTAGTAACTACACCAGGGAACCCTGTGATAATGGACAAACTGATTATCGTTTTAATCTGACGGAAATGGATTACATAACACCAGAAATTAAATTCTCACGAAGTTATATTTGAAAAAGTCTAGTGGCAAAAATGCTTTCACATGTATATTAAGTTGAACATGGTTTCAATAATTCTCCCTGAAGAGAATCATCTATTTATTTTTCTGAAGAATAGGGATGTTGACTCATGTTACGAATTCATATAAATTGAGGTTTTTCTTATAGAAGGGAGTTTTTGCAATCCTAAAAAACCATTCTCATTCAGCATTTACAGACCGACCTATTCATTTTGAAGGCTTAGATTGAACTTTTCCACAAGGGATCGGCAAAATCAGTTCGCTTTGACAGAAGTCAAATTATGTTCACTGAATAATGACGTAATCATCAGAACGTGACAAAATTGAACATTTCCGCGGAAATTTTGAATTGTTTTCATTTACTCATTTTCATTGGCAATTACTATATTTTTAAGAAAAAAGTAATTTGTATAGGGCTAATCTTTAAAATAAAATAAATTCCAAAAAGTAGTCAACATCCCTATTATATGGATGACAAACTTGAAATTCTACAGAAAATGAATAAAACCTAGAGTAAAGAAATCTAACCTTACATATCAAGGAACCCATCCCATAGAATCTTAAAAATTAAAATATGAAGAAAATAATACCTTCAATTATTTATAAAATAATATTACTTTAACCTGTCCTGTATGTAATTAATCCATTGCTAGAACATCCGTGTTCCACGATAATTCATTTAGAATGATTTAATATTGGTATAATTCCATTTTATATTCTACAAACAATGAAATTAACTATCAGTCAACATGATTATGGAGGAATGTTAATGATAATGGGAAAAAATGATGACCTCAACATCTAATTACTCAACTTTAAAATCAGCTCATCGCTGAATTGCTTTTTATACGCACGATCCTCAAGATTCTGTCAATCTTTCAAACAACATGATGTTCATTCCGGATGGGCATTTCCAGAATGTTGAAATATACATAATTTTTTTTCATGTGACAGCATGAGAGTAGTATTAAATTATTCACTTAAAATTTCAAGTAATTAGTTTTGCATGGAAATTTTCATTTTCGTAAGTAAGTCACACGCCAATGCTGCGTTTCAATTCGCTAGCTCATTTCGGTGATCTCAATAAATTTTTCTCGAAAATCTGACCTCGAAACAGAAAATCGCTATTATTTCTGAGATGATTTTTGAGCGTTCGTTCTTCTGAAACTCATGCAAATGTTTGTGGCTATAGTGTAAACAGAACCATGGAAAATTCAATTGGAATATTGAAAAGAAGAAACTTCACATTTCCATAAGAAGATATTCGATTCGGATGAAATTCATTTTATAAATAAAGATTTATACATTGAATGCTCATGCGAATTTTGCGGCCATAGTATTAACAGAACCATAGAAAATTCAATTGGATTATTGAAAAGAAGAATCTTTATATTTACATAACAGGATATCCGATTCAAGTGATTCTTTTTTGTGAATGAACACTGTTATACTAAATCTTCATGCAAAATTTTGTGGGCATAGTATCAACAGAACCATAATATATAGAAAATTCAATTAGAATATTGAAAAGAAGAATGCCTATATTTCCATAACAGGATAACCGATTCGAGTGAAAATTAGTTTGAGAATCAAAACTGATATACTGAATGTTCATGCAAAATTTCAAGAGAATCGCATCATCAGAACCATAGAAATTAATTCTTGTGATTATTCATTTTTTATATATTTCATTTTTTGAATAATTTCCGATTGTGATGGATTCTGCATTTATACAGGGTGTCTGGTGAGGAATGGGACAACGTTTAGGTGGTGATGAGGGATGTCTCAAGGAGTGAGAAAATGCCATTTGAAATCATCTGAGGTACGTGGTTCCTGATATACAGGGGGTTTTAGAAAAAATTAGGAAATTTCAAATGACCATAATTCAGGAAATATGAGAGCTAATCCGATGAGTTTTCGTATGAACAATGATAGAGTGAGTACGAATCTGTTTGAACGAAAAATTCGAAATAAAATCAGATCCGGACTCAGAAATTTTATTTTTTCTGAAATGGGTAAAAACAACACACTGTATGCGGTTTTCAATTTTTTTGACTTCGTATTCTGAGAGAGCAGGAAAAATACATTCAAACTCAACTGTCATCTCGAATGGCACAAATTTTCCCTGCTTTCTATGACCCTTCGAATGTCAATCTTCCGATTTTCGCTCCTTACATATTATTTTGTCGACATTTCAAATGACCATAATTCAAGAAATATAAGAGCTAATCCGATGATTTTTCGTATGAACAATGATAAAGTGAGTACGAATCTGTTTGAACGAAAAATTCGAAATAAAATCAGATCCGGGCTCAGAAATTTTAGTTCTTCTGAAATTAGGTAAAAACAACACCCTGTATGCGGTTTTCAATTTTTTTGACTTCAGATTCTGAGAGAGCAGGAAAAATACATTCAAACTCAACTCTCATCCCGAATAGCACAAATTTTCCCTGCTTTCTATGACCATTCGAAAGTCAATCTTCCGATTTTCGCTCCTTACATATTATTTTCTCGACATTTCAGAAACATGAGATCTCATCAGATAGTTACCAATACGTAAAAAAAGATCATAAACGAATCAAAATTTTTATAAAATTATCAAAAATGCGAAATTTGGAAATTAATGATTAATTCTTCAAATATTGTTCAAAATGAAAACCACCAACTTCTACACATTTATCTGCTCTTTTCATCAAGTTCAAAACTGCTTTCCTTATCACATTCGGGTTGTTTGGTATTTCGTCACATGCGTCTATTATGCGCTGAATTAATTGTTTCCTGTACTTATTTATTTCTCGCCCGTACACACCATAGTTTTAAGGTGTCCCCAAAGGAAATAATCTAACGGTGTCATGTCGGGGGATCGAGGTGGCCATGCTCTTGGACCACCACGACCTATCCATCTATTTGGATAGACCTCGTTCAAATGATTTCTCACTAAAATTGAGAAATGTGGGGGTGCTCCATCATGCTGGAAGATAAGTCCTCTTTGATTAATATTCCCTAACAAATTAGGAAGAACATTCATAAGGAAATCTCTATAAATTTCTCCCGGAGTCTTTCTTCGAAAAAATGAGGACCTATTAAATTATTATCATAAACTGCGCACCACACATTAACACTGAAACGTCTCTGTGATTGTCTTTGTACGACAGCGAAAATCGGAAGATTGACATTCGAAGGGCCATAGAAAGGAGGGAAAATTTGTGTCATTCGGGATGACAGTTGAGTTCGAAAGTATTTTCATGCTCTCTCAGAATCTGAAGTCAAAAATTGAAAACCGCATAAGGGTGTTGTTTTACCTAATTTCACAAAAACTGAAATTTCTGAGTCCGGATCTGATTTTATTTCGAATTTTTCGTTCAAACAGATTCGTACTCACTCTATCAGTGTTCATACGAAAAATCATCGGATTAGCTCTCATATTTCCTGAATTATGGTCATTTGAAATGTCGAGAAAATAATATGTAAGGAGCGAAAATCGGAAAATTGACATTCGAAGGGTCATAGAAAGCAGGGAAAATTTGTGCCATTCGAGATGACAGTTGAGTTTGAATGTATTTTTCCTGCTCTCTCAGAATCTGAAGTCAAAAATTGAAAACCGCATACAGGGTGTTGTTTTCACCTAATTTCAGAAAAACTGAAATTTCTGAGTCCGGATCTGATTTTATTTCGAATTTTTCGTTCAAACAGATTCGTACTCACTCTATCAATGTTCATACGAAAAATCATCGGATTAGCTCTTTTATTTCCTGAATTATGGTCATTTGAAATTTCCTAATTTTTTCTAAAACCCCCTGTATATCAGGAACCATGTATAGTCCGTTCACGAAAGGTTGAGCCGTCGGTTGGCCATGGAAATTTGGCATATTCCACTGTGTATATTAAAATTTTAGGTTATGCTGTCAATTTTCTTGTCAGATTGATACGCAATGTTGTCAATCTTGCATAGAGTTCTCTGATAACTCGCAAGCTCGTCGGACGAGGCCGGGTACATTCGGCAACGTTGAATTTATTTTACGTTATGACAGCAAATACTGCTAACTTTAGATAAATAAAGAAACGCCTACTATGTGCTCAACCTTTCGTGAACGGACTATACCTCAGATGATTTCGAATGGCATTTTCTCACTCCTTGAGACATCCCTCATCACCACCTAAACGTTGTCCCATTCCTCACCAGACACCCTGTATATTCGATAACAATCTCAAATTCCATATAAAATTCTGAGGTAATAGTCTTATTGCCCTACCAAAGAACGAGGGCTCAAAACTCCTGCTCAGGGCGTTTCTTAAATTTTTTTCTATAAATCACTGAAAATGCTCAATACTGATCGATTTGTAAACATATTCATAACAGAACTTCTTCGATAGTTGTAAATATGTTATTGAATCAATTTATTATTTTCCTTCTGTTAGGTACAATTATGCATTGGACTTCAATACGGGCCAATATCTAATGGACGTAAGCATAAGCACGTAAATCTCTATGTTGAAATATAAGTAAATGTTCAAATCAAGCAATGACTTTTACATCGTGTGTTTAGTATTGTGAACTTTTTTTATTCGTATATTTCGAATTTGAGAATAATTACATTCAATGGTAAGGGCGGATAGGGGTCATGACCCCACCTGACACTGGTTTGAACAACTGAAATATTCTCCAATTTTCATAAAATTGTTGGATCCTCGTAAAAGACCGTTCACGAGAATCATTTGACCCCTCTTAATCAAGAGCTGGATCGGCCTTTGTTTAGGGGGTTACATTACACTGTACAGGGTGGGCATATTTCGATGTTTTAGCACTACAACTTTTGAACCAGAGGAGATAGACAAAATCTGCTACCCACTTCTCGATCTCTTTTTCTGAGAAACTAACAAGAGTAGTATTCATTTTTGGCTATCTTCTTTTGTTTTCAAGTTATAACGAAAATTGAAAAAGTGTCGATAACGAAAAAAAATCATATCTCCGCTAATACCGATGATAGAGCTCTGAAATTAAAACATTATACAGGCACTTTTTAATGTAGAATCCAGTGGCGTGCTTTTCTTTTTTGCACCATTTCTAATCACGAAGCTATGACCCAAAGTTATGTTTTTTTAAATGGGAATACTAGATTTTGTGCCATTTTCTGAAAGCTTAATTTTTTCTGATTTCAAAAATATACAACATTGTATGGTTTGTATCAATATAAGTATAGAAAATGATCAAAAACCAATTTTCAATCTTAGTTGCATGATTTTAAAATAATGCGCATTTAAAAAAACACGCAAAATTCCACACCCTGTGACAGTCTTTTCGCTCCTGTTGCCACAAATATCAACTTTTTCCAACTTTTTTCTTTGCTGTGTAACCTTGAATAATGCTTGTCTAAACTGTAATCAAAATTTTGATACCAGCTGCTCTAGGTTCCATAAAAATAGGGCTTACTTCTCAGAAAAAAAAATTCGAAATAAACAATTGCCTAGTTTCAACTGACTGTATTGAAAAAAAAATGTACTACGTAGGTTTGGCATGTTTTTTCAAAAGTTGGCGCATTTAGTAAGGATTCCAAAATGGTATAATACTTGTTTAATTGTAGCTGCCGTAGTTCAAATTTATTTTCGATTGCCTTTGAATACACTTTTTCGTTAACTGCTTCCCAGTAAAAAAGTCCAATGGATTCAAGTCCGGTGAACAGGCCGGCCACGAGATTGGACCTGAACGTCCGATCCATCTTCCGGGAAAAAATGTTACCAGAAAAAAAAATTTTCAGAGAAATTTCTCCGGAAAATTTTTTTCTGGAAAAATTATTTTCTCTGGAAATTTTTTTTCTGTTAACATTTTTCCCGGAAGATGGATCGGACGTTCAGGTCCAATCTCGTGGCCGGCCCGTTCACCGGACTTGAATCCATTGGACTTTTTTACTGGGAAGCAGTTAACGAAAAAGTGTATTCAGAGGCAATCGAAAATATATTTGAACTACGGCAGCTACAATTAAACAAGTATTATACCATTTTGGAATCCTTACTAAATGCGCCAACTTTTGAAAAAACACGCCAAACCTACGTAGTACATTTTTTTTTCAATACAGTCAGTTGAAACTAGGCAATTGTTTATTTCGAATTTTTTTTCTGAGAAGTAAGCCCTATTTTTATGAAACCTAGAGTAGCTGGTGTCAAAATTTTGATTGCAGCTTAGACAAGCATTATTCAAGGTTACACAGCAACAAAAAAAAAGCTGGAAAAAGTTGATATTCGTAAGCAGCCGTAATGAGAAAAACTTAAAACTGAATCATTAATATAATAAAAAATAAAAACTGAGAGAACTGTAAACTTTTAAACCAACCGACAAAGCATTGACATTTTTTTTGTTTTTAATAAACAGTCATAGAGCCTAGTGCCTACCACTTAGTTATTGACAATTGAATTACAAAATCTTGAATTCTGAGCTTGGTTTTGAAAATAAATTCATAAAATAATATGTTTTTGAAAAGCTGAGATTGTGCTTAATAAGAATAAAAAATAATATCCGGGGGTCCAATTTAAAAAAAACATATGTTTGCTCAATAACTCAAAAACGGAAAGTTTAATTGAAAAACTGACCACGCCACTGGATTCTACGGAAAAAAATCTATAGGAATGCGTTTCAACCATTTCTCCGAGTTTAATTAAGCACAACTGAGATACGGGGGGTGATTAAAAAGTGATACTTTTTATTTCCGCCCTGTATAGCAAAAACCAAGAGGGCTATGCAAAAACTGATTGCACCACCTTTAGTTTCACAAAAAACCCGCATCCCGCTAACGTTAAAAATAACGGAGATATCCCTTAAAAGTGCCCAAAATGGGATACCCTGTACAGTGGAATGTAACCCTCTAAACAAGGGCGGATCCAACTTATGATTGAGGGGATTAGGTTACCAAGATAAGTGAATCAGCCTGTACAACGAACGAACAGAAAAAAAAATACAAAGAACCAATTGAATTTCTTATCTCGTGGTATCTATTGCAAGCATAGGCATTTACCGTAGGAGATAAAAGCGCGGAATTTAGGTAAGTCATTATTTTATCAACCAGTACAACCTGCTTACATTCAATTGATTTTCTAAGCATTCATCGAACATGAATTTCCTCTTTGAAATCGAACAACTAGGTAAATATTTCTAAACGCGACAACGTGTGGAGGTGTAACTTGTGTTTTATATTATTTACTCGGAAAATGCCTAAGATAAGGAAGTTGGTATTTTACTGGAAAAACCAGTTGAACTGAAAATGAGGTTAATTTATACAGTATGTCAGTTGAAACTTGATATCATTGCCTTCGTTACATTCAATAAGTTATTGCTTTTTTGTGTGCCTCGTCTATAGAAAATATTCTAATTATGGTTTTAAACAACCAGAATATTGCACTCCAGTATGAAAAAATTGGGTTATGAATTCAATTTATAGTTAAAGAACTTAGCAACGTTATTCAGATTACATACGAGGTGTCCAGAAAATGTGGAAAATCTCTTGGATTCAGAAAAAATATAAGAAAATACAAGAGAAGCTCGAGCAGGAGCTTTTGAGCGCTCATTCGCGAAAATTTGGATGAGCATTCAGTATATCGATCTTCATTCACAAAATAAATTTCACTCAAATCGGATAAATTTTAATGGAAATATGAAGTTTCTTCTTTCCAATATTCTAATTAAATTTTCTATGGTTCTGTTCACACTATGGCCACAAGATTTTGCATGAGGCTTGTTATCAGCATCTTGCATTTGGCCGTAACATTTCATTTCGATTGGTTTCGCTTTGTCTTAGATAATGAGGAACAAAAATTTTGAATGGCCATATTTTATGGAACAACCTGTACGATTTGGATGGTTAACGAACTTAACCGAGCCATTTGGGACCCGAACTAGCCCTGAAAATTTCAAGTCTCTAGCACAATTCCTTCGAATGTTATTGTGCTAAGGGCCGGACGGCCGGCCTGCCGGCCTCAGAGACAGAATTGAGTTTAACCACGGATTCTTCATCAGGGAGCCGTTCCCTATTGTTTGAGATCATTTCCGGCTCAAAATTTGAAACTTACAGACAATTGGGCAAAACGATATAGCACAAGAATAGAACAAGCGCTCAAAAATAAGATGAAGAGTTCCCATCATTTTTGGGCGCTCTTTCTCCTTAAATGAGAGCTATATCGTTTTGCCCAAATGTCTGCAATTTTCGAATTTCGAGCCGAAAATATCCACGAAATTCTTGATCAAAATTGCTATCCCAAGAAATTGCCAGAAAAGGCCAAAGCAATTGGACACAATAGTAGAGAACCCCAAAACTACAAAGTAAAAGTTTATGTGAACCAGCACAAACGATAACCAATTCAATACCATATGTTATGTTAAAAGGTTATCTGAGAAGATTAGAATCATTTGAAATAAGTAAATTGGGAGAACAGCATTCAAAACTTAAGTAAAATAATACATATACCTAATGAAAATAAACTAACCAAAAATTGCACATATCAAGTAAGTATCTTGCGAGTGTGCTAGAACCAGTTGATGAGCAAAACGACCTTTAAATGTTCTTATCAATGACCATAAAAATTTCATCAACAAGGAATGAAGACCATAGGATTCCATGGGGTGAAAATTTTATAGGTTATAGCAAGAGAAGAAAAATTGAAACGTAGAAAATTAGAAGAAGCAGCTTTCATGTCAACCTTCTGTTAATCACAAAACACTCTTGACTCTTAATGATAAGATCTTGTTTAATAGTTATTTAATCAACAAGGTTATTAAAGACAGCGACTAATGGTCAAGATATTTCATTAATATTAATAGTTCGAGACCATTAGTCGCTAGATTAATAACCGAGTTGATTACAAGATTTTTCCGACTATCTCAACATGAATAGTGTATAAATTCTTAATGAAAATACATTTTCATTTTGCACAAGACATCATTTGACATAATAGAATTTCTATGTTCCAGTAGAGTTTTGACATTTCTCGTAGTGCTTCTGAATACTTTGCGTACGGTTAACATGAGGATTGCACATTAAAATGGCTTAAAATTGAGCATTAAAATGGGTCATTAATAATCAATTTCTTACACATTAAAATCACCTTTTATTTCGAGGTCGGCGGAAAAAATATTAAAGGAGTTGTTCAACAACTGATTCGATCGATAAATAGATCAAAGTCGTCGAGTATTGTTTTCTGAAAAATGTCAAAGATGTCAAACATCTTCAAAAAGTGTCGAATATTGCTTTTCTGGAAGTCTTAAGTGTTTTCCTGACAGCGACTGGCCGAAACATTGAGTTCAAGAAGCAAAAAAGACGGAATTAGCCCAAATAATATTTCATTATAAACACCATATTCTTATCAAGAAATCCATGTGAACAATAACAAACGTTGTAATTTTCACAATAAACATTCAGAATCCTCAATTTCACGTCTCTCATAAGATTATGGCAAATCCATAGTTTTCAATGAGTTGAATGAGACTAAACTGAGAATATTAAAATGGATAAAGTAGCACGACAACTTTCTCCGTATCATGCAGTATTCATGTATACGAGTAAAATATTGTAGTATGAATGAGTGATGAGATATGTTATGCAGTAATACCACTAATCACTAATGGCTTCTTTTTAATTGTGAGTCGCGTTATTCATTTATGTGAAACTGTCTTCAGTCTTGTGATATGCGTTTTGTGTAAATGATTGTATCTTGATTTTCATTTTATTTTATACAGGGTGTCCCGGGAAGAATGCGACAAACAGACACCATGAATCAAGGACATCAAGGAGGACTCGCACCAAGAGGTTTTAATCGTTTGAGGGCCTTCATTTGGAATATATAGTGTGATATTCTTATTATGGGTGACATTTCAAAGTTCAATAACTCTTAAACTATTCAACCGAATGATTTCAAATTTGGAAATTTTGTGACCAATTACAATTGCCATCTTTCAATATTTCATGAATTGAATAAGTCGAATCTGGACTAGAAAATTTCGAACTTTTTCTATTTTCATGAATATGGAACATCCTGTACGTAAACATTATAATTTTTTCATTTTCAGTAACCACAAAAAATCAATTGATGAGAAAAATTCGAAAACTCTGATGGGCACGGTCATACAGGGTTATCAAGAAGTGATCAAAAAACATCACCTCATAAGTTAAATTTCGAAGTTCAATAACTCTTAAACTATTCTACCGAATGATTTCAAATTTGAAAGGTTTGTCACCCTTAACGATTTACATCTTTTAATATTTCAGAAATTGAATGAATCAGATCCAGACTGGAAAATTTCAGACGTTTTCTATTTCCGCGAATGTTGGAACACCCTATACGTTAACATTATGTTTTTTTCGTTATTGTGACCACAAAGAATCAATTCATTACCAAAATTTTATCTTTGCTTGGCACCTTTATAGTTTTGTCAATTTTTCTGTCTGCCTTCCTCAATTTTTTCTTGAATTGAAAAAAACAGAACCGGACTAGTGAAATTTAAGACTCTTTCCGGTGATATCTGATCAGCCTCTGCATGGTATTATGATTTTATGACTGAAAAAGAATACTAATGTTTAAGTAGTTATATGAATTATTCATCGAATTTGTTTCGAGAGTATTCCTAAAAAATTTGACTGAAATAGAGAAAATAACGTTTAATTCTCGTTGCAGAAAGCCATTCCAACGCTCATGCTCCTACGTCGCTCGTTTTCGGATTCCCCATTCGTACTGTAGTTAATAGGATTCTTTTCTACAACTTGTTTTGGAATACACTATTCTGAACAATCGATAACCCGTTATATCTCAGGAACCATACAATTTCAAAACAAGTTAACGAACACTCTGTGTATTGGCCACATCAAAAAAGAATTATTCAGAGAGATGTTGTCGAAAGATTAACAAGGAAAATGTAGAAAAACATATTTTTCGAGCATTCAATTGGAATTGTTGTGAACCTGTCAGGTAAAGGGTTTTCCAATAAGAGGTGTTATTTTGATATTCAAAGAAAAATGCCATTTTTCAATATAAATGTTCGGAGCTATGCCGTTATATTAGTGGAAAATAACATCAAGCAAATGACCACGCTTACAGGACCGTATCCTTTTAATGAAATTTTCCATAACCAAATCGCAAAGTGGCTGACCTATGTCCTCGATAGCCTCACGAATTCCATCTTTGAGGTCTTGGATCGACGCTGGGCTATTGGCGTAGACCTTCTCTTTCACGTGGCCCCAAAGGAAGAAGTCGCAAGGTGTTGAATCACAAGATCTCGGTGGCCAAGTGTGATCACCTCTTCGAGAGATAACACGGTCCGAAACTTTTCCCGCAAAAAAATCAATGGTTTCGGTACTTGTGTGGCACGTAGCGCCGTCTTGTTGAAAGTAAGCATTGTCCAGTAATATAATGACGTTTGTGGAATGCCTAATTCCAAAGAACGAGGAGGAATGGACAAACCTGGGTTTTCTTCAACACTTTCGGCTACAGCAGCAATATTTTCGGTTGATCTTGAGCGACGTGCACGGGTTTTATTCTTCACATCACTAACTTGTCCCAACAGCTGGAATTTTTCCACCAATTTCCTTATTGCAGTCCGACAAGGTGCTTCACGACGACCCAAAACTGTTCGAGTTTCACCGTTTTTATAGTGAATTTCAATAATTTCAATGCGTTCTTGAAGTGTGTATCGTTCCATTTTCATTAATGGCGTAGTTTCTACTTGTCAAATGTGAAAAATTCCAGCTTCAAACGTGACATCAACCGAAATGGCGGGCTATTCAAAATAACACCTCTTATTGGAAAACACTTTATACTCAAAACAATCTCCAAAAACATTGTAAGTAGGTAGTGAAGGAATGCTAGAAAGGAATAGAAAATAAGTTGGTAACGAGACGAGTGAAACGGAATACCACGAAGTGATGAACATGTCTATCCAAGAACTTCCGTTGTTAGTTCTCACAACATAAAAACAATTTAGTCATCAATCTAGGAATTCCCAACCAATAGCAAAAGAATATCGAGCAAAATTTGCATATTTAAAATAACAAATTTAATTAGCTCCGATAGATACAGGATGTCATTCATCAGTTATCAGTTAGGATGGGATGGGTTCATTCCCCAGAGAAAATTCTGTCATCGGAATATACAAGAGATAACCTCAGTAGAGACGAAACTGCCAAGAAAATTTGCGATTAAAGGATCCTTACTTCTTCTAAAGGTAGGAAGCAGGACTGGTAAAACACATCAAGTCTTGGTGAAGAAAACATAATAAAAAGATTTTCGAAAACGTGATATACTGGGTGACTGGACGTAAGGGACAACGGCTAACTGGAGATAGAGGACTTCAAACTGAATGAGGATTGAGGGTTTAAATGTCCCATAAGGCTATTAGTTTCAGAGATACATCTTGTGGATATGAAAAGTACTTCAATTGATCAAAAGAGCCAAAAAGTGTGTGAGAGGAAAAGCTCTCATTCCGAGCATTTGTTTATTTTATTTTTTTATGAATCATATGTGCTAGTGTTCTTTTTTTTGTGTTTGTATTGTTTTTTGAATTTTTCTTATAATATTGATAGATTCGTTAATAAAAAAGGATTTCAAGATATGAAGGAATATTTAAAATGCGTCAGGATTATTTAAGCATCTCGAATTCAGTGTTTTTCTCTATCAGGAATAGTATGTTTCTTCAATTGAATATGAATAAATTGTAATATTCGACTTTCAACATATCATAAAAACTATGAAAAAGGACCCCGCACATTTTGTATGGGAATTGGCTCCCGGTGGATTTGATATTATGTTCTACTAATCCTTCTGATCAAATGTCTCCACAGTCACGAAGCTGAAAAATGCATACTTCTAGGAGTTTTTAGCGATTTTTTGTATCCATTATGGCTTACGTATAATGGAATTGGCTCCCGGTGGATTTGGCTGAAAATTTGATTTATGATGTTCTACTAATCCTTCTGATCAAATATCTCCACAGTCACGAAGCTGAAAAATGCATACTTCTAGGAGTTTTTAGCGATTTTTTGTATCCATTATGGCTTACGTATTACCGTTCACACAGAAATGTTTGAAAATATTTCGAATTGACAGAATCTGCTTTCAATAATCACGAAATATTCTCAAACATTTCTGTGTGAACGGTAATACTAGTAATACGTAAGCCATAATGGATACAAAAAATCGCTAAAAACTCCTAGAAGTATGCATTTTTCAGCTTCAAGACTGTAGAGACATTTGATCAGTAGGATTAGTAGAACATCATATCAAATTTTCAGCCAAATCCACCGGGAGCCAATTCTCATACAAAATGTGCGGGGTCCTTTATGTCATTTAAACTAAAAACAAATTTTTACTCAGTATTTTTCGCAGATTTCAATTTTCCAATTCAATTTTTTTTTATCTCATATACCGAATGATATTTCTCACCTGGCACGGAACTTGAAATTTTTGAATACGGACCTGCAATTTTAAAAATGTTTTTTCTCGATCTGATGGAGAATATGTATAGTAATTAGCTTGCCAAATATCAGTGAAAAATTTCCCATATTGACGAAGATATGGGATTTTATAGTTTTAGCACTTAGTTTCTCTGAAACTAATAGCCTCATGGGACCCACGATCCTCACTCAGTTTAAGGTCCTCTATCTCCAGTTAGCCGTTGTCCCTTACGTCACCAGTCACCCTTTAGTTATAAGTTTATACGCACAGTCAAGTTGCCATTAAGGCGCAGAGCTCCAACACCATCACTTGAATGATGATGTGAAAATAGAGGTGAAAATAGCATATCAACTGTATCAGAATCTATTTTATTTGAATTCGAGAAAGAAAGGACCCCGCACATTTTGTATGAGAATTGGCTCCCGGTGTATTTGGCTGAAAATTTGATATGATGTTCTACTAATCCTTCTGATCAAATGTCTCTACAGTCACGAAGCTGAAAAATGCATACTTCTAGTAGTTTTAAGAGATTTTTGTATCCATTATATCTTACGTATACCGTTCACACAGAAATGTTGAGAATATTTCGTGATTATTGAAAGCAGATTCTGTCAATTCGAAATATTTTCAACATTTCTGTGTGAACGGCTCGGTGAACGGTAATACGTAAGCCATAATGGATACAAAAAATCACTAAAAACTCCTAAAAGTATGCATTTTTCAGCTTCGTGACTGTGGAGACATTTGATCAGAAGGATTAGTAGAACATCATATCAAATTTTCAGGCAAATGCACGGGAGCCAATTCCCATAATACGTAAGCCATAATGGATACAAAAAATCGCTAAAAACTCCTAGAAGTATGCATTTTTCAGCTTCGGACTGTTTAGATATTTGATCAGAAGGATGAGTAGAACATCATATCAAATTTTCAGCCAAATCCACCGGGAGCCAATTCCCATACAAAATGCGCGGGGTCCTTTCATTCACCTATTATAAAAATAATGATGCGCCTCTATTATCCGACCATACGAATAAAAGAAGGAACCAAAGAAGAGAGAAGAATAAAATTGTCAAACGGTACTTTGTTTTTACATAAAAATGCTTCAGTGCAAAAGAGTCAATTGTGTTGATTACTTTTCATAAAAATGTCCTTTGTGATATAAATTAACAACCATTTAGTGCAGAAATGGCCCATAACGACTATTATTTCTTCCTCGAACTGAGGAATATCCAAAAACTGCTTGGCAACTTTCCTATGATGTAAAGGGTTTTCCAATAAGAGGTGTTATTATTAATAGCCCGCTATTTTGTTAGATGTCACGTTTGAAACTGTCATTTTTTGACATTTGACAAGTAGAAACTACATAACTTCAAGAACACATTGAAATTATTGAAATTCACTATAAAAATGGTGAAAATTTGGCAGAGACGGTTGGTAAAACTAGAACATTTTTGGATCGTCGTGAAGCACCTTGTCGGACCGCAATAAAGAAATTGGTGGAAAAATTCGAGCTTTTGGGACAAGTTAGTGATGTGAAGAATAAAACCCGTGCACGTCGCTCAAGAACAGCCGAGAATATTGCTGCTGTAGCCCAAAGTGTTGAAGAAAACCCAGGTTTGTCCATTCACCCTCGTTCTTTGGAATTAGGCATTCCACAAACGTCATTATATTACTGGACAACGTTTACTTTCAACAAGATGGCGCTACGAGCTCCATAAGCAACGAAACCATTGATCTTTTGCGGAAAAAGTTTTCGGACCGTGTTATATCTCGAAGAGGTGATCAGAATTGGCCACCTAGATCTTGTGTTTTAACACATTTCGACTTCTTCCTTTGGGGCCACGTGAAAGAGAAGGTCTACGCCAATAGCCCAGCGTCGATTCAAGACCTCAAAGATGGAATTCGTGAGGCTATCGAGGACATAGTGCGGCCACTTTGCGATTAAGTTATGGAAAATTTCATTGAAAGGATATGGTCCTGCAAGCGTGGTCGTATTGGTCATTTGCCTGATGTTATTTTCCACTATTAACGACATAGCTTCTTCTTTATAATGAAATAAACATCCGATCATTCATATTGAAAAATGGCATTTATCTTTGAATAACAAAATAACACCTCTTATTGGAAAACCCTTTACAAGCACCAATACGAGAATAAAATCTTTTAGTTTCCAAAGACCAATAGGACTGTTCCCAAGAGGTCGTAGTGATGCACCAATAAAACCTACACAAAGCATCTCGTCTAACAACTCGCACAAATTAATGAGAATAATGAGAACTGCCAGGGTTAATGAAAAAACAACCTTGAAGAATATTCCGTAAGGATAACTTTCGGTGTAATGAATAATTTTCAGGAATTCCACCTCTAAATGTGAATTTACCTTCGAGAACCTGAACTCGCATGCTCGCATTAATATGAAATGCGTCACAACATGTGTTCTAACAGAACACGAGGCTTGACGTGTAATCATGACTTGATAGTGACAAATTTCAGCTATGAATAACGATAAGATTATTTCTTTAAACAATCGCCTCGCAGCAGATCGCAGTTGGTTCATATTAACAAAAGAATTTCCCGATGACCTTGACTCATGAATCATTAAACAATAGATGCTTCATCACAGTATTTCTCTTGGCACTTTGTGTTATCACATAACTACTCAATTCCTCGATATTAAAACTGCTCGAACTAATTAAGAGTTCCATTTTGATTCGTTTTTAAAAATTCATTAGAGATGAAAAATAAACTCAGAGATCATTCTTCTTTTGGCCAAAGTACAACTACAGTGGAACTTCCCTATAACGAAAGCGCTAAATCCGCAAAACATTTCGTTATGAAGACATTTCTTTATACAGAAAATCTGTCTCCATAGTCGGCAATGTCACGGTCGACTTCACTGATGAATTTAAGTTTATCATTCAAACTTAAGCACTTCCTCTTAGACATTTTCGCACAACTTTCATACTAGCGTAATGGTTAGATTGGAACCAAACAGCCAGGGGTGTATACTGTATTTAAAAGTGTTTCGGAAGGATCTCTCTGCTCGCCATAATGAATGTAGGGATTTATCACGTACGTCCGGAAAATTTTCGGAAAAAACCCACCCTTATACCTTCTTACCAATTGCCATCCAAAGATTGATGTTCTTTGAATATATCGTTATAGAGAGAGTTTACTTCGTTTCAGAGGGTGTTTTAACATGGAATTTTTATTCAAGGTGGAATGTCTTGTACGGAATTCGCTATACAGAGAAATTCGTTATACAGACGTTCGTTGTAGGGAAGTTCCACTGTAATTCATTTGCATTCTACTGAAAATCAGCAGAAAATTGAGGCAACTTCTAGCCCTAATTGATAGGGAAATTGAAAACAATAAATATCTTGTTAACTGAATTTTTTCAGTGGAAATGAAGTTCTATAGTTTCGATATTCAGACATCGTTAAAAGAAAACTTTCAACTTGTAGAAATCTATTTGTGAATTCTTCACAATCTTATCACATGAATGAGAATAAACCCTCGAATAAACCAGCAAAAAATCGAACGGTATCTGTAACAGTCCATCGAAGTCATTTTTTGAAGAACTAATAGACGGATAGTCTCAACCAGTACCATGGAGCTGTTTTTCGCAACTGCTACTCTACAGCTCGCTCTCCAGTTCTATAGTCGTAATGAACTCTAATGTCTGAGATGGCTTCAAGGAGGCTAAATTTGCGCTTTCCATAGTATTCTATGGTACAAGACATTCTTTGCGCAGGCATGCAATGCCGAGGCATTTCTGTAACTAAGTGAGACGGAGTTTCCTCATTTTATCTACACATGTCAGATTCTGTTCCCATCGTATACTTTTTAAGACGACTGTTAAAATGCCAGTAAGGAGACGTAACTTATTCTTACTGAGATCCAAGTTCTTTTGCAGACCTTTCCATTTTAAAGATACGAAGGAACTTCTTCGAATGATCCATTCCCGGAAAATTCTTCCAGAGTGCTTCTCTATCGGTTTCTTAATTCTCCAGAAACTCTTTCTCATAGGTGCAGTTACCTATGCTACAGAAATGTTCGGGGCCAGTAAATGGCGTTTGTGTTGTCCTTCTGGATAGTGTTATAGCCTCTTCATTTCCTTTGATTGACCGAAACCCAGACTAAAGAGACCTTGTTCTTCTTGTCTACTTCATTAAGTTTTCTTCGGCACTTCAATATCAGTTTTGAGTCGATGATATAGGAGTTCAGTGCTTCAATAGCCTCTTGACTATCAGAATGGACGACTATGTCACACCCTTGATAGTTTCTTTCCAGGTTTCTGTCTATGCATCTTTGGATTGCAAGATCTCTCTCTGAAAAACACTTGAGAAGCAGCCACGATAGTGTACACTCGGTTCTAGGTCCGTATATGCCAGCGCCGGCACCTTTCGTGATTTTAGAACCGCTGTAAATCATTTAACGGTATTAACTTTGAAGTTTTTGGCAGTGTATTCCTTTTCCCATAACGTCGAGTTAATATACACTTGCCAAAGAGGGCGCACGGATGTCACTCATTGGCCCAGACCCCTTTTGTGGTATAAGTAAATGTAGGTACCTATAAGGAGTTTCTGGTGAAGGAGAAAGCCGAGAGAAGAAAACTCTGGCGGAATCTCCCAAGGATGGATCACTCCACTAAGTTCCTTCGGAACTTTGAAACAGCAAGATCCAAAAAATATCTGGATCTTAGTAAGAAACAATTACTCCTCCGCAATGGCTTTCTTCGCTTCTGGAAGCACCTGTTGAGGATGGGTTTATTGGACACTGACGAGTCTAGATTCTGTGGGGAGAAGGAAGAAACCCCCATTCACCTATTCAAGGAATGCTTTGGCATTGCGAGCCTATGGAGAGAATGCCTCGGGCGATAAACTTGTAAAAGTGAGGAACTAGCCTCGTTGAAGCTTTCACAGATATTGGATTTTATCAGATCTCTGTAACTGGAAGGCGAGCTGTGAAGGGTGTGGCCCGGTGTGGTCAGAACAGCTCTGTAAGAGGGCACAATAGACCTTGAGGTTGCAGTGAACTGTAACCCCTTTTTTTAACTAAACTAAACCAAAACATCGAGTTAAAGTTGTTCTCGATGCTTACTTTTTCGATGAAAACTCCATTAGCTAGGTTCGCTGTTAAGATGTACTTGCTTATAGAGTACCAACCTCTCTGGCTTTTGATTCTCTTATTTCCTGTACTTTCCCTAGATATTCTAAGGATAGCCTCATGGGCTATCCCATTGATCACTAGATGTAGAGGAGCGAGATCTGTGATGACATCAAGTCCTCTAGTCGGGCACGTTCTCATAGCTCCAGTGATACAAACACAAGCAAGCCTTTGTATCTTTTCGAGTATTTTTTTCCTCGTGCTTGTTTATCCTGATTTTGCGAACCAGACTACAGCCCCGAATATTATTATTGGTCTCACAATCATGGCGTACATCCATCACAGTATTTTAGGCTTGCAACCCCAAGTTCTACCGGATAGTCTTCTGTGTGCCATTAGAGCTCCTATTACTTTACTAGTAGTCATTTTAACATGCTTATTCCACAGAAGCTTACTGTTAAGGGTTAACCAGTAACATAAGGAGACGGTTGGATTCCTCCAATTAAGGGACAAGAAGAACTTTAAGGGTAGCTCGGCTATCACATGGACATAGAGCTACTCGTCGGCAATAGGCAGAACTCCACTAAAAATGACGTTTACTACATTGACGCAACGTACCTGTTTCGGACGAGTCACGATTCGGTTTACAGAGGGATAGTCGAAAATAAAAGATTTTGAGAGGTTCAAGCAGACGAACAGACTCAATTTAGCCCGGTAAGTTCCCTACATCACTACATAGTATATAACAAAGTCGCTTTCTCTGTCCCGATGTCCCTTTGTATGCTTAAATCTTTGAAACTGCGCAACGGATTTTGATGCGTTTTTTTAATAGATAGAGTGATTCAAGAGGAAGGTTTATATGTATAATAACATCCATTAAATAGTGGAGAAGTACTGTTATTTTTGAGGTTTCTAATGTGATGTACCGTGCGAAGCCGAGCGGGTCGCTAGTAGAACATAATGTATAACAAGATGAAGAATTCGAACAGAAAGAATCAGATCTCTGACAAGCTCTAGATCCATAATAAATTCGGTTTGGTTTCCTGGGTGAATAAAAAAACCCCTAGATAACTTTAAGGCCCAAACCTCGTTTCATAATCCCTTACTGGTGAGATGGCAACTTCGGTTATCTAAAGTTTAGAAATTCACTGGCACAAAGGAGATATCTATGAGCTTATTGCTTTGTAAGTGTTCCATTTTTTCATATGTTATCTTAATATACCCAGCCAAACCATAAGAGAAAAGATGAAAAATTGTTTCAATAAAAATCGCTGTGCTTTTGTATTATACGTAAAAATGTATGGTATCCCGTTTACATGTTCCTATGCTTATATGTACTGAGAAATTCACTTAATGAATCGAAAACCATATAAACCTACGTCATCACTGATTCCCTTGACGTTATATTGGCGTCAATTTTGAATTCTCAGGTGTTTTCAATTAAATGATTAATGATTAATGAATCATAAAAAAATGTTGATGGTCAAATATTATTTTGAACGATTTCTGATATAGTGATATGAAATTGGTAATTTTATAAGAATCTATTGACCCGATGGAGCCAGTATTATCGACTAAATAGTGCTGCATAACATTTATTGACGTTATGTGCTTTTTTATTGCAATATTCTGCTAAAAGCAGTTAACGAATTTGGCATGTCATTATCCCGAAAGCACGGGTCCAGCCAATAACCAAGGTCATGGTCGAAATCCACCATGACTAAAAATAATGGAATTTTATTTGTTCAAAAAGAATGATACATCACTTCCTTCCTGCGTAATCATAAAAATTAATGGACTGGTGAAAAAATTCGAGCGTCTCAGAAATCATCAAGATCTACTCAATTATTTGAGTGTTCCAAGTTTTATGGAGGATTTTATGAAATAATATAACGTACCTAATCATATTTTAGGAGGTGATTCCTCAAGATAAGCATTGAAAATCATTCATTATACGATAGGGTTTTCAGATATCAATATTTTTGCAATTTGTATAACAAATTTTGCTAGATTGAAAAAATAACGTTGTGGAAGAGCGTTTCTGAATAAACTAATGGGGTAATTTAGTTATCACCAGTTGCTACCATTTTATGAGAAATGTGCGGAGCTATTATTCCACACAATGCAGTAGACAAGAACAAGAACACTCAAGAATCAAAATAAACGAGGATGCTACCACACTAGCCAGAGAGGAAGCATAAAATCCACTTTACTGGCCCAGAACCCTTCTGTGATTATGAGCAAATGCACCCATAAGAAAGAGTTTTTGGAAAAGGGCGAAACTGAAAGGAAAGCACTCTGGAGCAATCCAAAATGTTCCTTCGGAACTTTAAAACTGCGAGGTTCATTAAGTATTGGGATCTCGGCGAGAATAATAATAATAATAATAAATTCAAAGATGGAAAGAAAAGCCCCTACATGGAAGACACCTGAACGAGGTCACCCAGGAACATGTCGACATTCCTGCGTCGAACTACTGGCTGACTTCTGGAAGATTGTTTCCTGAAACAGAAGGTTTTCTCCTTGCCATTCAAGACCAAGTGGTGCAAACCAAAAACTATCAGAAATATATCATGAAGGATAGAAGTCTCACAGACGATAAATGCCACTACGGATGCCAAACATCAGAAACAATCCAACATATTACAGGAGGCTGCCAAATGTTTGCTGGAAATGAATATAAGAGTCGACATGATGCAGTTTGTAAAATACTCCATCAGGAACTCGCCATCCAACTGAAGATGCTGCAATCCGAACCAATTCCATATTATAAGTATCAGCCTGAAGTTATACTGGAGAACCACCATTACAGGCTATACTGGGATCGCACAGTACTTACCAATTTAACAGTTGCTAATAACAGGCCAGACATAATTCTAGTGAAGAACGTCAAAAATATGCTGAAAAAATATCGAAATATCGAGAGCTTGAACTTCAGATCAAAAGGCAGTGGGGAATGTCTAGTACCAGAACCATTACGATACTCATATCAACCACAGGAATTATTCCTAAGAGCCTCAAGTCCAACCTCAAGGAGCTAGATTTGGATGAAAACCTTTTTGAAGTAATGCAAAAAGCAGTGCTTCTTGGTACTGCTAGAGCGGTAAGGAAGTTTGTAGGTCACGATGGACACCAGGAACAACCATGGAGGGAAACATTGCAAAACCAACTACCACGACGTCAACCGAGAGATCCAGGACCAAGCAACGAAGGACGAACAACCCAGGACCCAGGAGAAGAAGAACACCGAAGACCTCAGAGCTCAATCCCCCTGATACTTGCTATCCGGGATGAGTGAATGTTCCCCTTAGTAGGGAGTGTGATAGCCGATGTTTATTGATCCATTCAGACACACAGTGGTGTATTGGACAGGTCAGTATACAAAGAAAAAAATTTGATATAATAATAATAATAATTTCACCAGAATAAGTCACGTTTCCTCAGGGGCTTTCAAACAGGGCAGAAACTGACGTTAGATTCGGTGGGGAATAGGAGGAAAGAATGTTCTGGATAGATGGATTGTCGAAAAAACGCGAATTCAGCCTCCTTGAATCCCTCCCAGATACTGGGGTTCATAGGGGTCCAGAACTAGGTTTGGCGGGTCAGCTTGTTTGAAGATAAGTTCACCATAACTAAGGTTCAAAATTCACCCTGAAGGCGCCCACAAAAAACATAATTTTGAGAATTTCACAGAATCGAATAGCGTTTGGCACCATAAGCCAATGAACTCATACATCTTGACATCTGATTTTTGAGCAGATTTTTTCCAACAAGCTCATTATGTTTCTCGAAAAATCTTATTTTCACGCACTTCAATAACTGGCAACTCAGTTGATCCAAAAATCTTTTTGAATCCTCATTTGGGCACCCTATTTCAGTTTGTGAAGGTTCATTTATACTCCTTCACATATAATTAGGAGAAACTCAATTTCCGGAGTTTTCCGGTACCATCCTGGATACGGGTACCATAAAAATAAATTTTGACAGCTCTCAATTGCTGTCTAATGAACCTTGATTGGTAATCCTCTGGTTACTGACCGAGTAATGAAGTCTACTCATGCGAGAAAAATTTCGTTTCTTCAGTGAAGTGAAGTTTTATAAATACATTGTTGTTTTTTTTCGACAATTAGGGATCTGCTCATTAGCCGGGAATTCAAATACGAATATCTCATTGGTACCTGTTCATTTTCATCTGGAGACAATTATTTTAATGCATGTTTTTGAATTGTCTACGTGGTATTTATTCAGGGTGTAACTAAATGAGTGTAAAATATTTAAGGAGGTGATTCCTCATCGAAAAAAAGATAGGATCTTTCATATAAAGAAACTTCATTGGAGCATCCCTTGTTAAGATACAGCCCCTCAAAGGGAGTACATAAAATTTGTATAACAATTTTTTTCACAAGCACCAAAAAAGTAACAATATTGAAATTAACCTGACGTTTCCTACTAGCAAAAAAAAATTGTCACTATCGCTAAAAGTGTCCTACTAGATAGATTAGTTTCGCATTTATGACGATCTATCTCTGTAGTTGTTCGTAAAAAATTTTTTTACTGCGAACTGGCTTATTTTGGGCCAAAAACTCAAGAGACATTTTTTGTTTAGCATGAAACAGGCTATCGGAAATAAATTTTTAAATGGTAAACAAATAATAAGACAAAAAGTTACATTGGAAATAAACTTTAGAGGTTGCGTTCCCACCCTTACAACCATGGGGTAAACCAAATAAATAACTGGATAAGTGTCTTTTTGCTAGTAGGAAACGTCAGGTTAATTTTTATATTGTAACTTTTTTGGTGCTTGTGAAATAAATTGTTATACAAATTTTATGTATCGATTGAAATATATTCTGGGAGGATTCTGCATTTCTTAGGAACTTTATAGGTTTTCACTCCCGTCTCTGAAACATAAATAATTAAAAAATGTTTGATTAAGGTGAAGTGCTCCTGCGAGAATCTTTGCACTTATTTGTCAGGAGCAAATTGGTCTTGAAAAAAATTGTTGCCTAAGAGTAAAACTGAAAAATGAAACAAATTAAAAGGATATTGTAACGTTTCGGTGGCTATATCAGACACCTTCTTCGGACAAACTCTAAAATTCTTCAGAATTGTGTGTTTTCTCATTTGTAATCTGATTGACATTTTTTAATTATTTATGTTTCAGAGACTGGGAGTGAAAACCTATAAAGTTCCTAAGAAATTTTATGTACTCGCTTTGAGGGGCTGTATCTTAACAAGGGATGCTCCAATGAAGTTTCTTTATATAAAGATCCTATCTTTTTTTCGATGAGGAATCACCTCCTTGAATATTTTACACTTATTTAGTTACAATCTGTATTGCTGCTAAATAATGTTATGATGTTTCTGTTCCTCGATTTTTGGTGCATTTTTCTCATTATAGTTAGTGGTTGTTGTTCCTCGGTGGTGCAGTAACCTTTTCTTCAGTTTGTTTGTAAACTATATGAAACCTTAGATCTTTTGTTGAAGGGGAAAAGTTGAAATAACCCAATATGCCCAATGACTAAGTTGATGAATTGAAGTACATACTAAAAGATGTTTCACAATATGGAAAACCTTATTTCCATTAGCTGTGTCAAATTTCCATTTCAACAGGAATTCGATGATTAATTGATAAATATAATAAATATTATGGAATTTGGGCAACTCATAGAAACATTTTTCCATTATGAATTGGCATTTCTCTTCAGTTTTAAGTCTGATTGTTTGCACATCATTGTACCAGATATATTTCAATCTGGAAAAACAATTTTCGTTTGAGCAGCAATCATTATCCCATCAAGTATGTATTGACGTTTGGTACTATGTAGTTTTTGATTTCCTTATTTCCATTGTAACATTATATCTGATGAATCTATCAAACATTTTCTTTCAATCTTTTGCACCATATTTTCATTAGATCTTCAACTTCTTCTAATATCAGATCTGATCTATTTACTGGAATATTTTAATCATGAATCGACAGCAAAGGAGGTTGTTCGTACAGTGATTTTTCTATACTAATATTATAAAGAGGAAAGATTTGTATGTTTGTGTGTTTGTGTTGTTTGTGGCGTTGATATGACATCACTCATAAGCTACTGGACCGATTTCAATAATTCTTTCACCCTTAGAATGCTACATTATCCTTGAGTAACATAGGCTATACTTTTCATCCGAGAAAATTGGGGAAACCTACTATAACTTCAATGATAATAAATATGAGTACCAAAATCAGCTATTTTCAGGTGCGCTGCGAAAACCGTAAGACGTAAATGGAAACAATGTATGACGGAATGTACCTCTTCAATAGTTTCAAAAAAGTCCGCGATAGCATATATCTATCTTTCAAGGTTTACTCGGTATCACCTTTTAAAGGTATCCGAATGTTTCTCAAAATTATGCATTTTTTGGGAGTATTTTTTTATGAATACGCTATTGATCTTTATCCAATTAAATACGTCCTTCATATCCAGTATTTAATATAGAACGAAATTGCCTTTTACGTCATTCAATTATGATGAATACATCAAAAGATATGGCAGGTTGAAGATGAAATCGCACCAAAATCGAATTGCGTCTCCGAGCACGATATACACAAACACTGGTATGCCGACGCCCACCGAGATGTGACGTCACAGCGGAGAATTTCCATTGCATTTGCGGGATGAGTGTTAGAACTCGAGGGAATGATTGGAATAATGCAATTAATCGCAAGTTTCATTGAAAATGCAATCAACTAACTATTTTAAATGAAATTTCTTCGATGTCTTTGTTTGTTGATCCTGGATATATCAATGAAGTTGTATAAATATGGATGTTAGTGCTAAGTATTTACGAGTATTTGTTAATAGAGAATAAATTATTCAAGTGTCATTCAAAAACTTCGAATAAATGAAAATATTTTTATCATATTCAGGAAATTTCTATGAATGTCATTTATAATTCGTGAATTTGGAAAGTTTTTTGTTCATTTTTTTCTTCATATTCTGAAAACTGATCTTATTCAGATCCCGGTGTCTTAAGTTGGTACGGATTCTGCTCAAAACGGTAGGTTTTAGAAAAAGTGGTCAATAGAGCGTTTGTAGAGAATTAATTACCTATAAAATGAGGTATCAATCGTCCTGATCGAATGAGCACAGACCGATTTATTTTCATTAGAAGATGAAAAATAGTATATTATATTACAAGGATTAAAAGTGCATCTTTTTTTTACGAGCAATATTTGCAGTTGCGAGGCGCAGCCGAGCGAATGCAAAATTGCGAGTTAAAATAGGCACTTTTAATCCGAATAATATATACTATTTTTTCTCCAACCAAGTCAAAATTACAATAAAATTGGTTTAGTGAAAATCGTTCATAATTTGGTTATGAATTGAACACAGAATCATGACAGTGATTGTCAAGTAGACTTCAAATGCATTTACAAGGATTAAAAGTAGCGTTTTTAATCCTAGGATTAAAAGTGTTGCTAAGTAACGAGTGAATTTTTGTACGGTAAGAAAATCTATGACTTTTGCACCTGAAAAGAGTACAAAAATGTCAACATTTTTTGATGGTTGGAGAAAATAGTATATTATATTATAAGGATTAAAAGTGCATCTTTTTTTTACGAGCAATATTTGCAGTTGCGAGGCGTAGCCGAGCGAATGCAAAATTGCGAGTTAAAATAGGCACTTTTAATCCGAATAATATATACTATTTTTTCTCCAACCAAGTCAAAATTACAATAAAATTGGTTTAGTGAAAAAACGTTCATAATTTGGTTATGAATTTGAACACAGAATCATGACAGTGATTGTCAGTAGACTTCAAATGCATTTACTTTTAATCCAAGGATTAAAAGTAGCGTTTTTAATCCTAGGATTAAAAGTGTTGCTAAGCAACGAGCAAATTTTTGTACGGTAAGAGAATTTATGACTTTTGCACCTGAAAATAGTACAGAAAAGTCAACATTTTTTGATGGTTGGAGAAAAATATAATTTTCGGCAACCGTCCGGGAAGTACCCACTTTCCGGACGCTTTTTCTTTGAGAAAGAAGCCTTTCCGGCCTAGTCCGGGAAGTACGTACTTCCCGGACTAGGCCGGGAAAGGCTTCTTTCTCAAAGAAAAAGCGTCCGGAAATTGAATCCGTTCAATATCAGTAATTGCTCGAATTTTAATATAAATATTAATATAAATAAGAATTAGAATGTTTCTGTTAATATGTGATATTTTCTGTTCTGTTTAATTTAAATAAGAATTAAAATATAAAAAGAAATGTGTCGTCTCATTGATTTGTTATTCTAGACGGTTGCCGAAAAATATTGTACGCAACACGCCCGAAAATGGTTTTTTTGGACTCATAGACTTCTAGGACTCGCTTGCGCTCGTCCTAGAATTTTGTCTATTCGTCCAAAAAAACCCTATTTTCCGGACTTGTTACGTAAATTACTATTTTCATCTCCTCCCAACTTTATTCGAGATATTTTCAAAACGATAGGTTATAGAAAAAAGTGGTCAATAGGCGTTTGTAGAGAATTGATCTCTATCTTACTAATATTATACTTATACCTATATTATAAAGAGGACAGATTTGTATGTTTGTGCGTTTGAGGGTTTGATACGAGTTTACTCCTAAGCTACTAGAGATTTCAATAATTATTTCACCCTCAGAATGCTACACTATCCCTGAGTAACATAGGCTATACTTTTCACCCGAGAAATTTGAGGAAACCTACTATAACTTCAATGATAATAAATATGAGTACCAAAATCAGCCATGATGAATACATCAAAAGATATGGCAGGTTGAGGATGAAATCGCATCAAAATGTCTCCGAGGTAGGCACAAGGTGGCTAGGAGATGGTACCGAAGTGTGAGGGATGTTTTGTATGAATGTATTTTGGATTGCCTATGCCCGTATGTTTATGACCACACATCAGATCAACAGATGGCGCTGAAGTCGTTATTCAGGTTATTCATCTACTCTGCAACTAAACGGCTCGATCGAATTGAATGAATTTTTGTGTATACAGAACAACGTCTGTTGGGTCTGCTAGTCCTTATAAATATGCCTTTCTTTTCAGGTTTATTTTATTCATTTCCACTTCCTCCGTATTATGGGAACTACAAGATATATTTCAGTTTGGAAAAACAATTTTCATTTGAGCAGCCATCATTATCCCATTGAGTATGTATTGATGTTCGGTATTAGTTTTTGTTTTCCTTATTTCCATTGTAACATTATATCTGATGAACTTTATCTATCAAACATTCTCTTTCAATCTGTTGCACCAAATTTTCATTAGATCTTTAACTCCTTCTAATATCAGATCTGATCCATTTACTGGAATTTTTTCATCATGAACCAACAGCCAAGGAAGTTGTTTGTACAGTGATTTTTCCTTTATAAATATTAATTTTATTTCAGATTTTATTTTATTCGTTTCCACTTTCCCCGAAATATGGGTACTATCAGATGTATTTCAATGAGGAAAAGCTTCTTTCTTGCTATATTTTCTTCTGAATTCCTATTTAAACAAAATTGTGCTTGTTCCTATAATGTTGGGTACTACAATTTTCTAACAAATTACGGTGTTGTAACTGCAATTCATCAAATATGAATCGAAAAAGATGTAAGTTCGTTCTCTTTTAGGGTGATATGGACTCCACGATCTTATAGGAAAACTTTAGTATACTGGGGAAGAACTTTTAGCTATTAGGTCAACAGTGTTTATTGATAGGTATTTTTCAAGTGAAAACAAATTCAGAATATCGAATTAAGAATAATTCAAAGTATGTTACACTGACAGAAACAAGTTTCAGTCTTATGAATTTTAATCGGGTTTTAAATATAGATGTTTAAAATGCAATTTCAAGTGTCAAGTTGAAATGGACAAGAATGAAATTATGTATGTTGATATGGTTGATATCGTTACAATAAGATAGAAAGGTTTATCTGGTAAAAGTAAATAACAGAGTTAGTATAGAAAGTGAGTCGAAAAATGACATAGTAACATACCATGTAGTTAAAACAACTACTAAGACGAAGAAGCGGTAGTACCCTCCAAAATTGTAAATCCTTAATCGGTTATGGTTTAAGTAAAAAAAAACTTCAATCACAAATAACACAACACATTTGCACTAAGATCATAACTGCACGTGTTTTAGGTACCCTGAGGAGCACACATCAACCGGCAAAGGTGTTCTTCAACTAAATTTCCCATTTCAACTCTGGAGCGGTCAGGTACATTCTGAAGCAAAACATCGCTGGAATGCAGCGGACCAGTTTGGAATCAGTAATGATTTTAAGAGGGTCGACCGTTCACGTCTACCTCACAATTGTACAGCACCTTTGTACATTCCATTCGACAAGTTTGGCTGGTATTCAGAGATCTGGAGGCTATACAAATCGTAGTAAATTTGTGGCGCGGAATGTACAGAGAACTCAGGTGTGTATAGTACCTGGGTTGAGATTACATTCCTCAGGTTATGTGCTGCATTCCTTGCGGTGAAAATCCATGTAACCTCGAACGGGGTTCTTTGGCGCGTTTTACTTACTATGTAATGTTTATTAATCCGTGGAAGGGGAAACGAACTTCGGCCTTGATCATGATCAATTTTTTACATTTTTATTTTCCGAAATACTATTTTAATTTCGATATCATAGTTTGAATATATGGGAAATTTCCTGGGGGGCCTGTAGAGTTCCTCGCATATCTGAGGTTCTGGAAAATCACGGCTTGTAGGACCAAACCTGGTTAGATAGACCCTCACGGTCAGAGATCAGCTTTTCGAGATATTTTAAAGGATTATTTATTATATTTGAATGCAAATTGTCACGCATAGTGTTCATTGCTTCCCTTAGTTCCCTCTTTTTCCTATTTTTGTTTTTCTCTTTCAGATGTCATTTCAGAATATATCGACAAACCATATTATGGAAAAGAAGTACGCAGGACAAGAGTGATAATCCACAGTTGAATTTTTCTGATATGTTTTCAAGATATTCAGTCAAATGAGATGAAAAACAAGCACAAAATGAGTTTGATAATTATTTCGAATCCAATGCTGTAAAATAAATATGGGGTTGCCATTTGAAAATCTCGAAATATTTCAATTTTTAGTTCCACATTTTCGGAACAAAATCTTCAAAAAACCTTACGATGTATCAAAATACTGAATGTACCACATGAATGCATGGATTCTCTACTATGAGACGGCAGAGTTTGGTTCCTTCCGCATAGAATATAATCGAGATATTGCATTTCCTAATTGGCAATTCAGTTGTCAAGAAATTGTGCATAACTTGACAACAGTGCATGAATTTTTTTAGTAGGTTATACTGCGAATTTGGTATTGAATCGAATTATAATTGAAAAAATCATTCAAATATTTCAGACTTTATGTTGGGAATAATAAAGGTTAAAAAATGGTTGATCCATTCGATTTAAATTAAAAAATGCAATAAAACGAATTTCTGCCAAATTCATCATTTTCTTGTGCAGTGCAACTTTTCAGGTTAGAAATGGAATAATATGGAATTTGTATAGCTGCCGCGGTTAGCCACACAGAACCCGATCAGACGAAGTTTCGAGTCCAAATGCCCAATTGCCTTTGGTTTGTCGGCATAACCCTTGTCTTCAACAGCGCCTCATAGAAAATAGTTCTGCGGTATCAAGTCGCAGCTAAAGGGTTTTCCAATAAGAGTTGTTATTTCAATATTAAAAGAAGAATGCCATTTTTCAATATAAATGATCGGATGTTTATTTCATTATAAAGAAGAAGCTATGTCGTTAATAGTGGAAAATAACATCAGGCAAATGACCACCACGACCACGATTACGGGACCATATCTTTTTAATGAGATTTTCCATAACCAAATTGCATAGTTGCTGCCCTATGTCCTCGATAGTCTCACGAATTCCATCTTTGAGGTCTTAAATCAACGCTGGACTTTTGGCGTAGACCTTCTCTTGCACGTGGCCCCAAAGGAAAAAAAGTCGCTAGGTGTTAAATCACAAGATCTCGGTGGCCAATTGTTATCACCTCTTCGAAAAATAACACGGTCCGGAAACTTTTCCCGCAAAAGATCAATGGTTTCGTTGCTTGTGTGGCACGTAGCGCCGTCTTGTTTAAAGAAAAAAAAAAAAAAAAACCTTTAATCATCTCTCGATAGCGCAATCCATTCAACGTAACTGTTGCTCCAGCCTCATTTTCGAAAAAGTAAGGTCCAATGACTCCGCCGGACAATAAACCGCACGGGTTTTATTCTTCACATCACTAACTTATCCCAACAGCTCGAATTTTTCCACCAATTTCTTTATTGCGGTCCAACAAGGTGCTTCACGACGACCCAAAAATGTTCGAGTTTTACGAACCGTCTCTGCCAAATTTTCACCATTTTCATAGTTAATTTTAATAATTTCAATGCGTTCTTGAAGCGTGTATTGTACCATTTTTATTAATGGCGTAGTTTTTACTTGTCAAATGTCAAAAACTGACAGCTTCAAACGTGAAATCTACCGAAATAGCGGGCTATTCAAAATAACAACTCTTATTGGAAAACTTTTGTCAGCTTTTATTGATATCACCATATTGGCTTATGAAACGGTCACCAACGTTTGACGCAACAAATCGATTGTGAGATATCTGGCAAGTTACACCATCCTGTTGAAACCAAACAGTGCACACATCATTACCACCAAAAGCTGGCACGATAAAACCGGTTACTGTAGTACCATAGGGCCAGTCATGCCTCCACTCCACAAGCCGCACCAAACAGTCATCCGTGATAGGTGCATATTCTTTACTAAAACCACATATGGGTTTTCTGAAGCCCAAATAATGCACTGTTGGTCCATCTTTGTGATTAAGTTTCAATTTCCGACCAATTATTTTCCAATAAACACGTTCCTCAAACATAAATCGATCATTTCGTTCATGCGGATATAATGCACTGAATTTTCTGACAGAATAAGATCACATAAGTACTGACAGATTCTCAATAACCAGAGTTCAAATTTCAACCGATAGGTGCCCAACCGATTATAACAATAAGGTATTATAATGAGAAGGTAAAATAAATTAACTTGTAACAGTTCCTCACATTGAATAAATAGCCAACTGCTGCTGAAATATTTATTTATTGTCCTACCCTCGACCCACCTTGACTCTTCGAACAAAAGTTCGAAGTTGTGTAGTGACCTCCTAGTGAATTTTGGTTTCTATGTAATGTTTGCAACCCAAAATACTTTTGATCTATTATGCAAAAAAAAATATAAATGAGAACAGTTGATGTAAACAAACATTGTTAAGTTCATTGCGATCAGCTTCATCAGAGGAGACTAAGATCTCCAAGAAAAAACTGCTCGCGAATTTATTGGATGGTAATACTATAATATGTTAATTAATAATAAGCTCTTAACTTACATATAGTCCGTTCACGAAAGGTTGAGCCGTCGGTTGGCCATGATAATTTGACATATTCCACTGTGTATATTAAAATTTTAGGTTATGATGTTTATTTTCTTGTCAAATTGATACGCAATGTTGTCAATATTGCATAGAGTTGTCTGATAACTCGCAAGCTCGTCGGACGAGGCCGGGTACATTCGGCAACATTGAATTTATTTTACGTTATGACAGCAAATACTGCCAACTTCAGATAAATAAAGAAACGCCTACTATGTGCTCAACCTTCGTGAACGGAGTATACAGATACAGGCCATACAGGTGATATGATATGATGTAATATACTGGTATGGAAATTCACAGAAATATACGACATTCCATACATAAGAGAGAACTTTGTCATCCAGTTGAACAGTGGTATACATATTCGAAAGATTTGCGGGCTATGTTCATGGCGAAATGAAGACCAATTGAATAATGTTATCGTCTTTCTCTTGTCGTCTTTGACGAGAAGAGAAAGAGAGTTTGTCGGGACTGGGCCCGTATCCGTAAAAAGCACGGCTACCTCGTCGAGCCTGGACCTTCTTTTCTTTTCCCTCTTCTCGTCGAATTAAATACGTTACACTAGTTACGTATTATAACCAGAAGATCATTCATTTTGTTCTAAACTTAGCACTACAATCTTTCGAATATTCCACTGTTCAACTGGGCGGCAAAGTTCTCTTTCTGATGCATTGAATTTCGTATATTTCTGATGTTAATTTCTAAACCTGTATACCCTTACAGTCTAGCTTATGGTGGACAACCAAACAGGATTCAGGACTATCAAAGCTTCTCTCCCCACAGCTCGCCATCTAGTTCCAGAAGTGAGACGGATTCAAATATGTAATCTAAACCCCTAACAACTCTTGCTCTTGGTGAACGTCTCAAGCGATCAGTTTCCTGTTCGCGAACCTAAGAGATGTGTAACTCAGTGAATTCTTGTGCGCCAACACAGTGACTCAAGCGCAGCTATCCGAGTCAACTCATTGAGTTAACTCAAAATTGCGCTATAGCGCAGCAATAACCCGCGGCATCCGGCGCTCGGCACTCTTCAGTGTAGCCGCATGGCGCACAAAATATGACTCACTCCAGATCATTCTAGAACTGGGCCCGGGCCGCGGTACTGGGTTAGTTTCTGGAGCTCCTTTGCTTATTACAGGCCAAGAAATTTGGGTTTATTTCTTTTCATAGTCTTTTATGGTACCGACTATCAAATGGCAGATTTTAGCATACTATACAATTTTGGAATAACTTATCTGTCTCAAACGCCCAATTAGGCTATTATTTTATCTTTACCGGTAACCATTTTTTTATTGAACCTGTACTATTGGAAGTTCTGAAGAAAATCCAGCTTTAGACGTTATGATAATTTGCAAGTGTGATGAGTCCGGCATAGGTAAAATGGAAAAATCCCAATATCCCAAAACCATTCTTGGACCATTTTTTCTGCACAAAGAGTAATAGAATATTTATTTTTTGTTTTTATCACATTCTTTATTTTGTCCTATACAAATGAAAATTATTCTTGCTATTCACCTTTCAATTAAGTCTGAAGAGTTTTTGACCATTACCATTCATGAGTCATTATTTTATTTTCAAAACATCATATTCATTTTAAAATTCATTAGATTTATAAATGATTCGAATAATCATTTCGAAAATTTTCTATATTTCATCAATCAAAAAAATCATAAAAACTGAGATATAAAACTAAATAACTGTTACAAGCAATATGATTCAACTATTTATAACACACCAAACGGTTGAGTGAAGTGGCTCATTCCTTTGTATCAATGAGTTGGACAGTGCGCTATCAAGTCCAATGATACCATACAAATTGCAAATCGTTAGGCAGACACTGATACCTTAGCGCTGAGCGCTTCATTGAGTTGAGTTGCGCCATGAGTCGATGGATCGGACAATGTAAGTTGACGTCAACGATTGGCGCAATTGCGGCGTGTAACGCTGTGTTACCATCTCTACCTAATATTCAAGATTAAAGTGAAAGGGGCTTCTGTGTACTGCAGCCTGATAGCCTAATGTGCCATCCATATCTTAAGCGGTGTAAGGTATTTGTCCTATAGATCTCGGAACAGTTCCAGAGTCCCAATGAACCTAAAAACTGGCTTCGAAGCTGCGATGTCTTTATCCTTGATCATTTTTCTTACCAGACACTCCCCCGCTACGAACCGATGACCAGACATTCCGTTACGAGATGTCCCCTATTTTCCACAGAATCTCCACCACAGAGTAAGAAATAAACATAGAGAGGCCCCTAGGTGTGAATAGTATTGCAATGTAATCAACCAAGCATTAGAGTGAGATCGAAAGCATTTCAATTTCGCCATGGGGTGAAGTAAACAAAAAGGGTTTGATTTTCATTTCTAAAATTTCTGAGTATAAATACAACATTTTCGTAATTTCGCCTTAGCTATAATTGCCGGAATAGCCTTAAGCAACAATAAATTGCCACCAGATCAGTGAAACAATTCAGTTTATGAACGACAAATTGAAATGAAAATGTAATTATTGAACAATGTTTCACCTGTTATGATTTTCTTCCAATAACAATCCAATAAACAAAGCCATACTATTATTATTCATCATAAATTTCTTCTTTTAAAATTTTGGTGTTCATCCAGAAATAAACAAACCATTCAACGTAACACAATATGTCATTCGATAATGCAACCAATCACCCGTCGAGTACTCGTAAATATTTTAACAATTTATGTGAGCTACAGATCCTTTAAAGAGGTCCAGAATTGCAAATTTCCTGTAAGCTTATGAAAAGTTACAGATTGGCTTACAGATGAAAGCAAAATACCACCATTAGTTTCATAAAGAACTCTTTCTACTTTTGTCTGCGAATATAAGATTATTTAAACATGGATTCACATCTCAGAGTAAGAAATAAACATAGAGATGCCTCTAGGTGTGAATAGTATTGCAATGTAATCAATCAAGCATTAGAGTGAGATCGAAAGCATTTCAATTTCGCCATGGGGTGAAGTAAACAAAAAGGGTTTGATTTTCATTTCTAAAATCTCTGAATATAAATACAACATTTTCGTAATTTCGCCTTAGATATAATTGCCGGAATAGCCTCAAGCAACAATAAATTGCCACCAGATCAGTGAAATAATTCAGTTTATGAACGACAAATTGAAATGAAAATGTAAACACATCGCATCCAGAAACTAAACACTAACAATGTTGCCAAACTAACAGAATTATCTGTAACAATCGCAAGCCGTTAGTATCAGAGTAGGGGAGCGGTAAACCAATTATCCCAATACGGAATAAACATACGGACGATTTCGCAAAGCCGGAAGTTTGTTCTCGCATATAAGCAGATTCTACTAGACTGCATAACAAACGCGTGAAGGCAACTCTAGGTTTACTTTTTACTCTGAGGTAGGTAGACGCTCTGTTACATGTTTTTCTTGAATTTACTACTTTTTCCCAACGAATTTTCACTCATGGGTGTATGCAAACCTCGGCATCACTAGGTGCCTCTCGAGATAACAACATCCCTTGAGGTACCCTGCAAGAATGTGCAATCTGCCCATATTTAGCCAAAGCAGGATCCTTGGTTTTACATCACTTTAGTTGAGTTTAAAACGGGTTACGTTCCCTGCGACCTCAAGGTCTATTGTGCCCTCTTACAGAGCTGTTTGGACCATATCCTCACAGCTCGACTTCCAGTTCCAGAGATCTGATAAAATCCAATATCTGTGAAGGCTTCAACGAGGCTAGTTCCTCACTTTTACAAGCTTCTCGCCCGAGACATTCTCTCCTTAAGCTCACAATACCACAGCATTCCGTGACTAGGTGAATGGGGGTTTCTTCCTCCTCCCCACAGAACCTACACTGGTCAGAGTCCGACAATCCCATCCTCAAAAGGTGCTTCCTGAGGTGACAGTGTCCTGTAACAAAGCCAGTGAGGAGGTGTAATTGTTTCTTAACAAGATCCAGATATCTTTTGGATCTTGCTGTTTCAAAGTTCCGAAGGAACTTAGTGGAATGATCCATTCCTGGGAGATCAGAGTTTTTCCTTCTCGGCTTTCTCCTTCTCCAGAAAATCCTTTTTATAGGTACATTTACCTATACCACAGAAGGGTTCTGGGCCAATGAGTGACATTCGTGCGCCCTCTTTGGCAAGTTTTACATCATTTAAATTCCTGATAAATTTTTGGAGTGCTGCAGGCCAGACAAACTCGGCTGCAGTATATTCCTTTCTGATTCTCCCCTTCCTCAAGAATTATTTTTATAAGTATTCTTTCCTATGCCAGGAAAGGGTTCTGGCGCAATAAAAGGAGTTGAGACCCCTTACTGGCAAGATTGTCAACCTCCTCGTGTCCCTTGATTCCCGAGAGTTCCGGAGTCCATACCAAGGAGACCCTGTTATTTTTGCATAATTCTTTCAACTCGCCTTGGCACTCATACATCATCTTTGAAGTGCTGATGTTCACAACGCTTTTATAGGGTCTTTGCGAACCGTGTGTAATTACTATATCGCATTTCCAGAAACCCCATGAAACCACGTAATAAATTAGTTGAATACTTAAATAGTCCTGAAGTATTCAACGGGAAATTTACTTTTAAAGAATTAATGCGGGTCATTCGCATCAATGGGGAGAACTTTTTGACTTAGTAGAACAGCTCACAATTAAAACAACAGTTATTGATACTTGAACAAAATGGAGATGATACTATTTCAACCTCAGATCAATATATATTCTTTTGAAATCAAGAGCTAACATAATATAATACATAAAACAAAAATAAAAAATCCCTAACTGAGGTTGGTGCAAAACGGGGTACCATACTATTTTTTCGTATGATACCAGAGCTCAGGGAAAAACCCCAGTAGAAAAAACCCTGTCTCGCCGTTTCAACAAAAATGACACTTAAAAACTATTAGAATATTGAAGGATTCCTTCTTTATTCAGACCGAACGATAACCCTCTCCAGGATGCCTTCGGAATTCTGAAACGAGAAAATCAATAAAGCAGTAAAAAGGAACAGAAAATAAAATGATTGAAACTCTATTAAATCGATTTAAAATTAATAACCCAATTCAAAAACGAATCGGTAATTTCATGTATAGCTCTCTTCAAGCCAACCTCAGATCAATAAAAATACATTCAGGAACAATCACAAGATCTGTTATTATATTTAGGTTGTAGCTTAGACAAAAAAAAATACGTAAAACAATGACCACTAATAGCAAATAAAAGTATCATTGTCGAAGTTAAAATGGTGAAAACAATTGACAACAAACAAACAAAATAAAAGATCGAAACTTACATCATAATTAGGGGTAGAAGACAATAACAGTGAAATAAAACAGCTATTTTCTTCCTCGTTCCAAATAAGAACCGCCATACGATACCATTTCGTTATAAAATTGTTCAAGCAAACCATTTTGTCGGAGGATGAATAATGGAAACACAGACTAATAAGATCTTTATTAGTCTATGAATGGAAATCACCATTTGCCTCGATTGTTTTTGCACAGTTTTTTTATATGTTCAGTCATGGTGGAAGAATTTCACCATGTGTTCAGTGGTTTTTGCAATGCCATAGAGATGCTAGCTTTTTTTTATATGTTCTGTGCTTTTTTCATAGAAAAATAACGTGTGAAATCGTATTTTGAAAGAAATCACACCGGTTCACCAGATAACTAGTAATTGAAATTTATATGAAGAGAAAATATTATCATATTATCAATAGCAAGGAAATAAATTAAATCGATGTTATAAAATTATCATGCCTTCCAAAAAATAAACTAAAAAGTTTGTCGGACAGTTGGCCACACTGCCGATTGTGGTCGATAAAAAGGACGCTACATTTGTCGCCATTTTGTGCTAAACTTAGGTTATGTTGTTGAGATAAGTGCTTCAAAGTTTTCACGTGCTAGTTATCCTTTTACATTTATTTTTATTATTGACGAAGTTTTTATTGTACCAAACTCGAAATGGCCAAATTCAAATTGAGTAAGTATAAAATGCAATTTGACTTATTCACACTAGCAAAGTTATCTCATTAATAAGGTGTGGGTACAGAGGAATGCCATGGATTCCTCAAAGCTTGGGTATGCTCTATCCCTATTAACTAAGTTTTATTTGAAAATTTCCAGAGAAACCCTCTAAAAGACAACCCGCACGTAGAAGGTATAAAATTGAAAAAAAAATTAGGGAACACAATCGAAAAGTAAAGAAGGAAGCTAAAAAAAATCCAAATAAGGGCAAGAACAAAGTTATTCAAATACCTAATATTTGTCCATTCAAGGAAGATATCTTGAAGGAAGTCGAAGAAATGAAAAAACACAAAGCTGAAGAATTGAAGCGACAAAGAGAAGAAGCACTGAAAAGGAAAGAAGAGGCCAAAAATGCAGAACAGGCTCCTGTAACGTTAGAAAGTTTGGTGAGCACAAATATTCAAAAATTTTTGAAACCATTGAGTTATAACTCATGTATCAAGATCAGATCATTAATTCTATAGAATATCCATCCAATTATTTAATAGGTTACTTGCTACATTCGTTCAGCAGGTTATATGAAATTGATCTTGTATGAGGTTTTTTCAATCGAGTGTGCACTTTGCAATTTTGAAGTCATTTTGTTCTAGTATTTTGTATTTAGGTACTTCCTACACATGGAGAAAATGTTACCTGAAGCAAGGGTTCAAAAATTTTGTTTGAGAATTCATCATATCCTCACATTTACGACTGAATGTTTTACATGATATTGTAGGTGAGTTAAGATTCGAGAATTTGATTAATTAGCAGGTAATATTTGAAAAGAAATATTGGTTTAAAATTTGGTGAAATATCTAGTTTAAGCCCAGTTCCCGATTTTGATAATATTTGGGATATGCTTCCTTATGATGTTGTGATGCCACAGTTCAATTTGAGCACTGGCAAATCAATATTTCCCGAAAAATCGAAAAATAATATCTATAAATCGTTCATAATTCAGGTGTGAAATTTTTTTTTAGTGAAAAATGAGTTTTTTTGGGTGATTCACACTCTCAAAAATACTTGGCAATGTTCCCATCTTAGCTAACCCGCTTTAGCTAAGATAGGAACAGTGGCAAACTATATGTAGGTTTGGTCAGGTAGGTTAGGTTAGCTAAGATAGGAACAGTTGCCAAGTATTTTTTAGAGTGCGAATCACCAAAAAAACACTTATTTTCCACTAGAAAAAAAAAATTTCACACTTGAATTATGAACGATTTATAGATATTATTTTTCGATTTTCTCGGGAAATATTGATTGCAATGCTCAAATTGAAACTGTGGCATCACAACATCATAAGGAAACGATTTGATGCCAAATATTTTGAAAATCGGTTAAAAACTGGGCGGTAAACTAGATATTTACCCATAGTTCAGTGTGACAGTTACATTTATTTAACTGAACTTTAAATAAAAGTCCTTTTTGAAATTTTAAGCATTAGTGATGTTGTATCAATGCAAAAAGTATTATAGATACAGGGTGGCCATCCATAACTTTCTACCCTGAATTTTGAGCTTTGGGATGAAATAACGATAAAACACTCGGCAGGAAAATTTTGTTGTGAAGGGGCGCGAATAAGGGTTTCAAAGGAGTTTGATATCACTACCCCTCTTACAGCTCTCATTTTTGAATAGGAAAAGGGGATCGAGCAGCGCCTTGTTGGAAAAGCAATACAATATCCTGCATGAGTGTATTGTTTTTTTCATTGTACAGTGGAACCTCCCTATAAAGAAAGCGCTAAACCCGCAAATGAAATTCGTTATAAAGAAAATTCGTTTCTATAGTTGGCAATCTCGCAGTCGACTTCACTGATAAATTTAAGTTTATCATTCAAACTTAAGCACTTCCTTTCAGACATTTTGGCACAATTTTTCACACTTGCGTAATGGTTAGATTGAAACCAAACAGCAAGGGGTGTATTTAAAACTGTTTCAGAACGATCTCTCTGCCCGACGTAATGATTCAGTTTAAATTCGGGATTTATTACGTACGTCCGGAAAATTTTCGGGAAAAACCAACCCTTATACCTTTTTACCAATACCCATCCAAAGAGTGATGTTCTTTGAATATTTCGTTATAGAGAGAATTACCGTTTAAGAGAATGCTTTTTACATGGAGTTTGGAAATTCAAGGTGCAATGACTTGTACGAAATTCGTTATAGGGAAGTTTCACTGTATTATTATACAGAGTATTCAATCAATAACTTTTAGCGAGGAAAGATCCAAATTTGTCGTGTAAAAGTCATTGATGGAAAACTTAGCATAATAATAAAGAGTCGAAAAAAAAATACACTCATGCAGGAAATTGAATTGCCTTTCAAACAAAGTGCTGCTTGAATCCTAGAGCTAGATGGGTAGTTGTATCAAACTTTTTTCGAACATCCTTATTTGTCCCCACTTTCAACAAAATTTGACCTGTCCTAGCGTTTTTTCGTTATTCCATCCCAAAGTTCAAAAATCGGGCTGGGAAGTTATGGATGGCCCACCCTGTATATAATTTGAAATCAATGATGGATAAAATAAATGAATCCTACAAATATAAACTCTCTTGTACTTTCATCTTTATTCATGCATATTTCAAACATTTTTGAACCTTTGCATTTTCTCAATCTGTAATTGTTAAAATAACAGTATTCCTCTCTTCACCTATACTGCATCAGACTCATTTATGAGTTAAAGTGTCGTTTTATTTATTATTATTATCCGTTACATACGGAATGAAATACTATTCTTTTTATTTGCGAGACATAATTTTTACTCAAAGAATATTATCTTAGGTGAATAAAGCTGAAAGACAAGCAAAATTATTCGAAAAATCGAGTTTGAATGAAAAATCAAATGGGAAGGGTCAAAAATTGGAGCAATCATTGAAACAATTTCATAAAGAATTTATGAAGGTTATTGAAGCTGCCGATGTAATTCTTGAAGTATTGGACGCACGTGATCCTTTAGGTACTAAAAATTCCCACGTTGAAGAAGCAGTACTAAATGCTAAGGGTGACAAAAAAATTGTCCTGGTTCTAAACAAAGCAGGTGAGTTCAAATTTATTTTTAGTGTTATTATTCAAGTATATCTGATTGGTATAACAAAACAATTGAAATATAACTATTTTATAACAGAAATTATAGAATATTTACTCATTCGGGAACTTGATAGTAGAAAAAATTGAAGAAAAACCCTGAGCAGGAGTTTTTGAGCGCTCGGTCATTGATAGAGCAATAAGACTATTACCTCAAAATTTTGTATATAACTTGGGATTGATACTAAATATATAAATGCAGAATCTCAGCACAATTACAATTCTTCTTCTTCTTCTTAACGAAATCTAACAGCTTGTTATGCCCATTTCAGTCCCCTTCTTCTCGTTCTTGGGATATGGAGCTCCAACTGTCTTTCCATCTTTTTGGCGCTCTTCCTGGAGATCGCTTCGATGGTGGTTTTCCATTTCTTGCAACTTTCGCCAGTCTGTCATCTCCCAACCGTGACAGAATTATATTCTGGAAATTATTAAGAGAATGAAATACAGTGGAACTTCCATATAACGAAAGCGCGAAAACCGCAAAAAAATACGTTATAAAGAAATTTCGTTATACAGAAAATTTATTTCTATAGTCGGCAATGTCGCGGTCGACTTCACTGATAAATTTGAGTTTATCATTCAAACTTAAGCACTTGCTTTTAGACATTTTCACACAACTTTCACACTATCGTAATGGTTAGATTGAAACCAAACAGCCAGGGGTGTATTCAAATGATTTAGTTTAAGGTCGGGATTTATTACGTACGTCCGGAAAAATCTCGGAAAAACCCACCCTTATAATACTTTCTTACCAATACCCATTCAAAGAGTGATGTTCTTTGAATATTTCGTTATAGAGAGAATTTACTTCGTTTGAAAGGGTGTTTTTAACATGGAACTTGGATTCAGGGTGCAATGTCTTGTACGAAATTCGTTATAGGGAAGTTCCACTGTAAAAAAATAAAATTCTATGATTCTGATGAGGTGAGACTCTTGAAATTTTGCATGAACATTCAGTAAACTAGTTTTTGTTCTCAAAATAAATTTCACTCGAATCGGATATTCTGTTATGGAAATATAAAGATTCTTCTTTCGATATTTCAATGGAATTTTATATGGTTCTGTTAACACTGGCCACAAAATTTTGCATGAAGATCCAGTACATCAATCTTTGTTCACAGAGGAAGTTTCACTGGAATCGGATATCCTGTTATGGAAATATAAAGATTCTTCTTTTTAATATTCCAATTGAATTTTCTATGGTATTGTTATATTTATATTCTGAAAATCTCAATTTTAATGAAAGTTAACTCTACATTGACTTTATAACTTATTTTTTATGTTCTCTCGGGAAGTTTTTGAACGAAACAAGACACATTAAATGGAAGAAAAATTCGGGACTTCACCGAATCTTATGTGAAAGAAGAGAAATAAACAATTTTCAAAATACTGGAATGCTCTGATAAGTGATTTAATACTTGGTATTTCCACCCTTTGAGTTAATTACAGCTCGGCAACGATGGTTCATACTCAAAATGAGTGATCTTAAAATGTTCTGATCTAATCCTTCCCAGATTTCTCTGATTGGATTCCTAAGTCATTAAGAGTAGCTGGATGATTTTCTGAACTTCTCAGTCTTCTATTGAGGTTTTCCCAAACCTGCTCAATCGGATTGAGATCTGAACTTCTTGCTGGCCATTCCATTCCAGAGACTTCAACCTCTTCAAGGTACTCCTGAACGATGCGCGCACGATGGGGTCTGGCATTATCGTCCATAAAAATGAAATTTTCACCAATTTATGGGGCAAATGCCATTACATGCTCTTCAAGAATGTTCCTTATATACCTATCAGCATTCATAGCTCCATTATCAGTAGTATTTAGGAAATTGCACTGGGCATATCTTTCATGTGGACTTCTGTATACAAGGGAACGTCGATCACAGTGGTAGAGGCAGAATCGAGACTCATCTGTGAAGAAAACTCTTTTCCAATCAGCCTCTTCCCAATGGATATGCTCTCTCGCAAAATCCAGACGCAACCTTCGGTGGGGGTAAGAGCTGGCCCTCTTGCCGCGATACGAGGCCTTAAATCATATTCTCTGAGGCGATTTCTTATTGTCTGCGTGCTAATTTGCACCCCATGAGTTTGCTCAAGCTGATTTTGAAGGTGGCGAGCGGTTGCAAACCGTTGTTCCAACAAAGAAACTCTCAAGTAACGTTCTTGAATGGCAGTTGTCTAATTGCGTGTTTCGCGTTGCATAGCGATCGAGTGTAAAAAATCAAACGAAAGAAAAACTATTGATCACTAGAATTGATCGAGATCAACTGATTGCAGAATGGAGCCAATACATTCAAAATCTGATAATCTCATCTTTTTTTATACCTGCTGGGAAAAAACATCTGTATTGAAGAAAAACGTTGAAAGTGGATAACATATGCATGCATAATTCTGATAAAAATAATTATCACTGAGAACACCATCAGTTTTAGAATAAATATGAGATTTCCATAATGTGCGTTAATTTTTTTGCACAGTGTATTTGTGACCCGAACTTATCCTGAAAATTTCAAGTCTCTATCATCCTCAGGGAATATCAATTTCATGTTTCTTTCAGATTTAGTACCACGAGATAACCTGGAAAAATGGATCACCTATCTAAAACAAAGTTTTCCCGTCATACCATTCAAAGCCTCCACCCAACATCAAAATAAAAGATTAGGACAAAGAAAAATATCTAAAAACGAAAAGGGAATGCAAGGATCCGCTTGCATTGGTGCAGAATTGATTATGTCGTGCTTAGGAAATTATTGTAGAAACAAAGACATCAAAACATCGATAAGGGTTGGGGTGGTAGGTTTACCAAATGTGGGAAAAAGTTCAGTGATAAACAGTCTGAAAAGATCGAGAGCGTGTAATGTCGGTGCTGTGCCTGGAATTACAAAGTGAGCAACAATTTTTTATATTATAAAGATTAAACATAAAGGGTGTTTCAAATTGTGCGTCTTTTTTGAGGATATATAGGATAGAAGGTAAAAAATGTTGAAAAATTTCAACAAAGAGTGGACTTCTGTAGAGTTGCACGAGAGGGTATTTGACAGATATTATTTCTCGTACATAAATGTCATCCCTGATACTTCAATTACTAATTGAAAGTTTTTGAAAATGAATACAAACTATAGTCCATTCACGAAAGGTTGAGCCGTCGGTTGGCCATGGAAATTTGGCATATTCCACTGTGTATATTAAAATTTTAGGTTATGTTCTTTATTTTCTTGTCAGATTGATACGCAATGTTGTCAATATTGCATAGAGTTGTGTGATAACTCGCTAGCTCGTCGGACGAGGCCGGGTACATTCGGCAACGTTGACTTTATTTTACGTTATGTCAGCAAATACTGCCAACTTCAGATAAATAAAGAAACGCCTACTATGCTCTCAACCTTTCGTGAACGGACTATATGTGTTGTATACAGGGCTGTTTTTATATTGATGCGAAAGATTTAAGGGGATGATTCCTCAGAATATTTTATGAAAGAAAGTTCCTATGAATGAGTTCTGGAAATGCACTGTTTCCAAGATACAGGGTGTTGAAGTTTTACTTAAAAACTGACTGAAAAAGTGGTACGCCACTGAGATATTTTAACCAAACAATTATTTTTGAATTATTCGTTCAATTTGTAATAAAAAATCTTTTCTACTTTCTTTTCGTGTGGGGTGCCGTTTTTATTCAAGAAAATTTAACATCTTAACTCGTATTTGTCGTTACTTCAACATATTATGTAGTAGAGATACTACGTCACATACTACGATGTTCTATTTTTTTACATAAAAACGGAGCCCCACACGAAAAAAACGCTCGAGAGATTTTTCGTCATAAACTGAACAAATAATTCAAAAATAAATGTAAGTTCAAAAAATCTACCACTTTTTCAGTCAGTTTTTAAGTAAAACTTCAACACCCTGTATCTTGGAAACAATGCATTTATGGAAACTTTCTTTCATAAAATATTCTGAGGAATCATCCCCAATCTTTCGCATCAATTCAGAAACACTCTGTATACAACACATTCTTCTTCTTCTCTGTGCGGTGCCTTACCGGCCGAACTGAGGCCTAGTGGCCCATTGTTCACCCGCATCATTCTACAGAGACTCAGCTCCTCAGACACGAAGACAGAAATGTCGCGAGCCTGCCAGGAGTGGTCCCTCTCACCATAGGAATAGAAGGTGTTGGATTTCCTAGGTGTGTTGACCTTAACTCAGTAAGGTTTTCACAGTTGAACAAAATATGCTCAACCGTTTCATCAGTACTCCTGCACCACCGGCATAGGGAGCAGCTCGTCAATCCCATTCTCTTCAAATGCTTGTTAAACAGGTGACCAGTCAATGCACCAGTCACCAGACTGAGTTGTTTCCTCTCCAGCAGCAGAAGCCTATTGACCTCAGATCGCGAGGACGGTCTCTCAATGAGAATCCTCGACCACCTCAGGCCCACCCCTGCGCTCCATTCCGAGGAAAATTCCCTGTTCAGCCAGTTCCTGAAGAAACTTCTGACAGATGTGCGACAGATTGGCAGCGAAGGCTCCGGACCAACAAATGCTAATCCGGCTCCCCGCCTAGCCAGTTCATCTGCCTTGACGTTACCAGGTATATCCGCATGAGCCGGACACCAGACCACTTTCAAAAAGTTATCAGAGCCCAGCCTACGCAGAGCTTTCCTGCATTCTTCTACCAAAAGAGAATCAACTCTAACATCAGATAGAGATTTCAGAGTTCCCTGGCTGTCGCAACATATATAAATGTGCTGGCCAGAGTATCCCCTGCGAATGTTTTCCAGTGCGCATGCAAGAACCGCAAATAGCTCAGCCTGCACAATGGAACAGTCCTTCCCCAGAGGGATAGCCTGATTGAAGTGAGGACCCACGATTCCGGCCCCAGGCCCTGTTGCTGTGACAGAGCCATCAGTGAACATACAACACATAGTTTACATTCATTTTCAAAAACTTCTTATTGGTAATTGATGTATCAGTTAAGAGATTTATGTAACAGAAATAATATCTGTCACATGGCCTCTTGTGCAGCTCTACAGAAGTCCACTCTTTTGTTGAATTTTTTCAACATTTTTGATCTTCCACCGCACCGGTCTGAAATTTTTATTAATTCAACCAATGGTGTTTGCAGATGGACGATTATTTAAACCATAAAATTCACGTAATTTTCTTAAAGCACTTTTCACAGAACGCTAATTTTCACAAAATAATTCAACAATTTGAACCCGTTGTTCTATCGTGTACGAAGCCATTTTTATAAATGTCACATAGCCTATTCGTTTTGAGGATTTTCGTGCTCCTGAGTAACTCAAAAGCTCGAAATACGGCTTGCCCTTGGTTGCGCACAAGCACTGGAACAGCTCAGGAGCTCGAAACTCTACAAAACGAATACTATAAAGCCGGGTTTAGACGAAGCGTACCCACTCGCGAGTCAAACCTCGCCACCTACTCGCGCATCAAAACTCATCCTCGCGCCAGTGTTTACACGACACGAGGGATTCGCCTGGAAGGGCGAGCCAGGATGAGAAGGCAAGGTAGTAATCAGCCTCATATAGAGAGACTCGACTAGCTCCAGAAGCTTGTTCAAACGACACAGCGAGGCTTCTTTGATGCGCGACTGAAAACCGACCGGCAATGGCTCAACCCGAGGACGAGGGGCCTCATGGCGAGGAGCATGTTTACACTATGCGGGGGGCGGAAGCGAGGCTGGTGCGCGAGTAGGTGCGCTTCGTCTAAACCCGGCTTAATACATCACACTTCTTAAATATCAAAATGTCCGGACAAATTCAGTGCGCTATCTCCGTTTTATACATACTTTAAAAAAAACGTGCAATTCGAAACAACCTTTACAGAACATAAAGTAAATCAATGAAATTCTGAATTAATATTTTGTGGAAGGAAAAAATTCTGAAGGATTTGACTATTCTTGAGTGAAGAATAAGGCGTTTTCGGACACTTACTTGGGTTAACTCGATCCCAAACCTTCTCGTCTGTTTAACTAACCCGAACATCCAATCTGTGTTCGGAAAATACGTTGCTGTTAACTCCATCACTGGTTCAGGTTGATCTATCGTAACCCTACAAGAGAGCAGGGTCGTAGAATCACCGCATGCGCACTGCAGTTCAATTTTGTATTTGAAAAAGGCGGGAATAAGCCTTCTACTCTTTTCTTAGTATTTTCATATATCCTATTTCTAAAAATAATGGAAAGAGAAGAGAATTTGGCTCAGTGTAAAATGTGTGGTTCCATGAGCCTAGAAAATGTGTGAAACAACTTCTTCATAACGTTAAAGCTAAAGCCTTGGAAGGGCACACCAGAAATGATAAGAAAAATTTTACAAAATCCAATAAATGGAAGCAAAGCTAGAGACAATCCGAAAATAAAATGGGACTGAAAAAATAAATCCATAAAATATTTGGTTATGTTATTGATACGACTGTCACTTCAAATCCTAAACCTTATGTGTTCGTGAACTTAGAACTCGGGTTCGTGATCCGAGTAGATCCGTCACGTGACCCAATGGATCGAATTAGTAACCCAGAGTAAGTTTCCGAAAACGTCTATAGAAGCTTGAATTTCGTCGACTGTTGCAAATTCAAGTTCTTTATTTTCAATGGATTTCACAGTAGATGTTGATTTACATCTTTTTCAAATAAGTATACTTTTTCCAAAAAATAATCTGATGAATCACCTACTTAAATATCCCGCATCAAAGCACAAACACCCTGTATTACAATGAAATTAAATTTTTTTCAGATCCGTTCAAGAAGTTCATTTAGATTCGAAAATTATTCTTCTTGACTGTCCTGGTATAGTTTTTGCACCAGGATCTGACAACACTGCTACTTTAAAAAATATCGTAAAAATTTCATCTTTAGAGGATCCCATCACACCGGCAAAAACTATTCTGCAAAGATTCAGTAAAAAAGATATGATGGATCTTTATGATATTCAGGAATACAGTACACCTGAGGTTAGTTATCAAATAAATATGTCCCAAAAAAGTTCATCTTTTGCCAGTCAATAAATTTAAAAAGAAATGTTGTAAAGAGTTTTTCAATAAGAGGTGCTATTTTGATATTCAAAGAAAAATGCCATTTTTCGATATAAATGATCGGATGTTTATTTCATTACAAAGAAGAAGCTATGTCGTTAATAGTGGAAAATAACATCAGGCAAATGACCACCAGGAACACGCTTACAGGATCATATCCTTTCAATGAAACTTTCCATAACCAAATTGAAAGTGGCTGCACTATGTCCTCGATAGCCTCACAAATTCCATCTTTGAGGTCTTCAATCTACGCTGGGATATTGGCGTAGACCTTTTCTTTCACGTGGCCCCAAAGGAAGAAGTCGCAAGGTGTTAAATCACAAGATCTCGGTGGCCAATTGTGATCACCTTTTCGAGAGGTAACACGGGCCGGAAACTTTTCCTGCAAAAGATCAATGGTTTAGTTGCTTGTATGGCACGTACCTAGCCGTCTTGTTGAAAGTAAACATTGTCCAGATCAATACAGTAAAATTTCGGCCATAAAAAGGAGGAATGGACAAACTTGGGTGTTCTTCAACACTTTCAGCTACAGCAGCAATATTCTCGGCTGTTCTTGAGCGACGTGCACGGGTTTTATTTTTCACTTTTTCCCAACAGGTCGAATTTTTCCAGCAATTTCTTTATTGCGGTCCGACAAGATGCTTCACGACGACCCAAAAATGTTCGAGTTCTACGAACCGTCTCTGCCAAATTTTCACCATTTTTATAGTGAATTCTAATGATTTCAATGCGTTCTTGAAGCGTGTATCGTTCCATTTCTATTAATGGCGTAGTTTCTACTTGTCAAATGTCAAAAAATTACAGCTTCAAACATGATATCTACCCAAATAGCGGGCTTTTCAAAATAGCACCTTATTGGAAAACCCTTTACAACCATCAACGCGAAGTGTATAGGAATTTTGTTCTTGAAAATAGTACTTTTTCAATGTGTTGGCTGCATTATTTCAATAGAATAATGAAATAGAGGAGTACCATAAGAGTAACTGCTTAAAAGCAAAGCAAGTTACTTCCCTTTTTTATGCTATAAATCAACTCTATTCGAAAGTTTAAAACTGAATAAATATATCTTGGAAATATAAGATGTCATGGAGGCCTGTGAATATTTTAATACATTTTTTTTATTTTTATGTTTTCACCAATGTTGTCAATGAAAGAAATTTAGGTAACTATCTGATATTACATAACTGCTGAAGTGAATCTAATGGCAATGGTGAAAATATAAGAATAAAAAATTTATTAAAATCCCCAAAGTCCTTCTAACATCTGATATTTCCAGGATATGCCTAATGAGTTTCAAGCTTTCAAATAAAAATTGATGTATTGCACAAAAAAGGAAAGGAAAGTAAAGTAATTTTTTTTTGAGCAGTTGGCCACTGTTTTGGAACTACTCGTATTTCTGAAAACTATCACAGTTCGTTAGATATGTATCAAGACTTGCAAAATATAAACTTAATTTTGAGACATCCTTCATTAAGGAAAAAACACAAATTTAATTCCTGTTTTTAGGAATTTTTCAGTTTAAAAAGCATAAGAACAGGAAAATTCAAAAAAGGTGGAATACCCGATTTAGAAACTGCTGCTAAAGGTCTTCTAAATGACTGGAATAGGTAAGTTCTCATGTCTCAAATCCAATTCCAAATGCTGAAAATTTTTTTTGTTTTTTAGTGGTAAAATAAGATTTTATACATTACCTCCGGAAGGTCCTCGAAATGTGCACGTTGGCGCTGCGGTAGTTTCGGGAGATGTCAAAGAATTTGACATTGACAGCTTGGAAATAATGGAAACCAACTTCACCCGTTCAGGTGACAATTCGAAGAGCTTCCTAGCGGAAAGTTTGGTCTCAATTGAAACTGAAGAAAAAATGGAGGAGGATGAAGAAAATGTAAGTGAAATGATGTATCGATAAAAGTAGTATCCATTAAATAGAGGAGTATCATAAGAGTGGTGAACTTCAAATTCACCAAAAATCATGTTCCTTATTTATGAAACAAATCAACTTTTGTTCAGAAGCTTCAATCTTAATACGCATGTACTGAAAGATATCAATAAATTTTTATTCTTGTTTTCACCAATGGATAAAATCACCCCAAAGAGTTCATCTTTAGACCCTTTCTATTTGATGCTGTATCACGTCCTAACTGATGAAAAATCAGTTTACAATTTACTTCTAAGCATAACAGAAAGTGAATTATTATCCTCGGTATTCATTGCTAGTAATGAATAATTAAAAGGGGCGTTCGGCATCGATATCGGACGTGTCGGATCGATCTAAACCGTTCGTTTATTACATCCAGATTGAGGGGAGTACACATCTGGAGCGTTCGTCATAAAAATCTGAGCAATCGGACGTCGATCTTTTCGCTCGGTCTATTTCGGCGGAGCAAAGCGATTTTATCCATAGAGTTTTATGTTTTTTATATATTTTTTTGTTTTATGTTGAGTTTTCTGATCTGACATCCGATAGATTGAAAAATTCTAACACTTTTATTCTTCTGTTTTCATTTATTCATTAAAAACTTAATTAATTCATTAAAATTTTTCGATATAGCTATCGTAGTTATGAATGGACAGGAGTGTAATTAATTAATTAATTAATTAGGATCTTTTGGTTCAACTACCGCCGTATTGATCGACCAGAAGGGGATATTGCATTCCTCGTTTCCTTTGCATTCAGTGCCTTTGCACCTAATTACATATTTAATTGAGATTTTACTAAAGAGCTACGAAAAGGGTGAAAGTATCGTTAAAAGATGAACATGTTTCCCAAAATAGTGATCTTTGAAATCTCATCATCTATAAAAGTAGAACAGAGCAGTATGTTCTGTGGCAGATGCTCTGTACTGTTCGTTTATTCCCAGGTATTACAGATGAATCTGTACGATCTGTGGTCACGTGACTAAAAAATCCGTCTGCTCGCGGAGGTCAATGCCGAACGGGCTTAATATTACTTTTAGAATTTTCTTCCTAACTATCATCGATTTTTCGATTTAGGATTTCAAACCTTATTGTTTTGTTGATTGTCATCCGAAAAAGTCATGTTCTATTTGCCAAAATCACTTCACTTCCAACTGAAGTAAATTATTAATGCAAAAAGAAAGCTAGGTTTACCAGGTTCTAACCTTTATTTTTTTTGGTGTTTGGCAACATTGGTGAAAACAACAATAAAAAATTTATTGAAATCTTCACAGGCACACGTGAAATCTAATATTTTCAGCAAAGATTGTACAGGCTGTCCCAAAATTCAACGTCAACCCGGAACCGGGTGATAAGGCAAGTAATGCTAGTTGTCAGAAGAATATAAAAAAAAATCTAAGTTGCATGATTTTAAAATAATAGGCATTTGAAAAAACACGCAAAATTCCACACCCTGTGACAGTCTTTTCACTCCTGTAGCCACAAATATCAACTTTTTCCAACTTTTTTTCTTGCTGTGTAACCCTGAATAATGCTTGTCTGAACTGTAATCAAAATTTTGATACCAGCTGCTCTCGGTTACATAAAAATAGGGCTAACTTCTCAGAAAAAAATTCAAAATAAACAATTGCCTAGTTTCAACTGACTGTATTGAAAAAAATGTACTACGCAAGTTTGGCATGTTTTGTCAAAAGTTGGCGCATTTAGTAAGGATTCCAAAATGGTATAATACTTGGTGATTTGTAGCTGCCGTAGTTCAAATTGGCTTACGATTGCTTTTGAATACACTTTTTCTTTAACTGTTTCCCAGTAAAAAAAGTCCAATGGATTCAAGTCCGGTGAACGGGCGGGTCACGAAATTGGACCAAAACGTCCGATCCATCTTCCTGGAAAAAATGTTTCCAGAAAAATAATATTTCCAGATAAATTTCACCGGACTTGAATCCATTGGACTTTTTTTACTGGGAGGCAGTTAAAGAAAAATTTTATTCAAAGGCAATCGTAAGCGAAGTTGTCCTACGGCAGCTTCAATTTACCAAGTATTATACCATTTTGGAATCCTTACTAAATGCGCTTTTGACAAAACATGCCAAACTTTCGTAGTAAATTTTTTTTCAATACAGTCAGTTGAATCTAGGCAATTGTTTATTTTGAATTTTTTTCTGAGAAGTTAGCCCTATTTTTATGAAACCGAGAGCAGCTGGTATCAAAATTTTGATAACAGTTTAGACAAGCATTATTCAGGGTTACACAGCAAAAAAAAAGTTGGAAAAACTTGATATTTGTGGCAATATGAGCGAAAAGACTGTCACAGGGTGTGGAATTTTGTGTGTTTTTTCAAATGCCTATTATTTTCAAATCATGCAACTTAGATTTTTTTTATATTCTTCTGACAACCAGCATTACTTGCCTTTTCACCCGGTTCCGGGTTGACGTCGAGTTTTGGGACACCCTGTATAGTATACTCTATAATTTTTGATTTTCAGGATATGCTTGAGTTTTTTTCATTGCATAAAGTATTGAAGTTATTTTCGGTGTATTTTAAACATTTAGCCACGCTTGTGATACTCCCCTATTAGGTGGTAACATCCGCATTGAAATATTTAGGTTGTCTACACTAATTCAACTGAATCCTGTAATATCGCGTTCACAATTAACCTAAAATGAATAATCAGGGGACATAACAATTTTTAATTCGAATAATAACAAATAAATAGTAATGGAAATTTTCCTTTTTAGCTGAATGACAAAATTGTACAAATAAAACGGAAAAAAGCACAAACAACAGTGAGAGAAAAAAAGAAAGACGCGGAAATGGAACTTGAAGGAAATAAAAAATTGAATAAATTGGTTAAGTTAAAATTCAAGAAAGAAAAGAAGAAGAAAAACCGCATAGAAAGGGTAGCAACTGAACTTAGTGATGTAATGGGAAATATCAATATAAGCAAACAGAGTACTGAGGATTACTCTTTTGATGAGTTTGTTAGTGTTAAATGATATATTTCTGTTAATAACTTAAATCAGTTTAAATAAAAGTTTTATTTGCAAATATCGAGTACAAAATTTAAAATTACATAAAATATTTACATATTGCACACTTCAGTAGGATTAAAATCAGGTAAAATTTCAAGAACTTTTTTTCTCCATTTTTGTTTTCGCTCTTCTTTCACCTTTTCCATCTTCAAAACGATGGGTAAAGACTTCCAATGGAAAAAGGAGTAAAATAAAAGTTTTCTGTGGAAATGCAAACAGGCTTGTTGAGTTTTGATGTCCCTGAGAATTTTTTCTCTTGAAGTAAAACTGTATAAACATCTTAAAACATTCTTCTGTATTAAAAAATCATTGTAATCTTCCGCTACTTGCCATGATCGAACTCCATCCATTCGGTTCTGAAAAAGAAATGATACTTGAATAATACGATACATATTTTCTCTTAATCATTTTTTCAAATTTCAGGTTATGTGGTTTGAGGCACTCACAAAGGGGCTGTGAAATGTTTATTTTGTATCATATCACAGCCAGCTTTGATGAGAGTTTCGATCTCATATTTCATCAGAAAGTTGGCAATATGTACATCCTTGGGCTCATCATCTGGATGTGGAATGTAGTTTAAACATATCACAGCCAGCTTTGATGAGCGCACGTGTGTATAAAATCACAACTGCTCATCAACCCTATTGCTTATTGATATTTTATATGAAAATGTTGGTATTAATTTATTTATTGAATAATAATATTAATCTCTTTATTTAGTGAAGACACTAGTAAAGACTACAAAGCAGCCTACTGTCTGGTGTCATGAAGGGTTTTCCAATAAGAGGTGTTATTTCGATATTCAAACAAAAATTCCATTTTTCAATATAAATGATGGGATGTTTATTTCATTATAAGGAAGAAGCTATGCCTTTAATAGTGGAAAATAACATCAGGCAAATGAACACCATGACCACGCTTACAGGATCATATCCTTTTAATGAAATTTTCCATAAACAAATCGCAAAGTGGCTGCCCTATGTCCTTGATAGCCTCACAAATTCCATCTTGGAGGTCTTGAATCGACGCTCGGCTATTGGCGTAGACCTTTTCTTCCACGTGGCCCCAAAGGAAGAAGTCGCAAGGTGTTAAATCACAAAATCTCGGTGGCCAACTGTGATCATCTCTTCGAGAGATAACACGGTCCGGAAACTTTTCCCGCAAAAGATCAATGGTTTCGTTGCTTGTGTGGCACGTAGCGCCGTCTTGTTGAAATTAAACTTTGTCCAAATCAATACAAACCAATTTCGGGCCTATATATATAAATGCCCAATTTCAAAGAACGACGAGGAATGGACAAATCCTGGTTTTCTTCAATACTTTCTGCTACAGCAGCAATATTCTCGGTTGTTCTTAAACGACGAGCACGGGTTTTATTCTTCATATCAGTAACTTGTTCCAACAGCTCGAATTTTTCTACCAATTTATTTATTACGGTCCGATAAGGTGCTTCATGACTACCCAAAAATGTTCAAGTTTTACGAACCGTCTCTGCCAAATTTTCCCCATTTTATAGTGAATTTTAATAATTTCAATGCGTTGTTGAAGCGTGTATCGTTCCATTTTTATTAATGGCAATGGCATAGTTTCTTCTTGTCAAATTTTTAAAAATGACAGCTTCAAACGTGAAATCTACTGAAATAGCGGACTATTCAAAATGAAACCTTTTATTGGAAAACTCTTCACATGGTTCATGAATTTCCATGAAAATCGTTTGACCACTCTATACAAAAAAAATTGAGAGGTTAGGGTTGTTTTTGTTGAGTAACTGTACAACGTTGTCAGTTTTATATGAAAGTAGTAGAAATAACATATAGTCCGTTCACGAAAGGTTGATCGCACAGTAGGCGTTTATTTATTTATCTGAAGTTGGCAGTATTGACTGTCATAACGTAGAATAAAGTCAACGTTGCCGAATGCACCCGGCCTCGTCCAACGAGCTTGCGAGTTATCAGAGAACTCTATGCAATATTGACAACATTGCGTACCAATCTGACAAGAAAATAAGCAACATAACCTAAAATTTTAATATACACAGTGGAATATGTCGAATTTCCATGGCCAACCGACGGCTCAACCTTTCGTGAACGGACTATACTTCTGGAAATGTCAGTTTAACCCAGAACACTGGTGAATTTTGATAGGGGGTATCGTAGAGTGTCCAACTACTTAAAAAGATCAAAAATTTCATATCATGAAAATATTAGATAACAAGAAGGCCTGTGAATATTTCAATAAACTTTTAATTTTTGTTTTCACTATAAGAATCGGGTGCGCAATGAGTTTAATACCAAAGGTGAAAACGTAATAATAAAAAATTAATTTAAATCCTCACAGGCCTTCGTAACATCTAATATATCCAGGATATCCTTATTGGGCTTCAAGCTATCGAATAAAAGTTGATAGGTATACTGTATAAAAGGAAAGTTATTGTCAGTTTATTTTAAGCAGCTGGCCATTCTTTTTGTACTCCTCTGTAACTAATAGTTTTTTTTAGTATGAATGAAGTTACTCATATGTTTGATAGGAAAGTGACTTTAACCTCACAAGTTTTTGTTACAGTGGAATGTGTCAAATTTACATGGCCAACCAACCATCTGATACAAATATATAGAATGGACAGTACATATTCGTTCCTATAGTCCGTTCATGAAAGTTTAAGCGCATAGTAGGCGTTTGTTTATTTATCTGAAGTTGGCAGTATTTACTGTCATAACGTAAAATAAAGTCAACGTTGCCGAATGTACCGGCCTCGTCCGACGAGCTTCCGAGTTATCAGAGAACTCTATGCAATATGAACAACATTGCGTATCAATCTGACAAAAAATGAACAACATAACCTAAAATTTTAATATACACAATGGGATATGCCAAATTTCCATGACCAACTGACGGCAGAGCCGGAACTAGGATTCTAGCGCCTGTGGCAAATTTTCAAAATGCGCCCTTGAGGAAATTAATTTTTCAATAAATACATTTTTTTTCATAATTGACATTTCGATGGGATTAATGCAGAACTACACTAGGTCCGAAATTCTTACTTTTCAGGAGACACGTTTTTTTGAATAGGTTAAAAGCTGATTGAAAATACATATATACGAATTCTTCCATTTTGAACTTCAACTTGAAGATCCTGATTGTTTTGTGATGGTCAAAATTAACACAAAAAGTAATTTCTGAAAAATTGGGACATAATATAGCTTTGTATGGTAGTTCTGCATATTAGAACTATTTTATGTCCACTTTCAATGCCATCTTGAAAACAGCTCTCTGTTTTCAAGATGGCATTGCCACTTTCAACTAAACTATGTCCTTATGGTATAGGTCAGAACTATGCTATGTCCACTAAATCGCTGGATTGAACTATCACGTGAGTTTATATGAAATTGAAAAAGTGAGGTAACGATATAAGATGGACTTGCAATACTTCTGCATCAGATGAAGTGTATAGTAACAAGCATTTTTTCAGCCCATAAACCGATTTTCTGGAAAAAAGGACTTGGGATAGTTCTGCATTCAACTGACGATTTATTGATTGATTTGAAGAACGTTTTTATTCACAATAATCTTAATCCAGTCGAATGGTGCTTTTAGCTGGAAAGTTTTGGGGTGGTTTGATTTCTTTAATTTTTTATGTTTTTGGGATGCTGAATCCGAATTCCCCAGCGGCTAACATCGCTGCATGACATAACATTCAAGCGTCAAGTCAAAGCGATTCTCATCGAGGGTGCATTCTATTCCATGGATGAATTTATGGCATACCAGTTCTAGTCAGTATTACATCGTATTTTATCTAATTTATTTAGTACATTGTGTGTATATGTATATATATCTCTGTGTCTTTAGTTTGTCCAATATGTTAAAGTATTGTTTTTTATTAATATGTATATTTTAGAATTGACATTATTTAGTATTCCATATTTATGGATGATTTTTCTTGAAATATGTATTAATATTTCTTGATTGTTGACATTCCCTGTAAAATTTTGAGGGTAACGAATAAATTTGAATTTGAAAAATTTGAATTTGAATTTGAAGTTTGCTAACAAAATTTCGAACATAGAAAAAAGAAAAAAAATCTCATTCTTGGTCAGTTTATTGCTCTTTACTCGGAAACTATCAACTTTTCGTGAAAAACTATTCCATACAGAATGAAAGTACATAAAATTTCCTACAAATTGTACTACCACAGCTTGTTCTGCGACAACCTGTTCTGGCTCAAATTATAGTTGAAAATGAGGTATTTTCAATGACTTCTTTTCAATATTCGAATTTAATTTTCTATGGTTCCGTTCACACTATGGCCACACAATTTTGCATAAGGCTTATTATGAGCATCTTGCGATCTTGCATTTGGACGAAACATTTCATTTCGATTGGTTTCGTTTCGTCTGAGATATTCAATTTAATTGGAATATTAAAAGAAGAATCGAGTCTGATATACTGTATGTTCATACAAAATTTTGAGAGGATCGCATCACTGGAACCATAGAATTTAAATTTTTTTCATTTATTGAGTCACAGAAAATACCTCATTCGAAACTTTAATTTGAGCCAAAACAGGTTGTCGCAGAACTAACTGTGGTAAAACAATTTGTAGGAAATTTTATGTACTTTCATTTTGTATGGAAAGGTTTTCCACGAAAAGTTGATAGTTTCCGAGTAATAAGCATTTTGTTTCCATGTTCCGTCACGAAATTTTGTTAGCAAACTTCAGATTCGAATTCAGCACCCCAAAAAACATAACAAATGGAATGAAACTTTCCAGCTAGGGGTTCTTTTAAGCACAAATATACTGAACCTCCCAGATTTCTTAAAAAGTAATGAACAAGAACTCAATCACCAAAATGAATAAAAAACAAAACAAAAATGTTATTTCACATTTTGCGCCCCTAGGTCGTTTGCGCCCGTGGCAAATGCCTCTCTCGCCACGCCCACGGTCCGGCTCTGACTGACGGCTCAACCTTTCGTGAACGAACTATATAGAATCATTTTTTTTTTCATGTATGATGTTGGGAGTTATCAATAAGTATCTTCATCAGATGTTTTTTTCAGGAAGGATTGGAAATCAACTAATTTTTCAATTAACACACATCAAAGTGGTTGTGAAATGTGTGATTAGGTACATATCACAGCCAGCTTTGGTGAGTATTAGTTGAAAACTTTCGATTGCATCATATTTTTGTACATCTTTGGGCTCATCATCTGGATGTGAAATGTTTAATTGGCATATCACAGCCAGCTTTGACGAGCGCAAGTGTGTATGAAAAATCTGTTTGACTTTTTTTCTAGTATAACTTCAGTAAAAATCGGACAATAATTTCGTACTCAATGTGTAACCTTTTTGGACTATTGTATTGTATAACGCATCTGATTGGCCAGGCATTCGTTGAATCATAATATATTATGCAACGAGCTTTCAATGATAGCTATTATTCTCGAGGTGAAGTTTAGGCGAGTGGCCCAAATCAACGAGTGAATAATAGCCATTATATGCCAGTAGCATACTATACGTTATCCACGAATACTGATTATATTTCCTAATGATTTTAACATTTGGCGACCGTGACAAGACCCTTTTATTACAAATTGGAAAATTCAAATTGACACATGGGGAAGGAATTTTTGGAGAACTTATTGTATATTTTGTAATGAAAATTGCTTTAATTGATGTAATAAAAGTAGATGGACAAGGTATACCCATATTTGTTAGTTGGAGTACTTCAGAATACTGAAGAAATATCAATTTGAAGAATATAACATTAAATTTGAAGCAATGACAGCAGTGAATAATAACTCATTATTCACTTGTGATTAATGGGTATTATTATGGCCAATCAAACAGATGTTTAACAGGTTGATCATACAATAGTCGTGGATGAAATATATTATCGAAAGATGCATTGATGCAAACGTGGAAAAGGACTATATTTTTGATAGTCGAGCTGCTATTAAAGCACTGAACTTCAATGACATCGACTCATATCTAATATGCCGAAGAAAACTCAATTAAGTAGATAAGAACAACAAGAAAACGAAGAGGTTAATACACTTGCCAGAAAGGAGGGAGCACAAATGTGACATACTGGCCCAGAACCTTTCTGTGGTAAAGGCGCCTATAAGAATTTTTGGAGGAAGAAGAAACTGAAAGAGAAACACACTTGAGGAATCTTAATGGAATGGATCGTTCGAAAAATATATAAGGATTCAAAAGGTTGTTAAAATATGGTACAAGATGTTAATCATTTGATTTATAATTATAGTAGTGTTCTTTTATTCATCAGATGGATTCACCGCTATCACCACGGTTGCATCAAGTCGTTCGTTTATTCAGCGGTTGAAACTGTCACTTGTTCGTTTACTTACCGATGTGGCTCATCGACTTCCAGAGCTGATGAATGTCATAAAATTCTGATTAATCAAATGGGGGGGGGGGGTAAATTTGTATGGCAGAAACGTCAATGTAATCTGTCACGACTTAACTAAACAGCAGACCATCAACTCGTTCTTTAATTCTACATCTAATGAGCCATCTGACATTTCATCGTGTTTCCATACGGGTGAATCCATCGATGAATAAAAGAACATTATTTATATGAGATCTATGATTTTTTTTCCAATGGTTCCGGTAGGAATAAACAGAATATATTGAACAAGGAAAATTTGCTATTTTCATTCCCCTAGTAAACTTATCCTTCTCTTACGAATCTCCTTGCGAATTACTTTACATTAAAACTTTAACAGAGAGCTGTTTGATATGCACATAGTCTTACGGGCCTCATAATGCATAATTATACGCATTATTAATTAATATTCCTGCTCATGAAGTTTCATAGCGTACTATCACAAATTTGACCCCGTCCTCACATAGGGTTTTAAATGTCAACTTATTCACTTAATTAGAGGAAAGCACAAAAAATTCCAACTTCAAGTGACAATATTACAAGCTCTTACATATGTAGGCAAGACGTTATGGAAAAATTCTATAAAATCGAAGTTATCCTACTGCAGTCGTAAGAGCTTCAAAGGACAAAGAATGGAACAGAAAAGATTAACCTTCAATAGTACAGGGTGTTTCAGAATTTCCCTGAAATCTTGGTCTTATGACAAAGTTACTATAGGTCTATGAAGGATTGTATCTGAAATGGTTTTCCGAAAATATTTTCGACACCCTACGCGATTTTTCTTGCGTTTTGGAAAGTTATGAGTACACATCAAAACACATTTTTTTTAACATTGCTTTTTTTTTCAAATTCTTTTTGTAATCGCCACTTACTTCACGGTGAGAAATTAATGGTTATTCAGACAGAAGTCTGTATGTACGCCACTGGTAAAAATTAAAATTAATTTTGGATTGAAAATAATTGTGTGAATGTGTACTCATAAACTTTCAAAACGCAAGAAAAAATCGTGTAGGGTGACGAAAATATTTTCGAAAAACCAAATTTTTTTTTTCATTTCAATTTCTTATTTTTAATTCTTATCTCAAAAACAATTGCGTCAGAATCCATATTCCATAAGAAATTTAGGTATGTCATAAAATCATCTGAGGATTAAGATCCCGAATTTACGGTACTTATTCAGAAACACCTTGTAAAGTATATTGTTTACCAAGAAGCAACACAGAATCCAGGAGTATGGCTTTTCCTACGAGGTAAATATAGTTTTTTTCGCGAAACATTGAAAATTCGACAGATATTGACTAATTTTCACGTTTTCGTTCATTAAGTGTTTGAAAACCAATAATAATTACCTCTCTCAGCATTCTCCAACTTTTTTTCACTAACAATTTCTTTCGAAATCCATCAGCAATATTGCACTTCAGTGAATTTTTGCAATTCACAATGTTCATTAATGTCTTAAAATATTTCTCCAATGTTTTTCTCTCATTATATTCCTCACTCATCTTCCTATTGTTCAGGAATGAAATATAAAAACTTTTCCACCTAAAGAAAATTTTTTTCAATAATTTTTTTTCATGAAATATGATTGCTCTGTTCAAGTTCTTTAAAAATCTTTCCTTATTAATATGTCTTATTTTCATTTTTTCTTGTTCCTGTTTATGTCGCTCTTTAAGCATTTCCAAATGTTTTAACTTTTCTTCTTCCTCCATTTGACGTTTACACGCTCGCTGATGTTCTCTTTTTTCATCTTCTAACTTTTTTTTCCTCTCTTTTATAATTTCTCTATACTTCATTCTTTCAATAGCTCTTTTTTCCAATTCCTGGATTATTTTGGGCGCTTTTTGTGTTTTAACATGCAGACCCTGATTTATGGGGATGTAGTCTAGAGGAACCTTTCCTATCAGTCTCATTTTACAATCATGAAAAAGCTCACTGATTTCGTTCTTATCATTTCGACGCGAATCTTCATTAGTTATTATGCCCATTTTCAATTCGCTTATGATTTTCTCTTGTTCCATTAATTTAGTTTTTTGCATATCGATAATACTTTTTTGTGCCTTATAACGATTTTTGAACGATGTTCCAGTATTTTCATATTTGCTCTTTTCCTCATTGTCTCTCCTCGACTGATTCTTTTTTTCTTGTTTCATTTTCATGCAATTAATCAGCTTGTCCACTTTTTCTTTAAAGCTCAAATCATTGGAAATTGAACTCAAAATTCTCGTTTTATTTTCATTTATACATAATTGCTTATTGTTGAAAGGAATATCACTTGGACGACTTGTAGGATCTTGAGATTCTGTCACTATGCACTCAGGCATTTTGCTATCACCCGAAATAGCAAGCATATCTCATAATATTGTTCAGAACTCCTTCAAAATCATTACATTTATGATTAATGACAAACCTACAGCGTTGTCAAGGGCCTGGCACTGTCAACAAAATATTGCATGGTACAAGTTAATTGAAGATTATGCTGCAGAAGTCTAGTTCCATTTATTGCGTGTTTCTACACCATTTCCAAGTGTATTTCAGAAAGCGTCAATTCTATTTCAGAATAGTCAATTGTATTTCAGAAAGCGTCAATATTGTATTTCAGGAAGCGTCAATTGTATTTCAGATTATATCATAATATGCAAAGATTATAAATAGTATACAGGGTGTCCCATTACTCGACGTCAACCCGGAACCGGGTGAAAAGGCAAGTAATGCTGGTTATCAGAAAAATATAAAAAAAATCTAAGTTGCATGATTTTAAAATAATGCGCATCATTTAAAAAAACACGCAAAATTCCACACCCTGTGACAGTCTTTTCGCTCCTGTTGCCACAAATATCAACTTTTTCCAACTTTTTTCTTTGCTGTGTAACCTTGAATAATGCTTTTCTAAACTGTAATCAAAATTTTGATACCAGCAGATCTAGGCTTCATAAAAATAGGGCTTACTTTCAGAAAAAAAATTCGAAATAAACATTGCCTAGTTTCAACTGACTGTATTGAAAAAAAATGTACTACGTAGGTTTGGCATGTTTTTTCAAAAGTTGGCGCATTTAGTAAGGATTCCAAAATGGTATAATACTTGTTTTATTGCAGCTGCCGTAGTTCAAATTTGTTTTCGATTGCCTTTGAATACACTTTTTCGTTAACTGCTTCCCAGTAATAGAGTCCAATGGGTTCAAGTCCGGTGAACGGGCCGGCCACGAGATTGGACCAGAACGTCCGATCCATCTTCCGGAAAAAATGTTACCAGAAAAAAAAATTTTCAGAGAAATTTCTCAGGAAAAATTTTTTCTGGAAAAATTATTTTCTCTGGAAATTTTTTTTCTGATAACATTTTTTCCCGGAAGATGGATCGGACTTTCTGGTCCAATCTCGTGGCCGCCCGTTCACCGGACTTGAACCCATTGGACTCTATTACTGGGAAGCAGTTAACGAAAAAGTGTATTCAAAGGCAATCGAAAATAAATTTGAACTACGGCAGTATAATTAAACAAGTATTATACCATTTTGGAATCCTCACTAAATGCGCCAACTTTTGAAAAAACATGCCGAACCTACGTAGTACATTTTTTTTTCAATACAGTCAGTTGAAACTAAGCAATTGTTTATTTCGAATTTTTTTTTCCGAGAAGTAAGCCCTATTTTTATGAAACCTAGAGCAGCTGGTGTCAAAATTTGATTACAGTTTAGACAAGCATTATTCAAGGTTACACAGCAAAGAAAAAAGTTGGAAAAAGTTGATATTTGTGGCAACAGGAGCGAAAAGACTGCCACAGGGTGTGGAATTTTGCGTGTTTTTTTAAATGCTCATTATTTTGAAATCATGCAACTCAGATTTTTTTTTATATTTTTCTGACAACCAGCATTACTTGCCTTTTCACCCGGTTCCGGGTTGACGTCGAGTAATGGACACCCTGTATACTCTATAATCTATGATAATATGTATTTCAGAAACCGTCAATTATATTTCAGATTATATCATATGTATTCAGAAAGCGTCATTTGTAATCAGAAGTTGGAATATCATTTTAATTTCCAATTATCACAGTTATCTCGATTTCAGTGTGTGTCTGGGGACTGAGGAGGACAAACCGTATTTAAAATGAATTTTCTGCTATATGTAAATGTGTGTACCTATAAATTGAATTTCGAATGACCATTTCCGAAATACATTAACGATTTCTGAAATTGAATTGACTGATCTAAATCACAAGTGATGTCTTCTGAAATGCAATTGATGATTTCTGAGATACAATTGACTAATCTGAAATACAATATTGACGCTTTCTGAAATACCATTGACTAATCTGAAACACAACTGACGCTTTCTGAAATACACTTGTAAATGGTATAGTTTTCATGGTCTCAAGATTTCCTAATAGAAATTATCGATGTTTCGTTCGCAATATTTCGCGAAGATTTCATACTGCTAAGTCATCTATGACCTAATGAAAATTGTCAACCTTTTTTCAAAAAATTTGAGAAACGTTAATATGAAAATTTTGAGTACTCACAGGTTCATTCAACTTTTGAGCACTTGTTCTACTTAAATTAAACGATGGCTATATCGTTTTGCCCAAATGTCTGTAATTTTCGAATTTTGAGGCGAAAATGCTCTCAAATGATAGGGTACGACTCCCTGATGAAGAATCCGTGTTCAAATTCAATTCTGTCCGTGGGGCCGGCCAGCCGTAAACACGATAACATTATTCGAAGGGATTGTCCTAGAGACTTGAAATTTTTAGGGTTATCTCGGTTTCCAAATGCCTCAGTTAAGCTCACTAACCAGGGCGCTCGAAAGTAACTGCTCAGGGCTTTCTCAAAAATTTGTATGGATGAATATTAATCCATCACTTTGGATCAGAGTGCATCAGGGGTTTAAACTAAAACGTCTGGTACGCAGAAAAAAAATTATCTAGTTGGAATAATTGGATTTTATTCAAAAACGATTTTTTTAAAGAAGGAAAAATCGATTGAGTAAGGTACTTGGTTCTCCTGACTTCAATACTAACAAATCGTTATATAGAGTCAAGAATCTGAATAATTGTCAAATTTTTCTTCAATTTTGTTTGGAGGGGGATCTGCTAATAGATATAACATCATCAGAGCAAGAAGTAAAAAAAGTTGGCTTCTTTTTCTGAGCACAAAACATAATTATAAGGAGTTCTGATGATTTATTTACTATGTTATATGGGTAAATATCTAGTTCTGTGTATTTACTACAATGTATATAATAGTACATGGGGGCGCAAAATAATGATTCTTACTGAATATTGGTCGAATCCGGTGATAAGAATTTATATTTGATTTTAGTTTTTCCAGAAAATTATCAAAACTTCATCGTAATTTTTCCTAATAATGAAGTGTGCTCTGGATTCTCAACATTAAACAGCCTTGTTTATTAAAAAATAATAAATTTGATTGATTTTATTTCTAGAATTTTTAACCTTTTATTCTGTCGCTCACGTCATAACCACAGATAAAAATTCTATGATAGCTTCTCTTCTGTGGTTGAGAGAACCACAGAACACAAAAATATACAGCCAAGAAATAAATTAAATTAATTTTCAGTACAGAAAAGTGAAAATAATAAAAGCAGGTTCTTTTTCGGACGAAATGAAAATTCTTTAACTTTTTTTTGTTTCGGGACATCTGGCAATAGTAGTGTTCTTTCGTACTGATTGAACTGATGGAACTTATTCCGCGATTAGAATAATCTTAGAACATAAATATGTTCTAAGAGAATAATCACTTGCAATCACTTTAGAGTTGTGGAAGGGGGAACTGATTGAAAACGAAAGAACGATCGCTTCAACTGATCTTTCTGATTGAAGTTATATAAATCACTTCGTTCAGTTCGAAAGAACATCACTATTATCATTTGAATGGATGACTTCCTCAGGTCAATAAAATACCATAGATTTATAATACTAACTAGATAGCCAGTGATAGATAGCGAACATGTCAAAAATTTTGAGGCAAACGGCGGCCATTTGCAGTTGGAGTGAGTGAAATGACTAATTTGAGAGTTGTCAATTTTTCAACGAACTGAAATATTAGAATTAGCGGGGTTATACCGTTTTTGAGGAATCTATTGTGTATAATCATCATAATGGTACATTATTTTAATAACTAATCACACGAATCGAAAAAAATTATTCTTTGATATAGACCGAAATGTCAGTGTTCACAGAACACTAATATACAGAGTTCGTTTTCATCATTCTTTCAAAGGAACGTCTATGTTTCAATCAAAATTCGAGCACATATGGCATAAAACATCAAAATATTTGTGGTTCACTCCAAACTGCAAATGGCGGCGATTTGCCTCACTTTTTTCTACGTGACAGTTAGGAAGTTCGACGTCCAGTTAGTATTATAGGTCCATGTAAAATACATAGATAAGCCTTCTCAGATGTAAACAAGTCAAAAATGAGATCTTTATTTTCGCATTGTTTATGATGTTTGTATTCCACCACGCTGTTTATAAATATCTTAGACAAAGGAAGTCCTTTGTCTAAGATAAATATTAACCTAACTTTGGTTATTTTCATTTATTTGTCCTCAAATTCATTCCATTGATATCAGGCTTGAGGCCTATCTAGGTTTTTTGTTGATCTGAGATGTCTTTTGAAATGTAATGTTTTTCTGTGGATTATTTCACGAATTTGAAAATTCCCAAGTTTTATTGAGAAAACTTTAATTTTAATTCAAGAAAATTATCTATTCATTATGTCTTGAGCTAAAATAAATGAAAATTTATAAATTAAAATGAATTTGGAGCGAACAATTCATGTTATTGATGTTCTGTGACATTGACAGAAGCTTGAAACAGGAAAACGGATATGGGTTCGAGATTATCGAACGAGATTCGTAGCTACGTTTCCTTTGTTTTGCATTGAATATGGCTGCCATATTTAGTTTAGATGTCTGTTTTCAAATGAGAAAAAGTGATTAGTGAAGAATTTATGATATAAAAATCATTTAAAGGCGCGAATTGAGTGAGAATAATTGGGATTATTCGTTTCTACATTATGGACACTCTAATACCAGTTGTCTTTCTGTACTTTGAGGAGAAATGTTACTGTTTACATCGGTGATTGAAAACTTGACTTCATTCGTTGTCATTTTCAGGTAATTTTCTGGAATTTATACTTTATTTTGATGCATATTGAATTTATAATTGCTTTCCTGTTATGAATAATGATAGGTTTTCATTTGGACGTTGGTTCAATATTATTAAATTACTCCTAAATCCGGTCAATATGAACCTTCATAAACTTATAGGAAATATGTTTTGAAAAAGAATAATTTGCTGACCTAAAATCAAAAAAAGATCTTCATTTATATTAATATTTTCAGTTTCGTATAAGTTTCAAGACAAATTGATAATACTGAATATTTACAACTTCTTTTATTAGAATCAAATAGAAATGCTTCAAGTCAATTATAAATTCGTTCTCCATTTCTAAAAGAAATATTCAATTTTTTTTGATAGAGATCGAGAAATATTTGATTTACTTTCCTCTAACCAAATTAAAATAATATGAAACCTGTCTATTTTTATACACATTCTAAACACATTTCAAGGTATGTTTGGGTTGAATTTTAATGATGAAATCGAAATTTTTCATCAAAGAAGAAATAATCGGAAATACGATATTAAAAATGAATATGCTTTGCAAATCTATTAAAAACTTTTCGCAGTGAAAAACGCTCTATTTTTCCAATTACCTATATTTTGTTATAATGTTACATAATGAGGATTCCATCGTCCTATTTTTGATGGTTTTCATAATTATTAGTGTTCTCCTTCAAGTTTTTCAACAAAATTTCATACTTTGGGACGAAATTTCGTATGTGTTGTAGGTTTTTCGTTTTGCCTAATATTTTGATTCCTTTCGTATACGCCCACAAGAAAGTATAGAACAATCGATACTCCGTAATGTCACTATTGCCCTAAAGATACGTTGCAGTGCAGCTAATATGCGTGTTCTCCTTTCATGGGCCTCCTATATATGAGAAGCTTGGACGCTTGCGCTGCAGCGGAATTTCGCGCAGCCGTTTAATAAACAAAGTAAATTGCTGTAGCTTGTCGAATTTCCGTCGTTTTCATATTTCATGTCCACTTTTCCAAAACCAGATAGAAAAAATATGGTTTTCGCTTCTAGAATTTTGACCTTTTTAGTCGGTAATGTAATTCATCCTTAGTTCATGGTTTTTCCATGAGAAAAATAGAAGCTTTTATTATGGTTGCAAATATAACCTAAAATCGTAAGTTTTATGCATATTTTTTCATGTTCTTTTATTTATATAGGCTTTGTAAGAATATTTATGATGTTTGTGTCGAAGTTATCCAAATGATACGTAATCTTACCATGTATTATTAGCAGGAAGCATAATTTTTCAGTTGAAATAATTAGCAAATTCAATGAAACATGCATGTTATTATTTACAAACTTTCGATTATTCCTGGTCCCAAAAAATAATAATAAAATGTTTACAATTTTAATATTTTTCATCAGTTATTGTATGTTCACTTGTTGGTGTTAATTGAAACCCTTTTTTCCAGATAGTTGATATTTTCCCTGTATAATTGAACTGGCATCACAATTGCTATTGAATAAAGGTGTTGGTGGACCATCCACCAATTTATTCAATTATCTACAAAATGTTGAAGACATGAGTCTATGTCTAGGTTTGTTAAAATAATTTTCGTCTCATTTCCATTACATTTCAAGTAGTTCGAAATATGTTGTATTATTTCCTATCACTCTTCTGTAATATTCATGAATTCTATTTCCATTTTAGACAGTAAAAATGTGCTCGCCAACCAGGTGAGCACTGCATCGACAATCCAACTTTCAGAGAAGCCTCTGAGTGAAAATGCACCCATATTGGCGACATCTTCTGCACCGATCTCAAGTACGATCGAACTGAATGATCCACCACAGCAATTATTGCACAAAAAAACTGTCGCCAAACTGCTGGTATCAAATCATCAGACATCAGTGGTTGGAAATGTGACTCCTGTTTTACAGAAAATATCTAACCCTCCTGTGATTACCGTTCTGAACTCTACAGGAGGTCCCTTAACAGTATTGAAGACAATTTGTGTGACGTCTGGGGTATCCAGTGCACCTCAGTTCTCTTTGGTGAACAATCAGTCTCTGACTGTCACTAATGCTATCGGAAAAACGCCAACAATAACTTTACTCAACACTCCAGTTACAGTTGTTAAAATGCCTCCTCCGCAAACTCAGAACATCGACAAACCAATGGAAAACATCAATTGCCCTGGGAGTGTACAGAATGTATCGACGATAATAGAAAACAGAGCGCATAATGTTTTTGTAAAAAACACCTGCTCAGATTCAGCCGTATCGGAAGTACCACAAAGTCATAAATTTTTGACTGCGAACAATTTCTCTCAAACAAATGTAAGTACCAGTTGTTTGGTTATTTCTAATTTTAGGTTAGGTTAGGGCACAATCGTTTGAACTGATAGATTTCAAGCTTTGTTGAAGACATCTTGAGCAGTTTTTATGGAAATTTTTTGGGTTATTTGCATAATTTTTTCTTCGGAAAACCAGATTCTTTCATCAAAAGAATTTTAATTTTAAAGAGGTGAATTTATTAAGTTTCAGAACCTGATACTATACAAGTTAGCTATTTCTGAGTTTCTATGCTTGTTCCAATCTATTTTTATCATGTTCACGCATTAGTGTTGTTTCTAGTATTGGAATATTTAAAAAGTAAACATTAAATTTGACATTTGATTGACAATGACAATCTTTCAGTAGTGCCAACCTAACTCAGTCCTAGTTACAAAAACTTGAAATCATTCAGTAACTGTTGTAAACATTTAGAAGACTTATCTGTTCTTATTGACAATAAATTGATTTTGTTAATTTTATTTTGGATAAACCTTATAACAAAATTTACCTTTGTATATTTTTTAGTTTATTATTTTTTCATCCAGATTTACAGGGGCAGAGGAAAACAAATATCATTATAAACCTTTATTTTAGGTATTGACGAGTATCCCTACTACAAGTGGAAAGACAGTAAATAACCAGAGAGGCAAACTGAAAATTTTGAGTAACGTGGTAATGCCATCGATGACCAGCGCTTCGAATAACCAACAAACGACAAACCAAGTAACAAACAAACCCAATCTTCAGCAACAACAAAGATTGGTTCCAAGACCGAAAGTTCTAGGTCCCCACGGTGGGGCGCAGCCCAAATACATAAACAAGTTGCAAAACACGGGCCAGCAAAAACAACCAATGTGCACTATGAAACAGAACATGGAAAAGGTTCAACAACCGCAACCGAAAGTGATATATCCGACCCACAAGAGTCAAATAAAAACCCTGCCTCCGGTGAACAATTACATGCCGAAACCGAATATGAAATCTTTGAATTCGCATCAGCCAAAGAACATCCCAACTCAAATTCAAAGAACCGGATCAGGTTTGAGGACGATACCGCCTCAGAGGCCCCCTAAACTTCCCAACAAGCTGAACTACATCGGAAAGCATGCGGTTCAAGCGCAAAAACCTAAACACGGACAGCCTAGGCCTACTAAACCTATGAAGCAAGGGGGGCCGCCGTTTTACGGTAACTGCCTTCCGCAGCCTCACGCGAACAAGCAGCTCGCTTTCAATCAGGCTTTGACTGCTGAAATTTTGGAAACTTTGGGTAACAATAAGAGCAGTCCCACCACGAGTTATCAGCCTAAAAGTTATGAGATACTGCCCAATCGATATGCTTCTCCGGCTTATGTGGAAGAACAGCTACCGTAAGTGATTTATATTAAATTTTATGGTTTATTATTCAGTTTGTTTTTGAGCGCACGTTCTCCTTAAACAAGTGCTAAACCCTGTGAAAAAGTTCGGGAAATTTGTGGAGTTCACAGTCAGTTTATTACATACAGGTTGGTAATTCACAACGGAAACATACAATATTCAATGCATCAGGCAGAGAACTTTTCTTTCCAGTTAAACTGCCTGAATCCAATTGTCTGATTGCAATAATGTAGTGTTGTTTCTCTCTTAATATTGGGAGTGGCTTAATTTAAGCAGTATGGTAGGGAACCTGCTGTACTCACATCGAATTATTTAATGTGTCAGGTTGCCTGCAAAACTGGATTAAGTACATTCGGTTGACAACTACATTATTGCAATTGGACAATTGGATACACGATTACATAGCAGTAAATCTCTCGAGTATACAACTTCTCTCTCTGATGCATTGTATATCCTATGTTTCCGATGTGAATTCCCGAACCTGTATACCATTCCTTTCGCTACCTTTAAGTTTTTATTTCATCTTGATTTCTTCTGAAAAACCTGGGATTTTATAGACACGCCAAGCTCACACGACGAAATTGAAAGTTTCTGCCGAAAATTCAGTAATTTTTCCAAATACACTGCGCAAAAAAATCAACGCACATTCTGAAAATCTCAATTTTAATTGACTCTACAACTTATTTTTTATGTACCCTCCGGAAGGTTTTGAACAAAACAAGACACATTAAATGGAAGAAAAATTCAGGATTTCCCCGAATCTTATGTGAAAGAAGAGATATAACCAATTTTAAAAATACTGGAATGCTGATAAGTGATTTAATACTTGGTGTTTCCACCCCTTGCGTTAATTACAGCTCGGCAACGAGGGTTCATACTCAAAATGAGTGATCTTAAAATGTTCTGATCTAATCCTTCCCAGATTTCTCTTAGTTGGATTCCTAAGTCATTTAGAGTAGCTGGATGATTTTCTGAACTTCTTAGCCTTCTATTGAGGTTGTCCCAAACCTGCTCAATCAGATTGAGATCTGGACTTCTTGCTGGCCATTCCATTCGAGAGACTTCAACCTCTTCAAGGTACGCCTGAACGATGCGCGCACGATGGGGTCTGGCATTATCGTCCATAAAAATGAAATTTTCACCAATGTAAGGGGCAAATGGCACTACATGCTTTTCAAGAATGTTCCTATATACCTTTCAGCATTCATAGCTCCATTATCAACGACCACCAGGTCTGTGCGAGCAGTCAAAGATATTACACCCCATACCATAATCGATCCTCCTCCAAAACCAGAAGTATTCATAAAATTTCACTGAGCATATCTTTCATGTGGACGTCTGTATTCAAGGGAACGTCGATCACAATGGTAGAGGCAGAATCTAAACTCATCTGTCAGCCTCTTGCCAATGGATATGCTCTCTCGCAAAATCCAAACGCGCCCTTCGATGGGTTGGGGTAAGAGCTGGGCCTCTTGCCGCAACACGAGGCCTTAAATCATATTCTCTGAGGCGATTTCTTATTGTTTGACTGCTAATTCGCACCCCATGAGTTTGCTCAAGCTGATTTTGAAGGAGGCGAGCGGTTGCATACCGTTGTCCCAACAAAGAAACTCTCAAGTAACGTTCTTGAATGGCAGTTGTTACCCGTGGTCTACCCTGCCTTGGTCTTCGGACATTCATACTTGTCTCCCAGAATCGCTGCAACATTCTGGACACACTTGTATGGGAAACTCCAAACCTTTCTGCAATTCTTGTGTATGTCCACCCTTCTTCTCGCAAAACTACCGCTTGGGCACATTCCTCTTGGGTCAAATTGCGTGTTTCGCGTTGCATAGCGATCGAGTGTAGAAAATCAAACGAAAGAAAAACTATTGATCACTAGAATTGATCGAGAACAACTGATTTCAGAATGGAGCCAATACATTCAAAATCTGATAATCTCATCTTTTTTTATTCCTGCTGGGAAAAAACATCTGTATTGAAGAAAAACGTTGAAAGTGGATAACATATGCATGCATAATTCTGATGAAAATAATTATCATTGAGAACACTTTCATTTGTAGAATAAATTTGAGATTGTGCGATAATTTTTTTGCGCAATGTATTATAGTTCATTTTATTTCTGAAAGTATTACATATTTATTCTAAAGAGTTATGAATAACCAACAATAATATTTTCAGGGAACCCACAAAGTGCGAGGATAAATCAAAGTCTGGCCTAGACGCTTTATCGTTAATTTGTCAGGCAGTTTTGCTGGATCACAACTACAATGCAACATTGCCCCCCGATTCTCCAACAAGAATTGGTCCTCTTACTAACAATCCGTTACAGGCAAACGGCATGTCTGCCAATTCCATGTTGATTTATTCTCCCGGATCTAGTTCTAAGGTCAAATACCCACCAGAAAGAAGTAAGAAAAATCTCATCGATTTTCATCTACATTAAACTGACCTTGATTTTCGTTTGTCTAACACAGAAAGAACGCCATCTTGCTCGAATCCCGTATCGACCAGCTCTAGCATGTCGAACATCGCCATGTCTTTACCGAGCAACAGCACATCGTTGGTAAATCTTCAAGATGACGACGCCGCCTCGGATATCAGCGATTGTCGGGCAGAAAACACGATACTGAAGGCGAGGAAACTGACACAGCGCCTGAAGCGGAGGCTGTTAATAATGAGGAACTTTATGATCATTACGGAGACTACGTTACCAGATGCATATGGTGAGTACTTTTTTGTAGTGTCCGACCGAATGTTCGGTTTCGTTTTCGGTTTCGGCCGAGTTTCGGCCGTAGTTTCGGTTTCGGCCAAAATTGGCCGAAACTTTCGCCGAAACCGAAACTGATTTCGTAAGTTGTCGCTCAGTGCTGCTGGCCAAATATACTCAGATCGTCGCATAAATTTACGTGGCGAAAACGTAGACAAACTGCTCTTCTTGGCGTACAATATAAGACTTTTTAATTTTGAATATTTATTACATGAAAAACCAGAAGTAACCCTAAATATGAGATACTCAGAAGTTTTGTTTTTTTGATTTTGAAGCTGTTTTCTATTTAAATGTTTACTCAAGTTCAGTTCCAATTTGAAACAAATTATAAAAATATTGATAATTTTTATGTTGCATAATATATCAAATAAATGATCACAACAAAATTAATATACTGTGTTTCCATTTAATGTCCGAATTAATGCAGAAAAATGGGTAAAATGCAACAAATTTCGGTATTTTCTAAGGAATTTTATACTCGATCATGTGAGTTTCGGTTTCTGTTTCGGCCGAAACTGAAGCCACGGCCGAAAGTTCGGTTTCGGTTTCTGTTTCGGCCGGAAAACCAGTTTCGGTCGGACTCTACTTTTTTGTTTCTACATGTTTGATGTGAATATAATTTGATATTCTGATGTGAAGAGGATCCTACAATGGTTAAAAATACTAACTGACAAAGAAAGTGTAACGCCCAGAAGGAGGTGTATGAATTTTAAATTTTTTTTTAAAACATAGATAAAGGGTTTTCCAATTTGAGGGGTTATTTTGATAATCAAAGAAAAATGACATTTTTCAATATAAATGATCGGATATTCGTTTCATTATACAGGGTGTTTCCTAAACATGCGGCAAAAATTCAGGGGATTGTTCCTTGGACTATTCTAAGAATATTTTGTCCTTTGATGATTTTTGAAAAACCTCTTTGTTTCGAAGATACAGGGGAAACAAAATTTTAGATAATAACATTTTATTATGAAAAATTACATGAAAATTAACTGTTGAAAATGACCACCTCTAGCCAGCATACAAGCATCCAATCTTCTCTCATTGACTGCCGAACCCTTTCAAAAACACCAGAATCATTTCTTATTAAGTTACACCCAGCAATGATCCGATTTCGCAAGTTATCCACATTTAAAAATAAATTGTACCTACTCAGTAAACACAGTGCGGTACGCATGTTGTTCGCTCTGTATCTTCGAAACAAAGAGGTTTTTCAAAAATCTTCAAAGGACAAAACATGCTTAAAATAGTCCAAGGGACAACCCCCTGAATTTTTGCCGCATGTTTAGGAAACACCCTGTATAGAAGAAGCTGTGCCGTTAATAGTGGAAAATAACATCAGGTAAATGACCACAACGACAACGCTTACAGGACCGTATCCTTTTAATGAAATTTTCCATAACCAAATTGCAAAGTGGCTTCACCATGTCCTCGATAGCCTCACCATGTCCTCGATAGCCTCACCAATTCCATCTTGGAGGACTTGAATCGACGCTGGGTTATTGGCGTAGACCTTCTCTTTCACGTGGCCCTAAAGGAAGAAGTCGCAAGGTGTTAAATCACAAGATCTCAGTGGCCAATTTGTGATCACCTCTTCGAGAGATAACACGGTCCGGAAACTTTTCCCGCAAAAGATCAATGGTTTCGTTGCTTGTGTGGCACGTGGCGCCATATTGTTGAAAGTAAACGTTATCCAAATTAATAATATCCAATTTCGGTCATAAAAAATCATTAATCATCTCTCGATAGTGCAATCCATTCACCGTAACTGTTGATCCAGCCTCATTTTCGAAAAAGTAAGGTCCAAAGACTCCGCCGGACCATAAACCGCACCAAACAGTCACATGTTGAGGATAGAGAGGCTTTTCAACAATAATTCTTGGGTTATCCGAGCCCCAGATACTACAATTTTGCTTGTTGACGAAGCCACCGAGTTGGAGATAGGTCTCATCCATAGACATAGAAAAGAATGGACAGGGCGTCACGTGACTTTTACTCTACGTTTCGTGATCCCAACATAAGAGAGAGAGATACTGTGAAGGATGGAGTAATATTAGTGTGGTGCATAGACTAAACTAAACTAATATTACTCCATCCTTCACAGTATCTCATCATCATCATTTAAATTCATCACCTCTCTCATAATGTTGAAAAACTGACAGAACATAAAAATATCTAATGCGATTCAATGTTTTTATTATATGTTCTGTGCTTCGCACTAATATTACTCTATCCTATTCTGAAGTCAATGTTCTCTCTCACACGTCCTGTCCATTCTTTTATAAGTCTATGGTCTCATCACTCAAGATGATTTTTCAATGGAATTCCGGATCATTTTCATGCATTTCAAAGACCCAATCAGCAAAGGCACGACGTTGTTGATGATCGGCCGGCTTGAGTTCTTGTGTTAACTTAACTTTATAAGCCTTATGCCCGTTTGCACCGTTCGTCTAAACAACGATTAAATCCTAAACAACGTTTAATCCGTTGCACCGTTCTTAACCGTTGATTAAAAGGTCCTCTAACGTCGGTTAAATTAAACGCAGAAATTTGCTTGTTTAAAGCTCGATTAACCTCGGATATTATTGACAACGAGTATTTGAAGTTAGTTTATTGTGAAGATCTTCCTTCACTAGGTACCTGATGACATTGGGGATACCGAATTGAATAACTTGATCACAGCTGCAAATGTTTCTGATATACCTCTCAATCAGAACGAGAATATTAATGCATATCGAACAGATTTAATCAGCAGTTACTTTTTCAATTTGATTAATAATCAGCAGTAAGATTATAAATCCGTTTTGTTATTTCAGTTGAGTTTTATTATTTTGCTATTTATTAGGGATGCGCTGAAGTGTCTTTTTGTGATTGGGCCGGATACCGAATTTCTCACTGAATCGGCCAAAGCGTCCACCAAATCGATGATATGGACACTTCTTAGAAATTTCAACAACTCAATTTTGACTTAAAACATTGCAACATTGCATTGCAACGAACGAGTACGTTTAATTATAAATAAAAGAAAAAAATCATTTCCTAATAAAAACCTGATGAACTGTTGTACCAAAATAGATCAAATTTGAATACAATAATGATGATTGTGATGATTGATTGTGAAATCAGAACCGAATCGATGGTTTGGCGCATCCTTACTATTCACCAAATGAAAGACTTATTTCAAAGATTGATTTTCATTTATTTTTTTTATTTGAATTCATTTCAGAGAGCTAAAAAAGAAAGTTGAAACGTGGTCCGTTTTTTTATTTTCTAAAATATCCCTATACTTAGCACATTATATTGGCTATCAAAAGTCTTTCTTCAGGTCCAAAACTCAAACTCCGACTTCGTTTAGAAATTACGCTATCCATTTTTCAATAACAAACTCGAAATGAAATTTTAATTTCATATCAAATTTCCCAGACATCGTTGACATCATGCAACTAAAGAAAGTCATACATTCTTATCTCTTCTTCACTGAAAGCTCAAATTTTTCTAAAATCAGCGGTGTTGCCAAACCTATCGATGATTAAACTAAACACCGATTAAGATTCGACGGTGCAATCGGCAACATCCTAAACAACGTTTAAATGTTTAACATCGGTTATTTAAACCATGCTTAGCAGTGAAACGGTGCAAACGGCCATTAAGACCCAAATCTTTATGCAAAATACGGTGAAATGAGATTTGTGGAATGCCTAATTCTAAAGAATGACGAGGAATGGACAAGCCTGGGTTTTCTTCAACACTTTTGTCTACAGCAGCAATATTCTCGGCTGTTTTTGAACGACGTGCACGGGTTTTATTCTTCACATCACTGACTTGTCCCAACAGCTCGAATTTTTCCACCAATTTCTTTATAGCGGTCCGACAAGGTGCTCCACGACGACCCAAAAATGAGTTTTACTAACTGTGTCTGCCAAATTTTCACCATACTATTTATAGTGAATTTTAATAATTTCAATGCGTTCTTGAAGCGTGTTTCGTTCAATTTTTATTAGTGGCGTAGTTTCTACTTGTCAAATGTCAAAAAATGACAGCTTCAAACGTGACATCGGATGATAATTGAATAAAATTAAATTTTGAATAAAAGTTGATTCACTGCATAAAAACATGATTTCGGTGTTTTTTTAAGCATTTGGCCAGTCTTATGGTTTATGGTACTCTATTGCTAATTCAATAGTTTTATTACTTCAATATGTAAACAAACTTTCAAAAAAAGCATTTTTAATCTGACATCATTATTATTATAATACTAACCAGATACATTCTAGTATAATTATTCTCCATAACTTAAAACACATTTTGATTTATAGGGAGTTCTAAAAGTAGTATTAAAAATATTAAACCACTTCAACTACTTATCCATTAACTTCTTCTTTCATTGGGACGATTCAAGATAAAAATTTGTAATTATTTTGCAGTGGTTTCTTACACGACGACGGTTATATGGTTGAATGTGATCAATGCAAGGTGTGGCAACATGTACAATGTGTTGTGAAAAATAAACAAGTGCCAGATGAATATCTTTGTGAGAGGTGTAATCCATCGAAACCGGTCGATCCTCACAAAGCCAGGCTAATCCAACAGCAATGGCTGCGGGAAAGGCAATTGCCGGAGATGAAAAATTTCAAAAAGGACATCAAACTGAAGGAAACGCCAAAAACTAAAGAAATACCCACTGACAGTGATTCGTCAGACGCAGAAAATCCAAGTAGGTGTCTCTGATTTTGTAGGAGACTAATAGCGTTTTCTATTGGGAGAACTGGTGCGTCATAAGTGCATATTTTGTGTTACATTGCTACAATGATCTAGAGATTATACTGGAAATGTCCATTTGATGAAAACCAGTGTAGTGTCAGTGCAACACTAGTTTAAAACTGGTACACCCAATGGGAAACGCTATTGTTTTCTTTAAAACTAAACTTTTTAATGATTTTACAAATATTACAATTTCAACTTTGTTTTTTAATTATGAGGATAATTTAATCAAAATCAAAAGTAAGTGAGTCATTACTAACACAAACAGGGTGTCAGGTTAGGTGGAAATCTTCAAAATATATCAACTTATGTTGCTTGTACAAAATATGCAATATAAAGAGGAGAAAAATAGGTTGAGTATCAATACCTCAACTTTTAACTATTCTCCGTTCACATAATATTATTCAGCACAAAGTAGACGTTTATTTATTCATTTGAGATTGGCAGTATTTGCTGTCATAACAATGAACAAAGTCAACGTTGCAGAATGTACCCAGCTACGTCCGACGAGCTAGCGAGTTATCAGAGAACTTTATGCAATATTGACAACATTGCGTATCAATCTGACAAGAAAATAAACAACATAACCTAAAATTTTAATATACACAGTGAAATATGCCAAATTGTCATGGCCAACTGTCAGCTTAAAGTTTCGTGAACGAACTATACATATAGTCCGTTCATGAAAGTTTGAGCCGTCGGTTGGCCATGGCAATTTGGCATATTTCACTGTGTATATTAAAATTTTAGGTTGTGTTGTTTATTTTCTTGTCAGATTGATCCGCGATGTTGTCAATATTGCATAGAGTCGTCTGATAACTCGCAAGCGCGTCGGACGAGGTCGGGTATATTCGGCAACGTTGACTTTATTATACGTTATGACAGCAAATACTGCCAACTTCAGATAAATAAACAAACGCCTACTGTCGTGAACAGACTATAAAATGACTTATTTTGATGAATTCCATTAACACATTAGTTTTTTTCAGGAACTTACATTTATATGTCATGAAATTAAAAATGTATATGATTGATCTTAATTTCTAGTCTGAAAAAATAATAAACTTTACATTGTTAAACATAATTATTTCTAGGAAATAACAATAATACAGTTATCGCTAAGGGAAGAACGCCACTATCTCAAAGAAAGAAGTCTGAAAAACAACTGACCAAACAGAAAAAGGAACTGAAAGATACAAATAAACAAATGAAAAGTTTCAAGAAACGGGAGAGAAAGTTGATCAGAAGAAAGGTAGGAAAAAATATCTGATTTTTGTTCGTTTTTTCAAATAACCATAATAGTACAGTCAAATAGGGTTTTTAGCAGGAAAGTTTTGGGGTAGTTTTGATTTTTTCGGTTTTTTATGTTTTTTGGGGTGCTGAATCCGAATCTGAGGTTTGCTAACAAAATTTCGTGAGGGAACATTGAAAAATATACAAAGAAAGAGAAAAAAATCTCATTCTTTGGCAGTTTTCTGCTTATAACTCGGAAACTATCAACTTTTCGTGATAAACCTTTCCATGCAAAATGAAAGTACATGAAATTTCCTACAAATTGTACTATCACAACTTGTTCTGCGACAACTCGTTCTAGCCCAAATTATAGTTGAAAATGAGGTATTTTCTATGACTCATTAAATAAAAAGAAATTAAATTCCGTGGTTCCGATAATGCGAACGTCTTGAAATTTTGCATGAACATTCAGTATATCAGTCTCGATTCACAAAATAAATTTAACTCGAATCGGATATCTTGTTATGGATATATTCCAATTCAATTTTTTATGGCTCTGTTCACACTATTGTTCAGTTGCAGGAACGTCCATTAAAATTTAAAGGTCCATTAAACCTTAATCCTCCATTAGTTCCTTGTATAATGGAGGATTAAGAGTTTAATGGACCTTTAAATTTTAATGGACGTTCCTGCAACTGACACTATGGCAGGGTTCGAAAATATCATGATATTTAAATAAATATCATATCACATGATATATATCGGATATATATCTGATATATATCGGATATATATCACTGTACAAAATTTTTTGACCAATAAAAATAAGAAAGGAAGTAAAATTAACTTATTGGATATATTTTAACTTTTGATACATACATTCAAAAAAATTAAATTATCTTCTATACTAAACTAAAGAATATTTTAATTTAACACTAAACAAGAAAAACTCAAAAAAAACATTAAATATTTTTCTTCATTTAATCAACTCTGATAATGGCATATCCTCATCTGAAGAATTGTTGATCTCAACAATGTTGTTAGCAGTAATATAAGGGACCCCGCAGACTGCAGACTTTTAATCGGCCGATAGTTCAGTTGACTTGGGCTGAAAGTGCGCACACCGAGCCAACTAAGTTAAGTTGCTCGGTGTGCGCATTTTCAGCCCAACTCATCTAAACTATCGGCCGATTAAAAGTCTGCAGTCTGCGGGGTCCCTTACTAATATTATCTTCAGATATGGCGGCTGGTTCCCATGCCCATTCAAGGTTGGTTTTTTTTTCGGTTAAATTTTGATTCATATATTTGAACATAAAAACCAACTTACTGGCTTTTAGATTTCCTAAGCGATTTCTTAAATCAGATTGGACCAAACCAAATGTTGAAAAGGTTCTTTCAATACCTGCGGTCGATGCTACTGCTGTGTGTAACTGTTCACATAGTTCCAAAAATGCATTTTTGTCTGGCCAATGTGAGTCCAATATAGGAACTGAATTATTTTCCGACGTCTAAATTGGTAGACAATATTTTTAATTCAATAAAATATACAGTTATTCAATATATCGGATTATATCCAACTATAAATATCATGATATATATCAAGATATATATCATGATATATATCAGTTGATATATATCCTTCGAACCCTGCACTATGGCCACCAAATTTTGCATGAAGCTTCTTATGATTCTTCTTTTCAATATTCCAATTCAATTTTTTATGGCTCTGTTCACCTATGGCCACCAAATTTTGCATGAAGCTTCTTATGAGCATCTTGCATATGGCCGCAACATTTCATTTCGATGGGTTTCGTTTTGTCTGGGATATTGAGGAACAGAAATTTTGAATGGCCATGTTTTATGAAACATAGAATATGGCCATTCAAAGTTTTTGTTCTCCAATATCTCAGACAAAACGAATTTGTGATTCTTCTTTTCAATATTCCAATTCAATTTTTTATGGCTCTGTTCACCTATGGCCACCAAATTTTGCATGAAGCTTCTTATGAGCATCTTGCATATGGCCGCAACATTTCATTTCGATGGGTTTCGTTTTGTCTGAGATATTGGAGAACAAAAACTTTGAATGGCCATATTCTATGTTTCATAAAACATGGCCATTCAAAATTTTTGTTCTCCAATATCTCAGACAAAACGAAACCCATCGAAATGAAATGTTGCGGCCATATGCAAGATGCTCATAAGAAGCTTCATGCAAAATTTGGTGGCCATAGGTGAACAGAGCCATAAAAAATTGAATTGGAATATTGAAAAGAAGAATCACAAATTCGTTTTGTCTGAGATATTGGAGAACAAAAACTTTGAATGGCCATATTCTATGTTTCATAAAGCATGGCCATTCAAAATTTCTGTTCCTCAATATCCCAGACAAAACGAAACCCATCGAAATGAAATGGTGCGGCCAAATGCAAGATGCTCATAATAAGCCTTGTGCAAAATTGTGTGACCATAGTGTGAACAGAACCATAGAAATTTCAATTGGAATATTGAAAAGAAGAATCTTTATATTTCCATAACAAGATATCCAATTTATTTTGTGAATAGAGACTGATAATATACTGAATGTTCATGCAAAATTTCAAGACGTTCGCATTATCGGAACCACGGAATTTAATTTCTTTTCATTTATTGAGTCATAGAAAATACCTCATTTTCAACTATAATTTGGGCTAGAACGCGTTGTCGCAGAACTAGTTGTGATAGTAAAATTTGTAGGAAATTTCATGTACTTTCATTTTGTATGGAAAGGTTTATCACGAAAAGGTGATAGTTTCCGAGTACTAAGCAAAAAACTGACCAACAATGAGATTTTTATTCCTTTTTTGTATTTTTTTCAATGTTCCCTCACGAAATTTTGTTAGCAAACCTCAGATTCGGATTCAGCACCCCAAAAAACATAAAAAACCGAAAAAATCATAACTACCCCAGAACTTTCCTGCTAGGGGTTCTTTTGAGCACAAATTGACTGGACTATAAGTCAATGTTTCAATCGAATAATGTTGATTTCGTGGGTTATCATAAAAAGTTGTTTGTTCCAATAATCCTAGCTTTCTATTGGCCTGAATAATTTCCTAATTCACTCCAGTTGGAAGTTAAGTGAATTGGATAGATAAAACCGAAAATGCTAGGTTATGTTGTTATAATGAATTGAAGTGATTTCGGAAATTAAACTGATTCTGTCAAAAAGCATCATTAGTTGGAAGTTTTAAGGTAAATAAAACACCATTTTCGATGAAATACCTTAGTGATTTTTAATATCTCAACATGTTTTTGAGATATTGAAAATCGCCCAAGTATTTCAGCTGGAATAGTGCTTTTTTCACTTTACATTGAACTACCCAGATATCAGGACATTCAATACTACAAGATCAGTTGGAAGTGATGCACATCAGTTCCAAATCACAACACTGTCAAATAGAACTTTCATCAACTGATTTTGCATCAGTTTGAATGTGATGCAGCGTCAGATAGAAAGGTCCTTGGAAGTTCATCTTTTTGAGTCTACTGGTTGAAGGGATAAGTTTGATCTTGATAATATATCACTATTACCAACCTTATATAATGGATCATAATTGCACCAAAATACTTTGCAACTTATCACTTTGCATTTTGACAAATTTCAAAAGTGAAAATTAATTATGTTGCACAACATTTCTCCATACATTTCACTTCTATGAAGTGCTTTCCACTTTGCACTTGACTTTTCACATTGCACTTTTCAATTATGAATGCATATCGTGCAATGAATTCATATGAAAAGAACAAAGTGAAACAGATGATAGCCTTTTTTCAAAATGGTTGCTGGAAGTAACTCTGAAAAAATCAGTTTGGTTTTTTGAAGATCTTCTATCTTGACAATTGCAGACCGCAGAAGCAACCATACGAAAGCTTACGTAAATGGAAAATAGTAAAAGTATAAAAAATAGAAAAATTAACCACTTCCAAGTTCATGAATGAAATCCGTTTGTTTACTCTTAGCTCCCAGCAGCCATATTGAAAAGTTGATTGAGACAGATTGTTCAACTGCGCTATTCTAAGGATCTTCTATTTGACGCTGCATCACTTCCAAAGTGATGCAAAATCAGTAGATGCGCGTTCTATTTGACAATGTTGTAATTTTGAACTGATGCGCATCACTTCCAACTGACGTTGCTTTCTGACAAAATCAGTTTAATTTCCACAATACTTCAGTTCATCATAACAATAAAGCTAAAATCTAATACTTTATTCCCTTGTATAATAAATAACTATTTATGTTCTGTGATTTTTCTAACATTAAAAGAGAGAAAGATACTGTGAAGGATGGAGTGATATTAGTTCAGCTTAGTCTATACTCTACATTAATATTATTCCATCCTTCACAGTATCTCTCTCTTATGTTAGGGGAACGTAACTTAGTGTGAAAGTCACATGACATGACATCCTTTTATATGTCTATGCTTCCAACTGAAGTGAATTCAAAAATATTCATACAATTAGAAAGCTAGGTTAGTTGCTGTCAACTGATTTTATAAGAGTCAATGAAGTCCGCGAAGTTCTTCCTATAAATTTGTCTTGTAAAACAAACTGTAGTTGGAAAAATGCAATCAACAAACCATTTTCAGAGTAAATTACAAACAAAGAGGAAGAAGATCAGGACAATCGTGATAGTATGGCAATGGCTCAGCTTCCTCAACTGAGACAGTGGATCGAAAATTACGAGGAAGCAGTAACGAATCATTATTCGCCAGAATTACGTGCCAGAATATCGAACATCAGAGTGAACGGTTCGCAAAGCGTCGATACTTGCGTGCATTTCGATCCTTCGGTTAACAAGTGTACCGTTCACACACAGCCTCTGACCGATCTTAAGTATTTGATCGCAACCGAAGAAATCGCTCCAGATTCCTCGATTATCGAACTGAGGGGAAAATACATGTTGAGCATTCAGCATCGCAATCCTGGGGGTAATTTGAACACTAGGCAGCACGCTCAAAGACCTGGACCGTTTTTGTTCTTTTATCGTTTGAACAAGGATAACACAGAGGTAAGTGACATGTTTTTGAGCTGGTTCAATATGAATTTTTTGTACATATTTTGAAAAAAATTTGTTTAACTAGGGTTGATACTGAAAATACGCTGAAATATCAAACTTTGCGCCGATATGACGTTAAGGGTGATGACGTAATTTTTCTTGATGCGCTGTTGCCGCGTTCAGTTTTTATCTAAAATTGGGGAAATTTACAAAGTCTAAAATTTTATGTAGAATGAGTCCATCATTATAAAGATGTTTATGGTGGTATTCTGCTTTTCATCTGTAAGATACGATACTGTATTGTATGATTGATCTGTAACTGGCTGACTTACAGATTCGTAAATAATGCAATTCTGAAATTGTCCCTGTAACTATCTTATTTACAGTGTCACTTTTGAACTACTCATCAAAAAACATAATCATCAATCTTAAGATTTGATCATGGAACTTAATGTATTCTGAGTAAATGGTTTTTGTTTGAATTTGAAAATACATTTTTCTGAATGTAGTTTGCGTTTGTTTCTTTCATCTAGTAAATTGAAAACAGGAAAGAAAAAAATTTCTTGGTTAAAATTGATGTAGAGCATTTATTAAGTTTATAGTACACTGGTTCTTCAATTTGAACATGGTCACAAACTGGGCATTCGGCATTTCTTCAATCTGACCATTTTCTGGCATCCTGCATTTTAAATGGATTAATTTTATCACGCAACCTTTTCCTTCCTATTCTCATAAAGTTCTTACTTTAAAAAAGAATGATTTTCAGGTCATGTATATCAGGTGTCCCAAGGTGAGTGGCATATTAGATCAAATTGACGTGTTACGAAAATGACTAGTTCTCTCAATATTTGAGATTTAAGTCAAAAATTTAGCTAGTCATTAGATATTGATCTGATCTATGTCACTGCTTTCGAATTATAGTTGTCAGTTATACAGGATGGACCAAAAAAAATCATCATTTGCCAAGTTACAAAATCTAATAGGCCACTCACCTTGGGACACCCGATATTATTGAACAAAGTTTTACCTGGTATGATTTTCTTCAGATAACAATCCAATAAACAAAGCCATATAATTTTTATTCATAATGAATTTTTTGTATTAAAACGTTGGTTTTCGTCCAAAAATAAACAAACCATTCAACGTAACCTCACAATATGTCATTCGATAATGCTTCCGATCACCCATCGAGTACTCGTAAATATTTAACGATTTCTGTGAGCTACAGATGCCTTAAAGAGGTTCAGAATTGCAATTTTCCTGTAAGCACATGAAAAGTTACAGATTGGCTAACAGATGGAAGCAGAATACCACCATAAAGTTAATATTGAAAATACGCTAAATTTTCAAACTTAGCACCCGTATGACGTTAAGGCCATCAGTGATGACGTAATTTTTCTTGATGCGCTGTTGCCGCGTTCAGTTTTTATCTAAAATTGGGGAAATATACAAAGTCTAAAATTTTATGTAAAATGATTCCATCATTATAAAGATGTTTAGTTGGAAGCAATAAGAATATTCCTTGGCGGGAAGCTTCTACCTGGAAACTGGGTTGGACACCCGAAGATAATGAATCAATTGGATTTAAACCTCTTGGCAAAACCATCGGAAATTTTTCAATAAATGTCATTAGAAAAATATATTAATCCAAAAAATAATAAATGCGCGACTTGATGAAATACATATTCAGAAATAAGAAGTTCCTCCGTTTCAGGTGTGTGTCGACACAAGGACTTACGGCAACGTTGCCAGATTTGTGAGACGTTCATGTAAACCTAATGCAGAGCTGAGGCATTGCATCGAGAAGGGAGTTCTACATTTGTACATCGTTGCTATCTCGCAAATCGAACCCTGCGCCGAAATAACAATAAAACACGAATCTCACGATTTAGCTGCTATAGGTACCACTCAGATCACCTGTTACTGTGGAAACCCCACCGAATGTAAAGTAAACAAGTCTACTACTGTGAAGAAAAATGGCGATTGCGTCACTGAAAATATGTAAGTGGATTATTTTATAATTAAAATGGTTATTTCTCGATCAAATTGATATTAGGTTTGTTCCACCGGAAGCGAGAACCGTACATTGTACGGTCCAGCACATGCGCAATAGACAAAAGGCGTTCCAACAGAGTTTTTGGACGATACAGTGAACGATCCCAAATCGTGGTCTCTTATTGCAACTGACCTATTGTACTGTACCATGGGATCGTTTGTACTGGTTTGGTAGTGACCTGCGCAATTGGTTTTCTTATTTATTTTAGGTTAGGACGGTTCATTTCTCAGATCAAAAAAAAGTTTCTTATTTATTGATCTAAGGTTTATTTTCCTTTATCTCATTTGTGATTGTGGTATTTTCAGAGACAGGTCTCTGAATTTTTTCAGTTTTTGCTTGCTTGTTTTGTTACTCATTAAACTATGAGTGAGCAATTTCATTCCAAAGTTGATTCACACACAAGTTTGAGCCGTCAGTTGGCCATGGAAATTTGGCATATTCCACTGTGTATATTAAAATTTTAGGTTATATTCTTTATTTTTTGTTAAGAATATGGTTTCATTTGCACCCCATCTTTAATCCCGTTTACTAAGTAATTAATGAAAACGTGAAACATCTGAGAAAAGAATAATAGGCATCATGAAGAAGGATATTCAGTTTATATAAGAAGATTATGTAAAATAGGCAGAGCATACGCTAGTACAAAAAAGCTTTCCAACAACCTAAAGCTGTGAACCAGCCCTTGAACCGTACACGGCACTGACCTGCGCATAAACGCTATCCAAAACGATCCCTTGTACGGTACAATATAAGTTCGAAAAAACGCTGTTGGAACAAACCTTTTGTGTTATCGTTCTTATTTTATATTTTGATATTTCAAAAGATTCGGTGTTTTTTGTTTACTTTTTGTCTTCGAATATTATCAAATCTTTATTCTTCATATGTTCCTTGTTTAATAATATTTTTGAATGATTTGATTGTTTCATAGGCAGCTACAATGATCATGGTGATTGTCGATAAAAACGCTTATTGCATTGGTTATACTTGGCAACCATGTATCTAAATAGGGACGACAATAATGTAAAAAAAAAGTAATAATAAATTGAATCGGTTGTTCTTTTCCTTGGAGTTTCCTCTTTTGATTAAATAATGAAAATTATTTATCATCATGTATTGTCCACTTTTTCACGATCAACTTATAAAAAATGTGTTATATCAGATTATTCCAAAACGTTCAATTTTCGTGTCGATTTAAATTTTACGGAACCCAATTTCCATTTATAGTTATCGAAAAAAGAGAGGAAGAAGAACAGCATCCGTATCGACACAATCCGAATCAGATGCACCAAAAATACCAGTGAAAGAGGAACCTCCCAGTGAACTTTTGTCACCACCTGTACCGCCCGTTATACCTCCACGGTCTCCGAGCCCGGTTAAAGTTAAAACTGAGCAGGTGGACTTTGAGGTTAAAAGCGAAATAATAATGGAGGAAGATGTCGAAATAAAAGAAGAAGTGCCAGAAATGTCCGAAATTAAGGTAGAAGTTGACCCGGTCAAGGAAGAAGAAAGACCGTCAACTCCTGTCGAGGATAAAGTTTCGACAGAGGATGCTGAAGATACAGAAATAGAGGAAAAATGTGTAAAAAAGGAAGAGAAGGAAAACGATTGCAAGAAAAGTCCGATTTCTGTTTCGACCAGGAGATCGTCTCAGCATAAAACCGAACGGGATAAAGATGATGAAAAGCCATCAAAACAAGGTATTTATCATCTTATTAATCCATTTTTATATTTATTTTTGTTGAAAATTTGAATTTGATATCCAGCAGATTTCAATCAGATTTTGGTTTCACTTTTATCATTTTCGCTGCCGAATAATATTAGTGAAATCAGCAGGCGACGGTCTGTCTTATTTTAGAAAATATGAGCTCTCGAAGTTCCAAAAAAATGTTCCATTTGTACCTAACCCTTTCCACTATCAACACACAAAATTGCTGATCCAATTTAGTCTATCAGTCGCCTTTGAACATTCACATAACGATTCGATCAGTTTCTTATAAAGTATCTTTTCCGCCGACCTCGAAATAAAAGGTGATTTTAATGTGTACGAAATTGAGCACTAATGACCCATTTTAATGCTCATTTTTTGAGCCATTTTAATGTGCAATCCTTATGGCAACCGTACACAAAGTATTCAGAAGCACTACCAGAAATGTCAAAACTCTACTGGATCATAGAAACATAAAAATTTATATTTGTCAAATGAATGTCTTGTGCAAAATATGAATATTTTTCAATCAAGTATTTATACTTAATTCATATTGAGATCGGCGGAAAAATCTTATAATCAACTCGGTTATTAATCTAGTGACTAATGGTCTCGAACTATTAAAATATCTTGACCATTAGTCGCTGTCTTTAATAATAATAATAATAATAATTTGGTCTTTATTTCAAATCAAATTCAGCTAGTGATAGTGAAGTGAAACAGTGTCAAAAAAAAAGTTATATATAGAAAACAATTGTTCATCTCATGTAATCTGTCATGTTATATGGTTCAAGATCCAACAAAAATCTAAAGAGTTTCCTCTTGAATCCTTTGACATCCTCTGTTAGTTTTATGTTCTCAGGCAGTGAATTGAAAATCTTCAGGCATCTGTATTCTACTTGTCGTTGGCTTGTTGTTAGATTGAACTTAGGATATATATAATCTAAACCTCTGGTCTTATGGAATGCTTTCTTATTCTCATATTTGTGGAACAGTTGATTGTTCCTTTCATAAATAATAAACATTCCTGTATATATAGAGCATATATTGTGAGTATTCCATTCTTCTTGAAAAAACCTCTGCAAGATTCGTTATATTTGAGATTACTCATGATTCTTATAGCTTTCTTTTGTAATACGAATAGACTCTCTATATTTGATGTTCCGTAGAATATAATCCCAAATCTCAATTTTGATTCAACTGTTGCATGATACAAAACCTTCATAGCCTCATTACCAGTGTATCGTGTCATTATTCTGAGCCCATAAACACTTGCTCTAATCTTTTTACTCAAATAATTAACGTGTTCGTTCCACTTAAGATTTTATCTATATATATTCCCAACAGTTTGGTACAATCATCTAAATCATCATTGTCTTCTACCCTTTCACCACACACGTTTGATGGTGAAAATAGAACCTTTCTTGTTTTTTCCCTGTTTAAGATGAGATTGTTCGCCTCAAACCACTTTTGACTTTCTTCTATTAATCTAGAGCCTAAAATCTTGAGTTCTGAGAGAATCCTATGGATAACCAACAAATTGGCGTCGTCTACATAATTTGCCATAGCTATTACACTTTCGTCTTCCCCAAGACACAAATCGAAATCATTAATGTATACTATGAAGAAGAGAGGGCCGGCAATACTACCCTGCGGAACTCCCAAAATCATTTCCTCTAGGTCAGATTTGAAGACCTCTCCCTTTGATTCCATTTCCACCATTTGTTTTCGTGCTGCAAAATGATCTCACCCACATTAAAGCTGGTCCTCTTATGCCATATTTTTCCAGTTTTGTTATTAATTCATTTACATCCAAACAGTCGTATGCCTTTGTCAGGTCTAGGAAAATTCCCATTGCCTCATTTTTGTTCTCAAAAGCCTCCACAATTTTTGTCACAAAACGATATATAGCTGTTTGTATTGACTTTCCTTTTCGGTATCCATGTTGACTCTCCCTGAAGAATGCATTTTCTGTCAAAAAATTCATAATTTGCCTACAATATGCCATCTCTAGGAGCTTTGAAAAGCTGGGTAAAATACTTATTGGCCTGTAATTACCGTAATCATTAATATCGCCTTTCTTGTGTATTGGCTTGACATAGCTATTTCATGCTGTCAGGAAATATCCCATATTTCAAAGAGTTGTTTATAATGTAATTGATGGGTTGGACTATTTCTTCAACTGTTTGTTTGATCATTTTGTTTGATATTCCGTCATATCCACTAGAGTGTTTGTTCTTTAATGATTTGATGATTTCTCTGGTCTCTTCTATACTAATCTTCCTCAGTCGCAATGACTTATCTTCTTCCACATATTTACATTTACTCTTAATTTTTGGTATGTTTGCAGTCAATCTTGTTGCAGTGTTGACGAAGAAGGTGTTCATCTCGTTGCAATATTTTGTGGATTACCATTCATTAGGGATAAATCTCTTTTCTGGGAGTTGTTCATTGACTTTATGAATGACCACATAGTTTTACTTTTATTTTCCGATTTTGGATGGCTATATTAAATTTTTCTCTTTTCTCTTTTTCAGATGATTATCATATTGTATTTTCGTTTTTTGGTACATATCTTTGAAAGAATTGTCGTGTGTACTGAGCACAAGTAGTATATCTAGTTTTTGTTTGATATTTTCTGCTTCTGGGTCCCTTCTTGCCGTTTTCCGTTTTCTGTTCATATTGATTTTTTAACTGGAAATACTTCGTTAAATTTATTCAAATATACCTGATGGAAGTAGTCAAACTGACTGTTTATGTCTTTTTCATCAATTTCATAAAGTGGAAGCCAATTCTGACATTTTAATGAACCCTGAAGTGTTGTATCTTTTTTTCCGAGAAAATGCGTCTATACTTATATTCTGTTTGCTCTGCATATGTGTCAAAGACTATTTTTTGAGCTGTGTGGTCAGATATGTGCGTGTCAATGATATTGACTCTGTATGTATGTAACCTAGTTGATTAAATAACTATTAATGATTAATGCAAAAATATCGAGATTCTTGAGGTACTACATATCCACAAATTCGAGGGAAAGCTCACCGTTCTTAGCGGTAAGTTTGGCACTACCGCAGATTCGTTGTTGCAAATATGATACGATACCTTCCTGTAGTTTCCGCCATCATTTGACATGTCACTCGTCGAAGGACGGAGCAGTGATGCCAAGTTGTGATTATACTTCGTTCACATATTATTGAGCGCAAAGTAGGCGTTTGTTTATTTATTTGATATTGGCAGTATTTGCTGTCATAACGATGAACAAAGTCATTATTTCTAAATGTACCCGGCCTCTTCCAACGAGCTACCGAATTATCAGAGAACTCTGTGACCTATTGACAACATTTCGTATCAATCTCACAAGGAAATAAACAACATATAGAAATAAAAAACGGGAACATAAGAATAACATCAGGAATAGAGACATCACAAGATCACAAATTGCTGATCATATATGTTCAAATAGCGGAGATATATATGATGAACTGGAACCACACAAAGATCCTCATGACGGAACCTGATAATTATAAAAGGAAAATTAAGGAATCTACATGTATTTTGTTGTGATGAAGTGAATAATTTGGCAAATTGTTCTGTTGGAATAGATCGTATTGGATTGATTTATTGAGGAAGGAAGTGACATCAGGAAATTTCAAAATCAAATAAATCAACATCTCTATAGATTGACAACTATCAATGTCAATCAGATTACAAATGAGAAAACACACAATTCTGAAGAATTTTAGAGTTTGTCCGAAGAAGGTGTCTGATATAGCCACCGAAACGTTACAAATCCTTTTAATTTGTTTCATTTTTCAGTTTTACTGTTAGGCAACAATTTTTTTCAGACCAATTTGCTCCTGACAAATAAGTGCAAAGATTTTCGCAGGAGCACTTCACCTTAAATCAACATTTTTAATATTTATGTTTCAGAGACTGGGAGTGAAAACCTATAAAGTTCCTAAGAAATGCAGAATCCTCCCAGAATATATTTCAATCGATAACATATAGTCCGTTCACAAAAGTTCGAGCGCATAGTAGGCGCTTGTTTGTTTATATGAAGTTGGCAGTATTTGCTATCATAACGTAAAATAAAGCCCACGTTGCCGAATGTACCCGGCCTCTTCCGACGAGCTTCCGATTTATCAGAGAAATCTATAGTCCGTTCACGAAAAGTTGAGCCGTCGGTTGGCCGTGGAAGTTGGGCATATTCCACTGTGTATATTAAAATTTTAGTTATGTCTTTATTTTCTTGTCAGATTGATACGCAATGTTGTCATTCATGCATAGAGTTCTCTGATAACTCGCAAGCTCGTCGGACGAGGCCGAGTACATCGACAACGTTGACTTTATTTTACTCTATAACAGTCAATACTGCCAACTTCAAATAAATAAAGAAACGCCTACTATGTGCTCAACCTTTCGTGAACGGACTATACATTATATTGACAACATTGCGTATCAATCTGACAAGAAAATAAACAGCATAACCTAAAATTTTAGTATACACATTGGAATATGCCAAATTGTCATGGCCAACCGACAGCTCAACGTTTCGTGAACGGACTATATGTGATACCTCTAAAATAACGATGTATTCGCATTAATTATTGAACATACCTGAAATGAAAGGAATCGAATCATTATGTAAATGTTCAAAGGCGATTTATAGACTAAATTGGATCAATAATTCTGTGTGTTTATAGTGGAAAAAGTGACGTGAAGATGGAACATTTTTGAAACTTCGGGGGACCATATTTTCTAAACCAACCATCACCTTTGGTTTAACAAATAATGTTGTTCAGGAGGCTTAAATGAATACAATGACACCAAAATCCGGTCGATATCTGTTGGACCCCAAAAATTCAAATATATACCTTATTCATTATTATATTCATTAAAACTGTTGATGAATTCATGATTTTTACAGAAAAAAGCAAAAATAAAAAGTTGAGCAGAGAAGAGAGAAAATTAGAGGCCATATTGAGAGCGATCGAACAGATGGAAAAAGCAAATCAAAGAAAACAAGAACACAAACAAACAAAACATGTACAAAGAAGAGAATCAGAACCGCCTACTTACAGTAAAGACGATGATAAAACTATCGATCTTAAACAAAAAGAAAACGGTAATTAATCATTTCTTATTACTCTCTGCCTGCATTGTATAACATCACGATACATTTTTTCTAGAAGAAAAGGGAGAGCGAGAACAACAAGTACGCATAGCACAACAAGAAGAGACAGATTGAATTCTGGAGATTCATATTTTACATCAGGAGATGAAAATATGCTCTCGCCAAATGACGGCATACATCCGAAAAGACCGGAAGAATCAACTGGTAAGAAGTGAAAATAAAATCAATTTCAAGCGGGTAGCCGGTTATCATTTTGGTTAACCAATTGCATTCAAGCGGTTTTGGTTATTTTTGCTTCAAAGTAATGATGTTATGAATTAGCCCTTCGACGTCATTGATTTGGACCACAAATGACCAGACTCGATAGCTGGGTTAAACTTCTGGTTATCAGAAAAGTAGGGTTGTACGCGGCAAATTTCAAAAGCTGTTGACTGAGGAAGCCTACTTGAAGAAGATATGTATTCCTAAGCTAATTTATATTAAGAAAACTATTTCAACAATTTAAATTAACGGCTTAGTTTCATTCATTTAGGAATTAAACTTATCTATTGAAATCCCTAAGTTAGGTTCGGAAATTAACGTATCCAAAAGCTTCTAACTTGTTAATATTATTTAAAATAGAATTGTCTGAAGTTCTTAAAGATTGCTGATATTGTTTGAGTATAACAAAACATCCTTTCTTTACTTGGATAATGAGAAAAGCTTTGTGTTACAATTAATAGCTCTCGACTGTTAGAAAAAATTATGAATTTGTCTTTAAGTTCCTAAAAAAAGTTTTTTTAATAGCAAACTTTACTGTGAGGTGTGAGATATAGCCAAATTCCACAGCGATATCAATACATGTGAATTTAAATCTATTGGATAGTGTCCTCCTGTATATTTTTCGGTAATATTTTCTCTTCGAATCATTTCAGTCAGAACAAAAACATTCTTTTTGTCAAGCAGAACATTCTGAAAAACATGTTCATTGTTACATTGAATCCACGTTTAAAACGTTAATGAATGTTTTGGGATGCATGGAGTTGAACTTGAAGCATAATAATTTACATTTGCAAATCGAATTTTGTATTTATTGCATAAAACATAAAAAAATATAAATATAACATATATTGACAATTGACATATAACCAGAAACCGCATTCAAGCGACGAGAGCCAGGGGCCAGTTATTCATTCTAGGACAAAAATAATACCAATAATAACCAAGGGCTGAACCAATGAGAACCGCAGTTCTTATTGGTTATCTGCTTGAAATTGATTTAAACTTTAGCGAAAAATAAATATTTACCTTTAAATTATTTCAGACGATGGTACATCTGGAAAACACGAGGGTTTTTTATTGGCATACTCAAGTAACGACGAAACTAACAGAGGAGATAAATCGCCAGTAAGGGAAAATGACTCCAACTCGAATTCGGCCCATTCATCACCGGAAACCCCTCTGTCGTTGGCTTGTTCTTTGGTACAGGCTGCAGTTGAGCCTTTGGAGTCTGGATTCAAGTTTCCTAAAACTAAAAAGGTAGAATAATGTTTTTTTTTATCAACCAAGGGCATTAGGTAGATGCTCAGAGTAAGAAGTGAACCTAGAAATGGCTCACGCATTTGTTAACTCAACCAAGTAGAATTTGTTTATGCAACAACATTTCGGCGTTGCGAACTTGTGCCGTATATTTATTCCGTTTTGGGATAGTTGGTCTACCGTTCCCTTACTCTGATACTAACAGCCATAGACTAACTAAACGGAGAATAGATGAGACACTAGTAGAACAAGCTGCAGCGACATCTTTTTTTGTACAACATTACTAATTCGTGAAAAAAGCTCAATTGAAAAAGGAATCTGTATCGTAAAGCTGCCTCAAAAAGAATTCTGTAGTGCACCTTTTGAATAGGTAGGTACACCCATATACAAGGTGCATAAAGTTTTTTGAAATTCCATTTCCAAAAGGAAATCAGAAATGGATTCGTGCAAGTTATCGATGAGTGAGGAAATTTATTTTCATGAAAATAATACCTGCAACGAACTTTCATCTGATTTTCTTTTGAAATCGAGAAGTGAGGATCAATAATCAATTCTGGATATAATTATTAACTGAAATAGATATCACCAATTGAAAATACAGATTCATTTCATAATATCTAATCAATAAACTAATAATTGCATTGAAAACATTCTCAAAAACTAACAATAATGAATTCAATAATACAAAATATGAGTATTTACCTACTAAACTTATTCAATACATGAAAAACTTTTTTGAAAACTATCTTAATTCTTATAGGTAACAGAATATATATAATATATATTTTGAAATTACCTTTTTGCATCTCGATTTTCACATCCAATAACACAGCACGTCTTCACTCTTGCAGGCATATCGAAATTTATTATATTTCAAAAAGAACGTGTCAAACCACTCCTTGTGTCAGTTGACAATTCAAAGGTTTTTTGATAATAATGATTTTACATACTTACTATTTTCTCGATAGGATTTCCATGAATACATCAACGACATCTAACTATCAAATTGAGAATAATTTTTTCGTGTATTAGTACCCTCCTCCGACGGTGGCGCGACATATACGAGTGGCTCATCTATTATATTTTAGTTTGTCTATGCTAACAGCTATCGTCTGTTACAGACAATTCTGTCAGTTTGGCAACATTGTTCTGGTACTTTTTAGTTTTTAGTCTCACTCTAGACCTTGGTTGATTACAATGCGGTACTATTCACACCTAGGAGCTTCTCTATGTTTATTTCTTACTCTGAGATGTGAATCCATGTTTAAATAATCTTATATTCGCAGACAAAAGTAGAAAGAGTTCTTTATGAAACTAATGGTGGTATTTTGCTTTCATCTGTAAGCCAATCTGTAACTTTTTATAAGCTTACAGGAAATTTGCAATTCTCTTTGAAGGATCTGTAGCTTACATAAATTGTTAAAATATTTACGAGTACTCGACAGGTGATTGGTTGCATTATCGAATGACATATTGTGTTACGTTGAATGGTTTGTTTATTTCTGGATGAACACCAAAATTTTAAAAGAAGAAATATATGATGAATAATAATAGTATGGCTTTGTTTATTGGATTGTTATTGGAAGAAAATCATAACAGGTGAAACATTGTTCAATAATATACATTACTTGAAAATCATTCTTTTTCAAAGTAGGAGAATTGGAAGGAAAAGGTTGCGTGATCAATTGAATCCATTTGAAATGCAGGATGCCCAGAAAATGTTCAGATTGAAGAATCAGTGTACTATAAACTTAATAAATGCTCTACAGCAATTTTAACCAAGAAATTTTTTCCTTTCCTGTTTTCAATTTATTAGATGAAAGAAACAAACGCAAACTACGTTCAGATAAATGTATTTTCAAATTCAAATCAAAACCATTTACCCATAATACATAAAGTTCCATGATCAAATCTTACGATTGAAGGTTATGTTTTTCGATGAGTAGTTCAAAAGTGACTCTGTAAATAAGAAAGTTATAGGAACCATTCAAAAATTGCATTATTTACGGATCTGTGAGTCGGCCAGTTACAGATCAATCTTACGCTACAGTATCCTAACTTACAGATGAAAAGCAGAATACCACCATAAAATGGTATTTCAGTGAAGTCTTGGTTTTGCGAATAATCGTGTCATCAACAGTATCTTCTGCAAATGCTGGATTCAGCTGTTCAAAAAAAAAACATACCCTTTGCAACACAGGTTTTTGTAGAAACATGTCTTAAATCATTTTTCCGTCGTCCTCAAAATGGAAATTTTTTTCAAATTTAAAATTATTTACATAATCAGCCATTGCGTCCGGTATGCTTAAAAACCAAGTGCGAAATGAAAAATGCTGCCGTCACTATGTTTCCAACCGATATAGTTTTTACTTGTTTAGATAGGAAAATAGGAGATATTCTCGCTCCCGGATTTCAGAGTTAAAAATTTCAAAATGCCCGAATCAAAGCCGTGGTTGGAATACAGGAGTGTCTGAGTGTTACTATTTAGTTTTCTAAAAAAAATCAAAGTGGTTATAAAGTCATACGACATAATGGTCTCCCAATAATAGCTATACCATTGAAGTAATTAATTGGTATGAAAGATGTTACAAATCAAGTTATTCTTTGAAAAGTAAAAATCACTTTAATCAATTTTTAGGGCTTAATGAACGAATGGCTGAACAAGACACCAGATCCAGCTCCAACAATGGCCAATCCTTTATCAGTACATATCAACAATAGTACAGACGTGGAAGGTAGTACTGGTACTGGTACTCCATCCAAAAATCTATCGAACGAATCGGCTCCAAAAGGTAGCGCAAAGAAAAGGTGGCTCAGGCAAGCTATTAGCGAAGACAAATGTGACAGTCCTCAAGGTATGTTTCGAATATCATCACTATACAGGATGTCCCGGAAAATGTGGGAAATCTCTCGGATTCAGATAGAACTTAAAAAAATAATATGACAAGTTCCCATAATTTTTTCCCTAGCGGCCCTCCCTACGAAGATACTACCTACTAAATGACGCCACTGGAAATTCATTTTAGTAGAATAAATTTCAATTACTTCTTTCATTTTTTTTTCGACACTGAACAAGAGTACTTTTTCTTTAGCTTATGTTCAAGCTATCCAAATTTTTTTTAGCACTTTATCATACAGGTGTTAAAAATGTAAGCATTAAAATGTACAACCCAGTCCGCCTCTGGTAAACTGAACAAGCTAATTGAAATTAAAGTGCGGTGATTTAAGAGGTCCTTAATACTAATAATCATATCAAATTATATCGAGTAGTTTGAAACTTATTCCTGAAATGGATTTCCAGTAGCGTCATTTAGGAGGTCGTAGGGAGGGCCGCTAGGAAAAAAATTATGGGAACTTGTCATCTTCATTTTTTTCTTCTTTTTCTGAATCCGAGAGATTTTCCAGGACACCCTGTATAATAACATTTAATTATGATGAAAACAGCAATATACCGAATACTTAATTATTTTTAGAATCTCCGCCATTGATCAACGACAGTGCAGCTCCTCCGAAAAAGAGAAGATTACCAAGAGAATCAATATCAAACGATATAACACCGCCTTCGACCCCAACGAGTTTGCTGCCTCCTGAAAATGTAGGTGATTGGTATTTAATATTCCCATCAAGTTGCATCATTAAAGTTTATCTGTTTTTAGAGGATAGAGGGTGACCTGGGGAGCACTTCACAAGAAGTTAGATCCTTCCAACTTTTGTACGAAGATAGCAACGATAACCAAAAAGAAATCTCTATTTCGGATCATGTTCTAAAAGACCGAGTCGATGAAATGAAACAGGAATTTAATAAATCTTTAATAACATCAGAAATACATCAACGACCTGACACTTTACCGGTAGGGTGTCTGATGGATCCAAGGTTGAGGAGTCATAATTTCACCAGTAGCGAGCATCTGGTCGGAACAGTTGAGAAAACACTCAGTATATTGGGTTTCGAAGATCGAAAACCTGAGGCCGTCACGCCGGCTAAAAGAAAGGTTGGTACAAAAATGTTAAATCTGCTTTGTTCGCTTTTATGAAATCATTTGGCCGGCCATAAAAATTTTTATTTGGAAATGATACATTTTTGAGGTTGAAGTTATTATTCATCATTAATTTTTCTGCGCTGTTTCACTGCGAAAAATAATTAAGGTTTTCTAGGAAACTTTGGTTGTTAATATATTTAAATTCACTTATACAGGGTTTTCCTTTTGAGTTGGCCTATGAGACGTTTTTGGAGAACTAGTTAATGTTTCGTTCTGAAATTTTAGGTGAAGCCTTGAGAAGTAACTCTACGCCTAAAATATTTTCAAGTCGACAGTGTTGCCACGTCTATCTTAAACGCATATCTACTTTTTCTTTCAAATGGAACTATCTTATTTTTGGTAATTATATAGTTCTAAAAGAATCGTGTTGGAATTGTGAAAAAAATTGTACTCACTAGTTTGGGTCCCAGATTACGAAAATGATAACGAGAAGTCTGCAATCCTTTTAGTGTTTTCAAAAAAAAATCCAAAGTTTCAGTCAGGTTAGGGAGGTTAAGCATAGTTCTAGCCAATTTTCCTCTATTTTCTCAATCAATACTCGTTGGAAATGTTTTATTTATCTTCCTGAAAGTATCCTGCAAAATAAAGCCTTCGTTTGGTCGAAATCGACGATTTTATTAATTGTTTATTATCTTCACGGCAGCCATGATAATTTGCCCTTGGGCTGTCAACCGGCGCGAATTGCGCAACGTTGCCAATGTTTCAAACTTGTAGTTAAATTTAGGTTGCCTAGTTCGAAATTGTTTCAAGAATGTGTTATCAATTGAAATGATTCATTTCGCACCTTTTTTTTGTGAAACACTCGGCAAGAGTGAATTTGCTATACGAGTCCTAGGGGAATATTCCAATTTGAGATCCGGCAAATTAATATGTCCCGTGAAAATGGAAAAAGAATATCTATTAATGTAGTATGACAGAAATTATAGAATAGCTTGAGTAGGTTAGGTTAGGTTAGGTAAGATAGGAACAGTGCCAAGTATAATAGGAGTGTGAATCACTCAAAAACACTTATTTAAAAAAAAAGATTTCGCTCGTATTAAGAGAAATGGTACATAAATTATCCATTCATAATTCAATGGCCATTTCTCTTCCTACGATCCTTTTTTAGTGTGAAATAAGTGTTTTTGAGTGATTCCCACTTATTAATACTTGGCACTGTTCCTATCTTAGCTAACCTAACCTAACCTAGCAACCTAACTCAAACTCTTTCATAATTCCTTTCATACTAATATTGGAAAAGTTAACAAAAATGGGCTTTCCAATCTCATCCTAATAATTGAAAGTAACTGGTTCTGGTTATACGATTGAGACATTGGCAACGTTGCACAAATCGCGACCGATGACAACCGAAATACGCCGAAGGCAAATTATCATGGCTGCCGTGAAGATAATAAACAATTAATAAAATCATCGATTTCGACCAACGAAGGCTTTATTTTGCAGGATACTTTCAGGAAATGATAAATAAAACATTTCCAACGAGTATTGATTGAGAAAATAGAGGAAAATTGGCTAGAACTATGCTTAACCTCCCTAACCTGACTGAAACTTTGGATTTTTTTTTGAAAAAACTAAAAGGATTGCAGACTTCTCGTTATCATTTTCGTAATCTGGGACCCAAACTTAGTGAGTACAATTTTTTTCACAATTCCAACACGATTCTTTTAGAACTATATAATTACCATATTTTTATTATGTATCAATACCAAATCCGCAGTATAAAACTACTAAATAATCTATGTCATGCACTGTTGCCAAGTTATGCACAAATTCTTAGAATTTTTGACATCTGCATTGCAAGTTTGGAAATGCAATATCTCGATTATTTTGTATGCGAACGAAACCAAACGCAGCAGTATCATAATGGAGAATCTATGCATTCATGTGGTACATTCAGTATTTTGGTACATCGTAAGATTCTTCGAAAAATTTTCTCTGAAAATTTGGAACTTAAAATTGAAATATCTCCAGATTTTCGAATGACCTCATATTTATTTTACAGCATTCGATTCAAAATAAAAAATTAATGGCAGTCTTCTATTTCAACTTTAAGTTCCACATTTTCGGAGCAAAATTTTCGAAGAACTTTAAGATGTATCAAAATACTGAATGTACCAAATGAATACATGGATTCTCTACTATGAGACTGCTGAGTTTGGTTCCGTTCGCATAGAAAATAATTGAGATGCATGGCAATGCAGATGTCAAAAATTTCTGACTAACTTGGCAACAGTGCATGACAGGGGATTTTTCAGTAGGTTATACTGCAAATTTGGCTTTGAATTGATACATGAATAAAAATATAGGTACATAGTTCCGTTTAAAATAAGAAAGTAGATAGGCGTTTGAGATGGACGTGGCAACTCTGTAAACATGAAAATATTTTATGCGAAGAGTTCCTTCATCTCTTCATATCCACTAGTTCTTCAAAAACGTCTAATAGGGCAACTTAAAAGGAAAACCCTGTATAACTAGCATGAAGAAATTGATTTTCTATGAAAGTTTAACATAGGTATAAAACTCGAAATGTATGGAGAACTTTAGCGTACTGACCACGTAAAGCTGGGGTGGTCCAGATGTAGAGGTTGCACCACTAAAACGCTATTTAAACTGAGAATTTACTTGTAATAAACTTATGATACGATATATGGGTTTCATGAGAATCATGATAAAAACTTTTACCAGATCTAATCATTCTTAGAATTCACCCGGTGTCTGACAATAAGCAATTTCAAGCGGCTAACCGGTTATTGTTTCGGTTAACCAATTCCATTCAAATTCAATGCATTTGGTTAACCGAAATAATGACCGGTTAGCCGCTTGAAATTGATTAATGATGACGATATTTCACAAGGCGATTCCCAGTGGTACAAGTTCCTACCACCAAACTTAAATCGTTGTGGGAGTGGACCAATGAGATCAGGTTAGGTAAGGAATTTGAGGGTAGTATTAGGTGTACAAATAAGTTTCCGCGGTTTGTCAAAAGATGGCCCCACCAGAAGGTTATGGAGAAATTGTCAGATGTAAAACGTAATATCCCAAGTTTAGTCATCTGGCAACACCATAACCTTAAAGTACTAGTGATTCCGTATCAGCATCACGTAATTTTTTTCGTGCAAAAATGTCAAGTTTTATTCCGAATAAGCATCATTTGCGGGAACTTTTGATTTACTTCTTTAATGTGAAAAAATCTGCAGCTGAGGCTGCTTATTTTGATCGAGGAATCATCTCCCAAATTTATCAAAGAAAAAAGGGTTCTTCCTCCAAGACAATGCTGCAGCTCACAAATCAATAAAGACGGTGGCAAAATGGTAGAATTACGCCTCGAATTGCTTCCTCATCCCCCACATTCTGCAGATTCAACCCCAAGTGATTATTATCTATTTCTAAATTTGAAGAAATAGTTCTAGGGAAAGAAATTCGAGAGGGATGACGAGGTCAAATGAAAAACCGCGGAAACTTATTTGTACACCTAATAGTACGCCCTTGACATACGTAAGGAAGAGGGTAGAATTGACGAGCAGCATCAAAAACTTGTTCAAGTGATACATACCAAAGGCCCCAAATGATTTTATAAAAGTGGAAGGTGTACAAATAAATTGATATTTGACGAAGAATGAGCCTATACGATTCAGCATATCACAAAATTTTCCCTTGTTCGCTCGTCCTCGGTACCAATAAAGTTAAGAATCATTACTTAAAAAAATTGAAAAAACACAAAGTTTCTGAGTCTTCCTCCACCTGAGTTAAGTTTGTTGATATTCGAATTTCGTGGTTCTCGGCGATCTGAATCGTTTTTCTCAACAAATTTGAACTTATTTAGGGTCTATTGAACAATGCAGGCTTGTGCTGAGCTCATCGAAAAACTTGGGTTATGATGGCATGTTGGGTTGTATTCTAGGTGAGTCTCTAACTATAGGTTTCTCTCTGTAAACAGAATATTTTTTCGAAAAGAACGAATTTCCTGATTTGGCTCAGCTAATCTTATGATTCAAGTTGCAAAAAACAAAGATTTTTTTTAGTTTAATCGTGTTATCATTATTTCTCATATGGATTATACTCATTTGAACGGATTCAAAAATCGATTAGAAATGAAACATGTGTTGAAATAATATATTATTTCCGTCGATCTCAAAATAAAAAATGATTGTAGTCTGTACGGAATGATCATTAATGACCAATTTTAATGCTCAATTTCTGCCATTTTAATGTGCAATCCTCATGGCAACCGATCACAAGATCACGAGAAATGTCAAAAATTCTACTGGAAACATAGATACATAGACATTTTATTATGTCAAATGTAAGTCTTGTGCAAAATGGGAATATATTTCAATCAATAATGCATACAAAATTCATATTGAGATCGTCGGAAAAATCTTGTAATCGCTGTCTTTAATAACCTAGTAGTAACTACTTCAACACAATCTTAGATTCTATTAATCTGCAGAAAGCTTATTGAGATACGAAGCTGAAACGCCCCACTCACATATTGAGAAATGGCGTTCCACAATTAACTATACCGTTTTGGAAATTCACATCGGGACCGTAGGGAATTCAAAGCATCAGAGAGAGAATTTTGCCGTTCAGTGGACCAGTGCTATAATGGAAATGCTCTCTGAATAAACGACCTGTTGTAATAAAGTAGTTTGGTCTCTCTCTTATCGTTGGGAGTGGCTTAATCGAGCAGTGTAGTAGGGAACCTGAAGTACTCGTATCGAGTATTACGCGCAGCCTGACACATGTACTGAATGTGTCGGACAGCCCGTATTAGTCGATTTGAGAGGGACAACCATATTACTTGTTCATTGGACCATCCATCGCGTAAAACGAAAGCGAAACATAGCATGAAAATCTGTCCAGTATAACACTGTCCAACTGCACTGCACAATACTCTCTAATGCATTGAATATCGTATGTCTCCAATGTGAATTTCCAAACCTCTATAATATTTTAAAACGATGTGGCCCAAAATTGTCCAATCTCAGACAAAATGATAAAAAGTGGCATTAATTTCTTCTTGTAAAATTTAGAGTATCTTTCAAATATTAGAATATGAAAAAATCTACAGTTTGTTAAAATATTACAAGGCGCAATATAAACAGTTCGCAAATCAATAGGAGGATAATCGTAGTTCGCACTTTATATCAATCTATAAATCCACATTCCGTCGCGAGTACGATTCTGTTAAATCTGTTCAGAACAAAAGAAAGATAAGATTTATGACCGTTTGACCAATGAGAATTACAATACACGTAAACCATACGATTTACTTTGTTTATAAATATTACTCCATTATGTATATAGCTTACATTCAGATAAAATCAGAAACACGTGTATTCCACTTATCACTCTGTTAAATCATTAATCATAATTTGTTTATTTGTTTGTTTTTTCGATTTCTTGAAAAGTGGACAATATTTTTGTACCTTTTGGAAACATGTCATTAATAAATTGAAAGATATTGGGAATTTTGGATCTAAACATTAATATTTGTCCACTAGAATCGTTTCATATTTTTTGAATAGCAAAATTATTCCGGAAGTTTTTGGAAAGATGGTAAATTAATTAATTCTATAAATCTGACAACCTGGCGGTATATTTTACTGTTTTATCATCAAAAATAAACAGTTTCTATGAATTGCTTCCAATGCATCAATGTGTGTAAACCTTTTGTCATACTATTCATCCCAAATATTCCTAAACGTAGATAGCTGTAACGAAATATTATTTGAATCCATTTGACTAATAAATATACATATCAGCATAATAGATTTTATTGTAATATAATAAACTATCCCATAAGACAGATTGTATCTTGAATACACTGGAAATCCCATCACAGAATTAAATTCGGAATAGACATTAGGACATATAGTCCGTTCACGAAAGTTTGAGCCGTCGGTTAGCCATGGAAATTTTGCATATTCCACTGTTTTTTTTTTACTGTCTTGTCAGATTGATACGTAATGTTGTTAATATAACATAGAGTTCTCTGATAACTCGAGAGGTCGGTTACATTCGGCAACGTAGACTTCATTTTACGTTATGACAAGAAATACTGCCAACTTCAGATAAATAAACAAACGCCTACTATGCGCTCAAACTTTCGTGAACGGACTATAAGTGGCAGATAGAACCACCTAGTTTAGTTAAAAAAAACTATTCCAAGGCCTTCTATGTAACTGTGTAGGTGTAAACCCATCATAACCCAATAACCATAATATAATTAATACGACTCTATTTTCCTCATTTTATTTGATAAGAACCAACAATAACAATTAACGTAACTCTTTTGTCATGCTGAATCATATGGAACGATTCAGTTGTTTAAGAAATAAATACCTATCCCTATTAAATCTGCAATCGGTTCGAGAAATTATAGCAAATTCGAATATTTCCTTATTATTTCAACAAATTTCAAGTTCTGATGAAAAAAGTATTGTTTCCTAAGCCCATATAAGGAAAAAACCAAGAACTACAAAAACTCGCATATGATAGTAATACAAATTATTTACAGAAACTGAATTGAAATTATCACCATTTATTTTGTTTTGCACTTGCCCTATGAATGATTGATTGCTTCATTTATTTTTTCTATTTCCAAACGAACATCTCTCAGTTTCTCTTCGCCTTTTTAATTTGGGTGATTTCTCGACAAAAATATTTTTGTTTACATTCGATACTTCACACTCGCACGTTGTTTGAACAAAATCATGTCAACTCATTCACTATTGGAACAAATATGCGGCATTGTTAAAAATATTCGCGTAAATAGTGGGAAAAAAAACCTCACTGAGTCTTTGTTGTCATATTTTGCGTGTAAAATGTAACTTTTGATGGGTTCTATCACCTGTCACACCCTGTATTCGTTCAAATTCGACGAAAATAACTTGAAGTTTCGAAATAAGGTTATGATTCTGATGGCCATCTTGATTTTTCATTTTATTTCAGTTATCAATAACGGAATACCGGCAAAGGAAGAAGCTCAACAATAATGAAATAAACGATAAATCCGAGGAAACCATAAATACGGAAGATTGTGTAAACGAGGAGAATAATTCATCCGAATCTTTTCAAATGATGCCCACTCGTCAGAGATTAAACAGTCCAAGCAGTTCATCCAGTTCTTCTTCAGATGATGAAACTTCTGTGATAACCGAATTACCAGCTAAAGGTACATATTTAATGTGTATGATACGGTCAAATTGACTAATTTTGATTATTATTTTTAGTTCCATCATTCAATTCGGAACCTACAGAACTGGAGAGACAGAGAGAAATGCAAAGTTTGAGGTTGAAAAAAGCTTTTGGATTGTCGATAGACGTGGAACCTAAAATACCTGGTGAGTACCAATTGTTATCTTTACATAATTTTGTACCAGTGTTATATTTTCTTTTCATGCTTCTTATCCTGAGAAAAATAATATGAATTGTCTAAAGAGTTAACTGAGTTTGGTTATAAGATACATATATGTGTAGGTTTTTTGTATAGATTAAGAACGAAGAAGAACTACTTGCTTTTCGTTCTATTTGGAGCTTGGGCTTTTTGGGAAAAATTTTTTCTGATCGCTGCTATGTTCTAGGTTGGGTGATAGAGACCTCAAGTAATACTTCTATTATATAACTCAAATATTCTTGAATTAATTGAATAGTGGTGTCTTATTGTTCTGGAATGTTGTTTGCAACTATTGACAACCACTTTATAATATTCTTCTATTTTTTGAGTCGAAACAGAACAAGAAAAAACTTAACGAATTATTCAAATTCAGGCAGCTACAAAAACAACTGACAGTAAACGTCTACTGACAGCTTCAATGATTGGATTAATAGAGGACGATAAGAGTGACCAACTGCTTAAAAAACAACGAAAAGCAAGTTTCCTTTTTCATGCAATAAATCAATATTCGATAGCTTAAAACTCGATAGGCATATCCTGAAAATATTAGATGTCACGAAAGCCTGTGTGGATTTCATTAAATATTTTATTCATATGTTCACACCATTGGCATTAAAGTCGCTTCAAGAGGTCATGTTTACTAGATTATAACATAAATTTTGTTTGACAGCATTGGTGAAAATATAAAAATAAAAAATTTAATGAAATCTACGCAGGCCTTCATGACATATTATATTTTCAGGATATTATGCTAAATGAGTTTCAAGCGATTTATTGTTAAAGAAAGGGAAATGATTTTCTTTTTTAAGCACTTGACCACACTAATGATGTGTTATTTTGTTTGAGAAAAAACATGTCAAAACATCAATTGAAAATAAAAGAAATCAAAAAAAAATTCAGCTCAATCCATGTGGAGTATTAGTTTGAAAAATTCTTATTGGTAGAAAGAATGAAAGATCAATACAGATTTTTCACAGTAACTATTTTCGATAATAATTTATGAAAAATTAACTTACTTGGCTGGTTTACGTTGGAAGTACATGCACCTATTACTTATTCAATAGTCTGTTGGTTTGCATCACTGTCTCTGTTTTTCAGGAAACTTTTTTGAACATACAGCAATGTTTTTATAATCAGTCAACGAAATTTTAACACTTCCCGAATTAATTGTATCTACACTACACTATTCATTAAAGTGAAACTCTTCATTACAAATATATACTGCTTGTTTATTTAATCAGTTTTCATAATCTTTTTGACGTCTACAGAAATCTGAATATTTGTGAGCGACTTTTCAGCTTCATTTTATATGTAGCTATGAAAACTGCCTCCTTTAAAAGAGACAACTCTAAGGAATTACTGAAGATCACTAGTGAATGTTTGCGTCTTGCGAAACGTCAAATAGAACAAAACAAAAATATGGAATCAGTCAAAATAATAATACAGTACCGTAACACCAGCTCACGTAACAAACATCCTACAACTGTAACACCAAGAATATCTAATATCTATACGGTTTATAAAAGTGTCACTCTCTAACCGAGTGATTCCCCGATACTACGTGTCAATTAGTAGCATTGTATTTTTGTTACACTTTACCATCACACAAAATTACTTCGTAACACCGATGTGACGTCGACCCTGAGTCATCCGAAAACTTCCTCAACTAAAATCAATTTCAAGCGGCTAACCGGTCATCATTTCGGTTAACCAATTGCATTCGATTTGAATGGAATTGGTTAACCAAAACAATAACCGGTTATCCGCTTGAAAATGATTTAAGTTATTTACGAGAAGCCTAAACGCGCACTTCGTAACACTCGGCTTGAATATTTAACGTAACTGCGTATGTGTAACGCCAGCTCATGAATGAATCAATACCACAACATTCTTTCACAGTTTCACAGCCGATAAGAGTAAATAAAATACAACAATGCAATTCGCTCGAAGGTCAAGTTCGCTTATCCTAATGCGCAATCGCGACTTAACCTGACATCAATCAGCGTATATTGTTGAATTGAATTTAACATTAATATTTCTCTATGAATAGGTTTTTGGAGAAGTGAAAAAATATTTGAATCATAAAAAATACAATGGACATTCCTATTGAACTTGCGCGGATATTCTTTTTATTACGGCTGAATGAAATTATTATGCTGGTAATCCTGTCGAATCATCAAATGACCTTGGGTAGAATTCAAACGCCGTATTGCGCATGTGGAAACAGCGTCATTTGTGCGTTAATGTTGCCAGATGTCAAGGCCTGTGAAGATTTCAATGAATTTTTTATTCTTATTTACACACCAATGTTGTCAAATAAGACATATAGGTTAGATTCTGGTAAACATGACCTCTTGAAGTGAGTTTAACGCCAATGGTGAAAACATAAAAAATGTATCGAAATCTTCACAGACCTTAATGGCATCTAATATTTCCAGGTTATGCTAAGTGAGTTTTTAGCTATCAAATAAAACTTGATTGATTGCATAAAAAGGGAAGTGATTTGCGGTGTTATTTAAACAGTTGGACATTCTTATTGTTCTCATATATTGGAAGGTATGTTCCTAGAGAGAACTGCCTTAGTATTCTATGGATCTCTTTCAAATATCAGTGTAGTAAACGTGACAACTGCGCCCTAATTTAATCTATCTTATGAGAGATTTCTTGAAGTCATATAAAATTTATACATATTTAGTAACACATTTCAGGAAAGTGAACAAATAGACGGGAGTAACTTGAACTTCTTTTATTGTCTTAATTGAAAAATAACATTTTTTTAAGGAAATGTCCATATCTGAAAAAAATTTTTGCCCATACTCGTAATGTGCGACGATGAAATCGGGTGGTCCTATGATCCCATAACATGAGTCATGTTTTGAAAGCTAATTTAATAATAATAATAAAAGTTTATTGTTGAAAGCACACAATTCAGTAACATGGTACAAAGAATACGATAACATGAAATATACCTGATGCAAACATTTATTCATCAATTTTCTTGTAGCAAAATTAGAACGCGAATAACCTAGAAATATTTTCTACTGCAAATACCATTTAGATTTTATCGCATTCATTCGTTGACTAACTAAAAATTCTTTTTTACAGTTTTAACTGGAGATTCAATCTTCAAGAGCGAACTAGCCACTCCACCCCTAATAAAATCTTTCACGGTTCACAACAGTCCGATCTACGCGACCACCCCGAACTGCAGCGAAGTTTCAGACATGAGCAAATCGACGACGACCTTGAATTCTCCTCGTCTTCATGCCATCCTCACACAAACAGATCAAGCTGCTGCTGCTGCAGTTTCATCACCAAGTCTTGCAGAACAAGAAAAGGAGTCTCCTGTCGTTGATAAGTTGATTCCCGAGACTGTACCATCTACGTCTCCTGAGGAAGAACCCTCAGAAGACGTTGTTGGTCCATCGCTATCCCCCAAAAGGAAATCCTGGACGAAGAGAAGATACCGGAAGCCGAAGAGTCGATGGAATTTGAAGAAGCTGGAGTCCACGATGAGGAAGAAAAAATGGAAGGAGAGGAAGAAGAGGACGACGGAATAAAACCTCATATGTTTTACACGCCGGACGAAGAAGAGATTGAAGATAAAGAGTTTCCGGAAACCGAAAGCATCAACTACGTTCCGCCTTTCAATAATCCCATCTATCCGAGCATCAATTACACATCTGTTATTGGTGAGTTTTTTACTATTTTTTTCTTTTTTTTACGCGCTTGTCTGTAATTTCCATATATTGTGCGGGGAGTGATTTCAAATGACTTGGTTGAACTAACTTATGTAGAATATTAGGTCAAAAGTGATTCTGTCTGCAAAGTAATGGTGGTATTCTGCTTTAATATGTAAGCCAATCTGAAACTTTTCATAAGCTTACAGGAAAATTGCAATTCTGGACCACTGTGAGGGATCTGTAGCTTACAGAAATCGTTAAATATTTACCAGTACTTGACCGTGATCGGAAGCATTACCGAATGACATATTGTGAGGTTATGTTGAATGGTTTGTTTATTTTTGGACGAATACCAACGTTTCAATACACTGAGCAAAAAAAATTAACGCACATTCTGAAAATCTCAAGTTTAATGAAAGTTAACTCTACAATGACTTTATAACTTATTTTTTATGTTGTCTCACATTAAATGGAAGAAAAATTCAGGATTTTACCGAATCTTATGTGAAAGCAGAGAAATAAAAAAATTTCAAAATACTGGAATGCTGATAAGTGATTTAATACTTGGTATTTCCACCCATTGCGTTAATTACAGCTCGGCAAGAACGGTTCATTTTCATTTGATCTTAAAATGTTCTGATCTAATCATTCCCAGATTTCTCTGAGTTGGATTCCGAAGTCATTAAGAGTAGCTGGATGATTTTCTGAACTTCTCAGCCTTCTATTGAAGTTGTCCCAAACCTGCTCAATCGGATTGAGATCTGGACTTCTTGCTGGCCATTCCATTCGAGAGACTTCAACCTCTTCAAGCCTACTCCTGAACGATGCGCGCACGATGAATTCTGGCATTATCGTCCATAAAAATGTAATTTTCACCAATGTATGGGGCTAATGGCACTACATTCTCTTCAAGAATGTTCCTTATATACCTATCAGCATTCATAGCTCCATTATCAACGACCACTAGGTCTGTGCAAGCAGTCAAAGTTATTCCACCCCATACCATAAGCGATACTCCCCCGAAACCAGTAGTATTCAGGAAATTACACTGAGCATAACTTTCATGTGGACGTCTGTTTACAAGGGAATGTCTATCACAATGGTAGAGGCAGAATCTAGACTCATCTGTGAAGAGAACTCTTTCCCAATCAGCCTCTTTCCAATGGATATGCTCTCTCGCAAAATCCAAACGCGCCCTTCGATGGGCTGGGGTAAGAGCTGGGCCTCTTGCCGCGACCCGAGGCCTTAAATCATATTCTCTGAGACGATTTCTTATTGTCTGATTGCTAATTTTCACCTCATGAGTTTGCTCAAGATGATTTTGAAGGAGGCGAGCGGTTGCAAACCCTTGTCTCAACGAAGAAACTCTCAAGTAACGTTCTTGAATGGCACTGTTGTTACCCGTGGTCTACCCTGTCCTGGTCTTCGGACATTCATACCTGTCTCCCTGAATCGCTGCAACATTCTGGACAAAATTGTATGGGAAACTCCAGACCTTTCTGCAATTCTTGTGTATGTCCACCCTTCTGCTCGCAAAACTACCGCTTGGGCACATTCCTCTTGGGTCAAATTGCGTGTTTCGCGTTGTGTAGCGATCGAGTGTAGCAAGCACGTAGCTAGGGGGGGGGCGAAGGCGCTGAACTTTATTTTACGTTATGACAGCAAATACTGCCAAACTTCAGATAAATAAAGAAAACGCCTACTATGTGCTCAACCTTTCGTGAACGGACTATATGCATGCATAATTCTGATGAGAATATTTATCATTGAGAACACCTTCAGTTGAGATTTCCATAATGTGCGTTAATTTTTTTGCGCAGTGTATATTATTTCAAAATTCGAATCTTATGATTCAAATTCAAATTCGTAAGCTGTCAATTTTCGTAACAGTCACACCAACTGCCAAGATACAATACAAAAGTCACTAGGATGTATAATCTGAATTCTTCATCGAATTTCGACAGTATTCAGAATAACTTCGTTCGTTAGGACATAAAATTCTTTGAACATTTTCGCGTAGAAAATATTAAATGAAGAAGTAATATGAAGAAGTTAAAGAAAAATGTTGTTTGCAGACGAGGATGGTCGATACGAGGGTCGAAATCCTTCTCCTCCTCCATCTCATTTGGATCCAGGAGACATGGAAACTTGAAATGAAGAACGAAGCAGGATTTCAATGTAAAAAGGAGAGGATTAAGTGCAATGAATTTGTTCCGAATAGCAAATTATGTATATTTAGGAGCAATTGTAAATAGTTGTTTTATTTTCGGAGATTTATTTTTAAATATATATAAGAAGAAAGAATTTCAAGGTATGACAATTGCTGAAAGATGATGATATATTTGGTCTGATGATATGAAAGAGTTTATAACGGTTTGTTTTTTTTAAATCGAGTTACTTTATTTTTGTAGAATAATGTAAGAAATGTAAACTTTGTAAATATTTTTTATATCTATAAGTAAAATTGAAGAATTAGTTTCATTTTGGTACAACACTTCACAAATGGCATGAAGTTCACTTTTGTTGATGTTATTTATTTATTTCAAAATTAATATTTGAACTTTATACGACTGATGTATTTATTATTAATTGGGAGAAAAATGAAACCAGTGATAGTAGAAGGGAAGAAGGTTTATGTAATAAATTTGAAAATTTTCTAGCCATTTGTGAAACATGTATATAACTACATACTGTTATTTATACATGTTATAAATTAAAGTACAAAATTGATTTAAGAGTTGATCTCGTCTTAAAAGAGTAGAAGCTTTTTTATTTTTTCTATAATTATAGATCTAAAGAATAATGATTTATATTGATAAGGAAACAATAGGTTACACAACTATATCACAAGATGGGAATCATTTCAGTTTTTTTCTTTTGTTGAATTGTGATAAGAATTTTATTTTCATTTAGAATATTTCTCATTTACGTTTCCAATAAATTTAAAGTTCCGTTGAAAAAAATTTTGTTGATTTTAAATGAGCTCTAGCGAATTCGTTTCTCTTCTTGAATATTTGCCTATAATGTAGAATAATTGTTCTGTTGATCTTCCCATTAGTGTTCTGGTCATGCTCTCTCTCATATTTCTTGTTTTAACAACATAATGAAGATTCTGTGAAAATAAGATTCCTCCTCCCTAAGTTACACAATGTTTGTTTGTTTCTAAAGTTATTGTTGGTGAAAATTATCTATAAAATACACTTCCAATCGTTCCAGTACCTTGAATTTTGCCAGCGTTATTTATTATTATTATTATTCAGGAATTGTCGAAACATCACAAAAATTTACGTAAGTCGTTAATCCCAGTGTGTATATAATTATAATGTAAATATATAATATATTTATATATAAAAATGTAAATTCACTCGTACTATGAACTAATTCAAGATGATTATCCTAGTGTTTTCGTTTGTATTAATTTATTTATTTTTATCCTTCCGTGTCGAAGGAATATAAGATGGATCTTTGTATATAATATTCATTGATTTTTTACTTCCATTCCGATTTTTCTATTTTCGATTAGAAAAACCATCAAATGTTATATTTGTGAAGAATTGAAGTATGCTTTGGAAGTATAAAGTAGAAGAGCTCGACTAATATAAAACTGTGTCTAATATTAATTTTATTATCAGGTTGCATATTTATTCAATTTCTTCAATAGTTGATTGATTTTCTTCAGAATACTATTAATGAGGTTTGTGCGCATAAAAAATGTCTTGATGATGAAAACAATATGGACGCAATTCTTTCGAATTATCAAGAGTCATTAAATGACTCCAATAAGAAGATGAAAATATTTTCATTTATATATCTATATATAAATGGTACAGCTGTAAATAATATATAATTTGATGTTTGTACGAACTTTCGTACAATTAATAATAAATTTAAAATAAAAGAAATGTTTTTTTTTACTTGCTCCATTTTGTTGCCCTCAGAAAATAAAGTTAGATTACAGGAGGTGCGATAAGGCTATCCTAAACCTTGCTGACACCTTGACCTAAAGATCTATTGTGCAACCCTGCGCTTTTTACCAGTCACGTAGCAAGGCCTTTTCTGGGTGCTGCACCCATTACTTGTTCCGGTTTTAAGAAATAGGAGCCAAGATGTCTCAGCCTTTTCCCTAGGACAGCAAAGCAGGTATTCAGCTGTCTCAGTGGCTTCTTGGCAGAAGCGACAGGTACCCCTTGATCTGATTTACCACGTGAGAGAACTTTAAGAGCGCTCGTTCTACTTTAACGAGAGAGAGTGAGAGCCGAAAATGGTCTCAAACAAGCGATAGGGTTCGACTACCTGATAAGAACCTGTGGTCAAACTCAATTCTGCACTAGAGCCGTCCGTTAGCACGATAACTTTCGGAGAGATTGTTCTAAAGACTTGAGATTTTAGAGGTTATTTCGGTTCCCAAATGCCTCGGTCAAGTTCGTTAACCAGCCAAATCGTACAGGGTGTTCCATAAAATATGGCCATTCAAAATTTTTCTTTCTCAATAATTATCTCAAACGAAACCAATCGAAATTAAATTTTGCGGTCACATGCAAGAAGCTCCTAATAAGCCTCATGCAGAATTTGAGAGCCATAGTGTAAACAGAACCAAAGAAAATTTGATTGGAATATTGGAAAGAACCCTCCAAAAAGAGAGTAAATTCTCTCTATAACACAATATTCAAAGAACATCACTCTCTGAATGGGTTTTGGTAAGAAGGTATAAGGGTGGGTTTTTCCGGAAGTACGTAATAAATCCCGTCATTAACTAAATCATTACGGCGGCAGAGAGATCTATCTGAAACAGTTTTAATATACCTAAACACCTAGCTGTTTAGTTTTAATCTAACCATTACGCTAGTGTGAAAGTTGTACGAAAATTTTAAAAGGAAGTTTGAATGATAAACTTAAATATCAGTGAAGTCGTCCTGCTCATTGAGCATACACAACATATCAAACGGTGCGGACCAATAAGGAAACAGCGGACTCAGACGCATGCGCATACCGTGCGTCAACGCTCAACGAGAGAGAGAGAAATATATCTTTCTCTCTTTGACAGCAGTGATGTTTCAGGTGTTACGATTGTAACATTTGTGTTACATTTAAGATGTAGCGTTACGTGTTACGTACTATTTTAAAATGAGGAAAAAAGGTTACGATTTTCGTTTCAGCAGTCCTAATGAATTTAATATAGGGAAAATGCATTTTTTTTTATCGCAGTTTCTACAAAATATGGAATTATAGGCATTTGATGGAGCTAAAAAAAATTTACAATTTTGGTGTGTTATAATTTATCGAAGGCCAAAAAACACTGTGAAAGATAAATTTGTCTATGACTATGATCGTATTCCTCAACGAAACGGTTTTTTCTTTTTTTCAATGTCAATTGTGATCACTGTCAGTCAGACAGTCGGGGGGTTGAAACGGCTAGTGCTAAGTTGGAAACACGACCACTCAGACATACGTCCTCCCACCGGCCCTGTCATGGCGGCCGTAGCGTAGCGACATTGACAGCGATTATAGACAAGCGATGTCTTAGATAAGTGGGTGGCTGACAGATTGAATTTGTTTTGACAATTTAGCAGAGATTCCTGTGCAGCCATTTTCATTGTTTGAGTTCGAGAAATGATTGAAATTTGAAATGAATGTTTTATTGCAAATAGCGAAAGTGATAATGATTTTGGGTAAAATAAAGTGTTGTGATTCAAGTTATTATTATGTTTCTGCAGGGATCTTGTAAGATAAGATGCATTTCTTCCAGCAGGTATGTTTTTCTTTGTTTTCAGTATCAAGTTGAAAATCTTTTTTTGCAATATACAGAGACTTGTCTGCAATATATTCGTTTTTATTCAAATATTTAACTGATAATTCTGAAATTAATTTTGTGAAAACAACAATTGGCAAGTAATGTAGTCTGAAAAATAGATTCAAAAATAATGAACTAATATACAGGGTTTCTATAAATTATTATAACAGCGCAGTTGGCATTGGACTATTATAAATATTAATGTTCTTATGTAAACTTCAATTAAAACAAAACATACTGTGAGATATTGCTGTTTATTCCGAAGGAATTGAATATGTGGTCTTGAAGATAAGTTTTGTAGACTTGCATAGAAACCATAAGATTCCAAAGCAACCTACGATGTTACAATCATTTATAAAGAAAGACCCCCGTAACATATTATTTAACTTTTCATATTGTGAAACTTAACAATTGAATGATACTTTTTGCTCTTTTCAGTAAGAAGTGTTACTGCCTGCCCCGATACAGGTTTTGAATGTTCCGACTGCAGATCTTTCTTACCCTCCTCAGTTGAAGCAGTGTTATTGTGAAGTGAAAATAGTGATCATAAAGGTACATAACTGTGGAATAATGACAATTCAAATATCCTTATCTATAATTTTCTGTTTCATTGAAACCCCGTAAGTTTTTAAAAAATCAAATTGATTTCATTTTATTTGGAAAACTGATCCGAATCGTAAGAATTCACATTTGCTGCAATTATCAATCGCTCACAGTGTTATTGAAGTGAAACTAGTTAACTTATGTAACAATATGACCGTTTACTTTTCGAATATCTTTTATACTCATCTTCAAGATAATTTATCATTTGTTGAAAATCAAATCACTGAAATTGTAAGACCACTCACTCTGTTGGTGATTACAAGAATTCGTTCTTTTTTAATCATGCATGGTCTTTGGTTTGTTTGAAACTGTAAAAATAATAAATAAAAAAGTTATTATTAAATTAAAACTGTATTAGTTTCAATAAATATTTTTCCTGTTCCGAAATTTATAAAAGAGATTATGTTGTTTCTCTCTCTCTCTCATTTTCGAGGAATGCTGAACACAGAATATCATTAAATAACCAATCAACCACAAAATAGTAGTTGACCAGCTTCAAATTCGAATCGACAGCGGGACACCCCCTAGACATTCAAATGGAATCGTCTCCACCCGGCTTCCAATATTGGCGGCTATATTGGAAGTTTCTGTGTTTAAATGTCATCCTATTTGCCAGGATTTAGTAGGCAGGTATCACTTTCTTATATTGTATGTTCTGTCAGTCAGACGTTTGCTGAAAAATTTTCAAATCAATACAACCAGTTAGCAGAGTTAGCTATTTGTTTTGTATTCGCAAAGTTTCAAGAAATAAATTGAAGAACATGGAAGGAGGAAGGTGAGTGTTTAGATAGTAATATTTTGTTTCTTGTCAATGAATATTAGGTATTATTATTATTGTAGAAATATATCATGCCTGGTATTAAAATTATACATTTCCAGCGAAAAAGTGACTTGTCCAATTTGTGAAAAGGAATTCTCACGTGTTTCGGCCAAAAATCGTCATTTGAGAGATATGCACAATGAAGAACCTCTTCCCTCTAAAAGGAACAGGCTAATAAAATGTCCAATTTGCCCTGAAGAAAACAAAGTTGGTTACGAAAAACATGATATGCTAATCAATCATTTACAGCAGATTCATTCTCTAGATATCAAAACTTCATTTTTAACGTTCAAAAATGAGAAAGAATTTGAGACTTGGAGATCACTTGATAACAGAAATGTGGATTATATCAAACACGCTCATAGGAAATCATCTGAAGGACTGATGGTTTATTATGAATGCAATCGTAGTATTATTCAGTGTGTACCTATTTGTTATTCAGCATAATGCACTCAATTCACCAGAGGTCATGTATCAGCTTTTTGTTTTATTCGCAGGATTTACTAGCAAGTGTACCCAACGAAGCATTAATACTGGTGGAAGTATTAAAATGTCTGGCTATTGTGCTTCGAGATTTCGAGTTAAGATAACTCATAAGGGTAGGTTTCCATTGTATTTAATCAGGTATATACCTGAGTATATGATATATACCCTCTCTATCGCATTGAATATCGTATGTTTCCAATGAGATATCTGAACCTGTATATTTCAGCTGTGGACGTTAAATTTGTGGAGACGCATGTTGGTCATGACGATCTACTTCGTTCTAAACGTTTGACGAAAGACGCGCAGAAGATGATTGCCACTAAATTGATAGAAGGAGTCTCAAAAGAGAGAGGATTTTGGAAGATTCAAGAAGAATAACAAATGCTCCGATTGATTCTACTAAAGCATATGGTGTAAGTCTTTGGTAATATTCATGTATACGGTTTTTCAAATTTGATTTTAGGTGGTGAAAGAACAAGCTCATCTGAAACTTGCCTTATTGGAAGAGAGTGTTGGTCGAAAAATAGCAAAAATAATTGATGATGCTTATGACTTACAGTGTTCCAATACTCCTACCAGGAAAAGAAAAATTGACAAACAGTCGTATTTCCCAAAAAAAATGTAATTCAGTTGTACAGGCTTTACTTTGAAGTCGAAAGGATGTCTATGGAATTATGGTATGTTTTCTTTGTATGGTGTAAAGTATGAATTTGCTCATTTTAATAATTTCAGATATTGATGAACAGCTTAATTTTTTCCTTCTTCAATCTTCAGTTTCTTTTGAAACACTGCCTGTTATTATTTTAGGTTGACCTACCCATAGGTGATATGTTTCCAGTTTATCAATGAACAAAGCATGTGTTCTAAGAGCAAGAAATTTTGAATTCCAGAGGCCTTGGACAAAAATTTCAGTTTTTTGCATTAACCTCAGTATTTTTTTGCATTGTATTATGTATTGCACTTAATTAAAGTTAGAAAAGTAAATGTTTAAATCTGAAATATATTTTAATTATTACCTACTACTTCAAAACAAATTAGTTGTGTTTCAAAAAATCATGTGAAATTTAAATTCACCTGCTGTGATTATTAATCCCTATGAGATGATAAATGCAGCTACATGAAAAGTAAGTATTGAAAATCAAATTTATAAGCAGATATTCTAAAATATCGGTTTTGAATAAAAGCAGGTGTAGCTTTATTTTTTGTGACAATATTTATATTGACTGCCACACTATCAATTAATCTTCATATACACTACAAATAGATCAAATGCTGGTGGATTTTCTGTTGAAATTTCTGAGTGATTACATACCTTATAAATGATTGTAGCACCGCCGTTGACCAGTCATATAATTGACACCCTAACCTGCGTAGGTAACAAGTTATATAAATAATCCAAAGACAACTGCGCTGTTACAATCATTTATAGAGACCCTGTATAATATACTGTTAATCATTTGTAAATAAAATTATCCACATTTTTCAAGTTTAAGACGTTACACGAATCATTCAAGATATGTACATAGAATATAAACAAATCTGTATACTACAAGATTAAGTTAATTCGATAATAAAACTGGGATTCCAGAGGACCGTTACATTTATTAAAAAGTTACACACTAATCAGGATAGCTTCAGAACAATGTTTGGGTTATGGTTAAGGGCCTCAATTGAGACTACTGAAGTGATTTATCAGATTCAATAGCTTTTACTTTTATTGATCACTTTCGTAATACTTGTTCAATTTCGATTAAATTTTAAGTGTAGCTGTAGCACAATATTGGTGGGTACATAAAATAGTTCTAGAATTTTTTACTGACTTGAGGGTGGTTATTGTGATAATTTCAGATTGATTCAGCATGTTGAAAAATCACCCTGTACATATTACAGTTTCAAATATTCGCTATCTTCAGATTCATGAATAATCTGAGAAAAATTTTCCAGAAAGAATGATATCTAAGTTTCTCTTCAGAGAAATGATAATTTCTTAACTAGGTGGTAAACCTGTATCGTCCAACTCTGGAAAGATGTTCCTATTACTTGATTGAATACAAATACTGAAAAAAATAAACATACGAACCAAATTAGGGCGAAACTAAGGCTTAACAGAATACTAAATTAATTTTTTTTCAATACTTTTGCGTCCAATCTATTAATTTTGGCCTTCTTATGAGCTGTAGGATCTCAATCGAAGCCCCCAATCATAAGTAAAGCAAAGCATTGTCACTGAACTGTCTCGATTAGTGTAAACTTCTAAATATGACGGTTTCCTCCGGAATTATTCTGTGAAAAAAATTCCATTCCACTTTCCACTTGCCACAATAAAACCAAAGATTTTTCTCTCATGGCTTGTTCGCATAAAATAATTCTTCGGAAGACGGAAATATCGTTTCCATTATTTTTAAGATGTACGATGTTTTGGATTTGATTGCTGTCAATCCCGTCGCTGTCACCACAAAACTGTCATTATATCGAATGCGATGCGGGTTACGTTACGATTACGACGGCAACACGTCGTTCGACCGTCGACGTAGAGTAGAAACATGTGGGACACAGTGCTGTTTCCTTATTGGTCCGCACCGTTTGATATGTTGTGTATGCTACATTGCACCACCCTCAGTTAGGGATTTTTAATTTTGTTTATGTATTGTATTATGTTAGCTCTTGATTTCAAAAGAATATATATATATACTATAGAACACATTTTCTGTAAAACGAATTTTTATTGCGGATTTAACGCTTTCGATATAGGGAAGTTCCACTGTATTGGTATCAATCTCAAATTCCATTACAACGATTTGAGATAATAGTCTTATTGCTCCACCAACGAACGAGCGCTTAACAGCTCCTGCTCAGGGTTTTTCTTAAATTTTTTAGTCCAGCTCGTGAGTACGAGAGTCTATCCTGCTATCAAGATTTTCAAGTAACAAGTTTGGAGAAAGTTAATTAACTTTTTTGCGAGCTTGTTCCTACGGATACAGTGTGCTATCATAGTGCCCAAATGTCTGTAATTCTCAAAATTTTGGATCGGGAGTGCTCTCAAATGACTTGGTTGGACTCACTGATGAAGACCGTGGTCAATTAAAATTCTCTCCGGCCGACCGTGAACACGATAACTCTCGAACGGATTAAGTTAGGGTTCTGAAATTTTGAGAGTTGGTTCGGGTTCCTGTTGAAGCGAATTACATCGTTAACGGGCCAAATCGGTCCAGTAGTTTTTGAGTTATTGACATTTAAAATGTTTTATTATTTTCCCGATATTTCTGAAACCAAACATCCGATCATTTCGAAAATTGGTATTTTCAAGAAGAGTCATGAAGCGCAAACCTCTGCAAAATTACGTGATCAATGTGCCATTAGAAAAACAAACAAAAAATATTCAGCCTGTACGTGGTAAAGCGATTAATTTCTGGTCGCTGTAACTCTCGAAAAGATTTTGTTAAGGCTAGAATTCTCACGGTGATTTAGGACAAGTACATGTCTGTATGTTTCAGTCGCCATTAACACCATTCTGGAAGGGTAGCTTCAAGATTTGAAAAGGAAAGATGTATTCATAAATGAATAGAATGAAACAAAGAGCCCTCAGGATATTCAAATTGGATTCATTGTTACCCAAAAAGAACAAGTTTTAGTGATTTTTCGAATTCCTTTATTCAGAGAATTCTTCTTCAATAATGATACGTCATCAGGATTTTCACATAAACTAAAACTTTTGAGTTTTGAGAAGCTGTATTTGGCAGGTTTGCAAAAATGCTTTCATTCAACAGTATATAAAATAATTCAAATTTTTAATGAATAACATGATTTATCTAAGAATACTATAATAGTAAACTCCATAAGTTAATAATCGATACAAAAATGCTATAGCACTATAGTAAACTAAACTTAACATAAGGAATCATATGAATTCAATTGAACATTATAATACAAAGGCAATTTGGATACCATCTGTCTAGCCATAGCCAAGTCTTTCACCTATGACCTCCACCCTCAAATGATGTAAGTCTGCACACTATTGAGCTATAGCTATTCACTCAATAAAATGGGGTTCCCATCCTTTTGTCAAAAATTGATAATATTTCACATAGTTTATCTCCTAATAATCAATGTGCGACTATCTGAATTTCAGGACAAAATACAAAATGAAGAATAAAACTATTGAGAAGAGTATGATGTGCAATATGTTGCAATTGTGAGAACCCCTTGATAATCTTTTTACACTGCTCATAGTTTTTCCAAGGAAACCTCCAGTACGCTCCAAGTCATCATCGATATCATTCATTAATTTATCCTGATATCTCACTTCGTTACCAATATCTATTGACAAGGATTTCAAAACATTTACTTTATCTCTCAACTCCTCTGTTAACTTCTCGTTTTCATCTTCAATTTCGTTGGATCTCTGAGGAAGCGGCTCATAACTATAGCCCGTATGATTTCTTCTCATTGTAGCAATATAGTTCGCCAGAATTAATTACTTTAAAGTACCTCTTGTTTATTCACTTACGTGGATTTCAAAATTCAAGAAAAAAGGGTTAATGAATTTGACAGATAATGAAGCATAGAACATCATATGATAAGCTGCGAACCATAGATCTTGTCTCATTACTTTATGTCATTTTGACGCACAATTGAAGGGTAGGCTGCGCTACCTATATCATGTACCATGTACTACTATAAGTAGGTAAGACCATAGACAAAAAAAAAACTAAACTCCGTTTAGTTAGTCTATGGGTTAAGTGCGAGTCCACAACGGCGCACCGACCCTAGTCCATCGCACCGCGATGTCGATATTTGAAGTTTGTTACGAACTAAATACGTCATTTGATGACATCGCGGTGCGATGGGCTTGGGTCGGTGCGCCGTTGTGGACTCGTACTAAGACTTGTAAAGAAACCATGAAAGAAACGGTTATTTCAGGAGTTGTCTCTGGTTCATAGATGAATAATCTTTTTTATTTACTTTCATTGGTTATTTGGTTTTTATTATTTCAGAACTGAGGTAATCCTATAGAATCAACAAATGACCTTGGGACGTATTTAAACGCCGTATTGCGCATGCGGAAACAGCGTCATTAAATGACGCAACATTAACGCATAAATTTTATGCGTTAATGTTGCCAGACTGTGCACGTGGAATTTATTGTAATCAATCGCCAATTGAAAATTAATTCTTGAAATTGGTTATCATTTTTTTACATCGGAGAATTAAAAACTGGAATAATATGTATAGTCCGTTCACGAAAGGTTGAGCCGTCGGTTGGCCATGGAAATTTGACATATTCCACTGTGTATATTAAAATTTTAGGTTATATTCTTTATTTTCTTGTCAGATTGATACGCAATGTTGTCAATAGTGCATAGAGTTCTATGATAACTCGCAAGCTCGTCGGACGAGGCTGGGTACATTCGGCAACGTTGACTTTATTTTACTTTATGACAGTAAATACTGCCAACTTCAGATAAATAAAAAAACGCCTACTATGTGCTCAACCTTTCGTGAACGGACTATAGGTGAATAGAACTATTAGATTTCAGTTTCCTAACTTTTTTCAATCCAGATCTGAAACAACAACGACACATTTTCTTATAGAATTATACTAAGGCTCTAATTATACTATAAACTCCGTTCACGAAAGGTTGAGCACATAGTAGGCGTTTCTTTATTTATTTGAAGTTGGCAGTATTTGCTGTCATAACTCAAAATAAAGTCAACGTTGCCGAATGTATCCGGCGTCGTCCGACGAGCTTGCGAGTTGTCAGACAACTCTATGCAATATTGACAACATTGCCTATCAATCTGACAAGGAAATAAAGAACATAACCTAAAACACAGTGGAATATGCCAAATTTCCATGGCCAACCGACGGCTCAACCTTTCGTGAATGGACTATAGTAAAATTTGGTTATTATGTATTGCCGTGTAAAAAAGCTGTGACAATCTTAGTTTTATAATTTTCAGGTCATAATTTGAATGAAAAAATAACTTATGAATTCGAATTCTGATATAACAATTTTACTACAATTTTATAATTTCTCAGTTCGACGACCTCTTAAAAGATAGAACTATTTCACTCAAGCGCCCTATGTTACAGAAAAATATACATAATCATATTTTCGTTTCAGGAAGAATATAATATATCATATAAGTGAAATTCATTGAAATTTCCCTAGAAATGATGAAAATATTTTCACTTATTCGAAGTTTTTTAATGAACCTCCAATAATTTATTCTGTAGTAACAAATAGATACTTTTTACTTACATTCATATTTATACATTTTCATTGATATCTTTTAGAATCAACAAACAAAGACATCGGAGAAATTTCATTTGAAATTAATTGTTAGTTAATTGCATTTTCAATGAAACTTGCGATTAATTGCATTATTCCAATTATTTTCTGGAGTTCTAACGCTAATGCAATAGAAAGGCTCCGCAGTGACGTCACTTCTCGATGCGCGTCGGCATACCGGTGCAAGTGTATCGTGAAACTACCTACTTATAGAGCTTCCGATTCTGCCGCTAGGTGGCTTGGAGATGAACTTGGAAATGAATTTTAAAATTTCTAATGGAAAGATCTATGAATTGATTAAACGGATTGAAGAGGATAACAGGAATAAATGAATATAATAAAGACTAATGGTTCATAGGACATTCGTGTTCCAAAGTCCAAAATTAAACATCTAAAAACGGCCACAATATTTCCATGAAATAGAGCAATGAAGAAATATTTTTACGCACTTCCTTCCTAGGCTAGAGAAACAGCATACTATTGTTCAGCCCAAATGTCTGTGATTTTCGAATTGTGAGCAGGTGGTAGCCACAAACTGACTTGGGTAAGCTGAGGAAAAAAAACAAGGTCGAAATTGATTCCGTCCGGCCTGCCAAGAACACAACTCTCGAACTAATATAGTTATAGTCCGTTCACGAAAGTTTGAGCGCATAGTATAGGAGTTTGTTTATTTATCTGAAGTTGGCAGTATTTGCTGTCATAACGTACAATAAAGTCAACGTTGCCGAATGTACCAGAGGCCTATTGCACCAAAATACTTTGCAACTTTTCACTTTGCACTTCGCATTCTAACAAATTTCAAAAGTGAAAATTTATTATATTGCACAACATTTCTCTCAATATTTAATTTCTGCGAAGTGATTCTCACTTTGCACTTGACTTTTCACATTACACTTTTCAATTATGGATGCGTTTCGTGCAATGTTATTCATTTGAAAAGTGAAAAGTTGCAAAGTATTTGGTGCAATAGGCCCCAGGTCTCATCCGACGAGCTTGCGAGTTATCAGAGAACTCTATGCAATATTGACAACATTGCGTATCAATTTAACAAGAAAATAAACAACATAAACCAAAATTTTGATATACACAGTGGAATATGCCAATATTATTTATATAATATATAGTCTTATGACTATATAGTCCGTTCACGAAAGGTTGAGCACATAGTAGGCGTTTCTTTATTTATCTGAAGTTGGCAGTATTTACTGTCATGAAGTAAAATAAAGTCAACGTTGCCGAATGTACCTAGCCTCGTCCGACGAGCTTGCGAGTTATCAGAGAACTCTATGCAATATTGACAATATTGCGTATCAATCTGACAAGTAAATAAAGAACATAACCTAAAATTTTAATATACACAGTGGAATATGCCAAATTTTCATGGCCAACCGACGGCTCAACCTTTCGTGAACGGAGTATAGGTCTTTGAAATTTTGAGGATAGATTTGTGATTCGAATGCCACAGTTAACGAGCCAAATTGGTTCAGTGGATTAGGATTTATTGACATATGGAATTCCTCACTATTTTCTTGATTTCACATAATTATACAATCAGTTCTGAATTTGTAATTCCGAACGACAATAATGTCACACACATTCGTGAGGATCATGAAATTGAGAGGATGAGTGAGTATGATTTCTTGGTAAGGTTTCTAATAAAATAAAATTAACATTTTCGGTTGTTATATATTCTTTTTCAAAACAAATAATGGACATATCAATAAAATATTAGCATCTATAATATAAACAAGAAATAATTAATCAATGCCTTGCAATTTTTGATATCATCGTGCTTTGGGTCTGCTTATTACCAGAAAGAACTACAAAGGGAGACTGACTTTCTTTCTGCTTTGCTTGCAGCATATTGAGTGTTCCTAATGGAGTATCCGTGGAGCTCATTTTCTTCATCAACTGAAAAAAAACAAATAATTCGTTAATTAGACAGAAGATAAGATTTATTTGAAAATTTACCTGTTCTTGTACATTCTTCTTTATTCTTTTTTCTACCTTGTTTTTACCTGGTCCTTTTCCATGAAACTTGTGGGATAAATATCTGCAAAATGAAACTTGAATATCAGATAATTTTAAAGCGGGTTTTATTTACATGACTCACAACACATTGACTCAAAATGAAAATAATAGAGGGTTTTCCAATAAGAGGTGTTATATTGATATTCAAAGAAAAATGCCATTTTTCAATATAAATGATCGGATGTTTATTTCATTATAAAGAAGCTATGCCGTTAATAGTGGAAAACAACATCAGTCAAATGACCACCACGACCACTCTTACAGGACCATATCCTTTTAATGAAATTTTCCATAACCAAATCACAAAGTGGCTGATCTATGTCCTCGATAGCCTCACGAATTCCATCTTTAAAGTCTTGAATCGACGCTGGTCTATTGGCGTAGATCTTCTCCTTCACGTGACCCCAAAGGAAGAAGTCGCAAGGTGTTAAATCACAAGATCTCGGTGGGGAATTGTGATCACCTCTTCGAGAGATAACACGGTCCGGAAACTTTTCCCACAAAAGATCAATGGCTTCGTTGCTTGTGTGGCACGTAGCGCCGTCTTGTTTAAAGTAAACGTTGTCCAGATCAATACTATCCAATTTCGGCCATAAAAAATCATTAATAATCTCTTGGTAACGCAATCCTGGGTTTTCTTCAACACTTTCGGCCACAGCAGCAATATTCTCGGCTGTTCTTGAGCGACGTGCACGAGTTTTATTCTTCACATCACCAACTTGTCCCTACAGCTCGAATTTTTCCACCAAATTCTTTATTGCGGTCCGACAAGGTGCCTTACGACGAGTGTACGAACCGTCTCTGCCAAATTTTCACCATTTTTATAGCGAATTTCAATGCGTTCTTGAAGCGTGAATCGTTCCATTTTATTAATGGCGTAGTTTCTACTTGTAAAATGTCAAAAAATGACAGTTTCAAACGTGACATCTACCGAAATAGCGGGCTATTCAAAATAATACTTCTTATTGGAAAACTCTTTATATTGGTCCATGGAGAGTCAATAGATTAATTCACCCAGTTTAACAAAAATTTTTGGAAAAAGAATATATTCTAAATTTTCTTAATATACAGGGTGTCTGGTGGAGGAATGGGACAACGTTTAGGTGGTGATGAGGGATGTCTCAAGGAGTGAGAAAATGCCATTCGAAATCATCTGAGGTACATGGTTCCTGATATACAGGGGGTTTTAGAAAAAATTAGGAAATTTCAAATGACCATAATTCAGGAAAAAAAGAGCTAATCCGATGATTTTTCGTATGAACAATGATAGAGTGAGTACGAATCTGTTTGAACGAAAAATTCGAAATAAAATCAGATCCGGACTCAGAAATTTCAGTTTTTCTGAAATTAGGTAAAAAACAACACCCTGTATGCGGTTTTCAATTTTTTTGACTTCAGATTCTGAGAGAGCAGGAAAAATACTTCGAACTCAACTGTCATCCCGAATGGCACAAATTTTTCCTGCTTTCTATGACCCTTCGAATGTCAATCTTCCGATTTTCGCTCCTTACATATTATTTTCTCGACATTTCAAATGACCATAATTCAGGAAATATGAGAGCTAATCCGATGATTTTTCGTATGAACAAATGTAGAGTGAGTACGAATCTGTTTGAACGAAAAATTCGAAATAAAATCAGATCCGGACTCAGAAATTTCAGTTTTTCTGAAATTAGGTGAAAACAACACCTTGTATGCGGTTTTCAATTTTTTTGACTTCAGATTCTGAGAGAGCATGAAAAATACTTTCGAACTCAACTGTCATCCCGAATGACACAAATTTTCCCTCCTTTCTATGGCCCTTCGAAGATGAGAATCTTCCGATTTTCGTTGTCATACAAAGACAATCACAGAGACGTTTCCGTGTTAATGTGTGGTGCGCAGTTTATGATAATAATAATTTAATAGGTCCTCATTTTTTCGAAGAAAGACTCAGCGGAGAAATTCATAGAGATTTCCTTATGAATGTTTTTCCTAATTTATTAGGGAATATTAATCAAAGAGGACTTATCTTCCAGCATGATGGAGCACCCCCACATTCTCAATTTTAGTGAGAAATCATTTGAACGGGTCTATCCAAATAGATGGATAGGTCGTGGTGGTCCAAGAGCATGGCCACCTCGGTACCCCGACATGACACCGTTAGATTATTTCCTTTGGGGACACCTTAAAACTATGGTGTACGGGCGAGAAATAAATACAAGGAAACACATTAATTCAGCGCATAACAGACGCATGTGACGAAATACCAAACAACCCGAATGTGATAAGGAAAGCAGTTTTGAACTTAATGAAAAGAGCAGATAAATATGCAGAAGTTGGTGGTTTTCATTTTGAACAATATTTGAAGAATTAATTATTAATTTTCCAAATTTCGCATTTTTGAAAATTTTATGAAAATTTTGATTCGTTTATGATCTTTTTTTCACTTATTAGTAACTATCCGAGATCTCATGTTTCTGAAATGTCGAGAAAATAATATGTAAGGAGCGAAAATCGGAAGATTGACATTCGAATGGTCATAGAAAGCAGGGAAAATTTGTGCCATTCGGGATGAGAGTTGAGTTTGAATGTATTTTTTCTGCTCTCTCAGAATCTGAAGTCAAAAAAATTTAAAACCGCATACAGGGTGTTGTTTTTACCTAATTTCAGAAAAACTAAAATTTCTGAGTCCGGATCTGATTTTATTTCGAATTTTTCGTTCAAACAGATTCGTACTCACTTATCATTGTTCATACGAAAAATCATCGGATTAGCTCTTATATTTCCTGAATAATGGTCATTTGAAATGTCGAGAAAAGAATATGTAAGGACCGAAAATCGGAAGATTGACATTCGAAGGGTCATAGAAAGCAGGGAAAATTTGTGCCATTCGATATGACAGTTGAGTTTGAATGTATTTTTCCTGCTCTCTCAGAATATGAAGTCAAAAAAATTGAAAACCGCATACAGGGTGTTGCTTTTACCTAATTCAGAAAGAATAAAATTCTGAGTCCGGATCTGATTTTATTTCGAATTTTTCGTTCAAACAGATTCGTACTCACTCTATCATTGTTCATACGAAAAATCATCGGATTAGCTCTCATATTTCCTGAATTATGGTCATTTGAAATTTCCTAATTTTTTCTAAAACCCCCTGTATATCAGGAACCATGTACCTCAGATGATTTCAAATGGCATTTTCTCACTCCTTGAGACATCCCTCATCGCCATCTAAACGTTGTCCCATTCCTCACCAGACACCCTGTATATTCATTATTCTCACCTGAATGCTTCCTTGGAGTTTAAAATTCTTCCATCATCATCGATATATTCCAATTTAACATTAGGTTTAAATCCGTCTTTCTCTTTGAAATCTTGAATGGGTCCAGCATACCGATCTCCTCTTCTACCTCCACCCCTTTCTCCATCTTCTCCATAAACTTTATCTTCAATTGAATAATGCTGGGCCTGTAGATGGGCCAGTCTAGAATTGCTTGGTCGATTATTTATTTCCTTTTCAAGATAACCTGAAACGAAAATGTACCAACTATGAGTGAACCAATATCTTTTTTTTACTGTTATGTAAAGATAATTTCAATTTTTTTGTAGAAGTTCTCTGTATCAGAATTAAAATGTGTAGCTACTTCATATACACTCGCGTTCAACAAAGCTGGCTGTGATATGAATTCACAACATTCCACATCCAGATGATGAACCCAAGGGTTTACGAATGGAAAACTACTTACTCTATAATCCAAGATTTTATCAGCAGCAATTTCTTCTTTAATTGATTGGTTGGATGTGTATGCCCTTAACAATGATGTTAATGGTAATGTCAATGTTGAGCACAATATGAACACTTAAGTACACTAAGCTCAACATTAACATCGATGGAAACAGTATCCTAATTTCTCTATTTATACTAACTAACACAGGAACTTCAACACCCATAAGGAGCTGTTTAGTTTTTTTTTTGGAACATAGTATATGATGATTAAAATTTGAAGAAAAAAAAACGTATCCTGAAAACGGCATCATTAGATATTTGGCGTGAGATTGTGGAATTGTGCCAATAAGTGTATATGTTAGAATTTACTTATGGACAGCGGCTGCATACAATCGCGTATATTTTCCGATTTTTTATGTTTCATATTCGTCAGAAGTTTTCTATTGTTTGTGGAAGGTTCCAAGGAATAGTAGGAGAGCTGGCACCAATTTTAGGGTAGGTATTTGAGGCAAGCTGAAAACTTGTCAGATACCTCTCCTATTATATCTCAACTCGGGATTGCAGACCTGGCTGGTGAGTAGCGGGGCTAAATCAACCCCTACCTTTTTAATGGCCTGGCAGGTAGAAAGCCCTACCGAAATGATCTGTCTTTTTGGGAATCTTATTTTTGAGTTATAAATAACACTCCATAAAAATTTCAAGCTGCCTCAAAAACATTTTTTATAATTTTTTAATTTTATATTTTTACAGGCGTCTGGCAATGTTAAAACCCCGATTAAATTATCTGGCTTATTTTTTTTAGTATTTATAAAGCATTACACTGCAACATATATAAATTGCGTATTGCCTCAAATATATTTTTGAAAAAAAAAAAAATAAAAAAAATGTAGGGGTTGATTTAGCCCCGCTACTCACCAGCCAGGTCTGCAATCCCGAGTTGGGATATAATAGGAGAGGTATCTGACAAGTTTTCAGCTTGCCTCAAATACCTACCCTAAAATTCGTGCCAGCTCTCGGACTAGAATATTTAATTGATGTAGGTGAACCTTTCAATGATTTATATATTGAGTTTATACCATATGTCAATAATGTTACATCGAACAGTGATTGATATAGGCTTTAACCCTAATATATAAATCATCCATATTCCTAGGAACCTTCCAACCAATAGAAAACTGCTAACGAATATGCAAAAGAAAAAAATCGGAAAATATACGCAATTATGATGTGCAGTCACTATCCTTAAGTAAACTCTAACATATACACTTATTGACACTACTGCAAAATCTCGCGCCAAATATCTAATGATGCCGTTTTCAGAATGATAACCTGAGGACTCAAATAGAAATAACACATTCTGAAATATGGGGACACAGATGAAAAACCCTAGGTAGCACCAATAGTTTATTACATTGGTATATATGTGAAGATCACTAATACTTTTTGTTATTTCATTGTTTATATGGAATATGGAATTGTCTAAAACTTCTCATTTCTCTATTATTTATAGTATGAATGTCTCAATGATCCATATAATGAGAATGTACAAGTGAGAGAAAGCAGGATGATATCATAACCAAAATTGATGCAAAAGTGAGATGAAATAATGTCAATGACTATCATACTGGGTGTCAATTACTATCAAAGTATGTCAATGACTATCAAATATGTAATCTCGAAGAAATTGGTGTCTCCTCAAATATTCAATCGATATTTATTGGATGTTTGAAGGATATACCAAAATAGCAAAATTCATCTATAGTTCCGTAATAATGACCATGGTGTTACAGTAAAATGAGGAACCAAATTCACATACTGAAAGTATCCATGCCCTTAAGGTGTCAATCACTATAGCTTTTACCCTACTTGCAATCATAAGATGCATAGATATAAACCTGGAAAGAAACCGAGGGCGCAACAAGGTGATTCACACTGATAGTCAGACAGCTATTAAAGTACTGAACTCCTATGTCATCGACTCAAAGCCAATGTAGGAGTACTGAAGAAAACTCACTGAAATAGACAATAACGACAAGGTTTCTTTAGTCTAGGTTCCCTATCACTCAGGAATCGAAGAGACTAAATCATGAGCAAGAAAGGTGGAGAGTACAAATGCCACTTACTCTGGTACAGGCCAATACAACTATAAGAGTTTTTGCTGAAGGAAGAAACAAAAGAGAAGCACTGTGGAGGAATCTTTCAGGCATGGATTATTCTAAAACGTTCCTTTGGAACTTTAAAACTGCGAACTTCCCTTGAAATTGTCAGGGTTGTTTAAGTTTTGAATAGGAGACATGAATTCATGAAAGAATAGAAAGGGATCAATAGTTTCCAATTTAATAAAAATTTATAGTCGGGTTTCAATGGTAAATCTGCCCCAGCGGCCTTTTCAATTTATATTAAGGGGATCGATTAGGGATTTAATGAAATAAATTCAGCCAACTTTCCTGCTTTTTATCTCTAGCCATTCTTGAGATGTTTGTAAAAACAACTTTTTTCGATTTTATTTTTTCCCTTGTGAAATCCGAAATTTTCGAAGGTGATTTTTTCTCTTGATTCTTTGCTATTAAAGGAATAGACTTATAAAGGACCAAAGAATACATTTTATGTAAAAAAATGGCAGTGGACACTTTTGAAGAACACCGAAAAACAAATGACTATAATTTTATTTTTTTCTCTAAAAATCGATTTTTCAGCTGGAATTCATAAAAAAATATACATCTATTCCTTTAAATGCAAAAAATCAAGAGAAAAAATCATTCGAAAATTTTGGATTCCAAAAGTGAAAAAAAAATAAAATCAAAAAAATTGTTTTTTACAAAAATCTCAAAAATGGCTTGAGATAAAAAGCTGAAAAGTTTGCTGAATCATTTTCATTCAATGTCTAATCGGTCCCCTCAATATGAATCGAAAAGGTCGCGGGGCAGAATTACCATTGAAACCCTGCTATACACTTTGAATGATTGTTTATGTAATATGACAAAGCATGCAAAATCTTCTGACCCCCAATCAGGGCTTTCTTAAATTTTTTTCTTTTAGGATTCAGTTAATCTTTAGAGGTAACCATTCAACACGCTCCTTCAGTTTTTTGTCAGGTTATCTACCTTTGCAGCACTGAATTTATTGCTATATAAAATATTCACGTGGTTGGGAACTTTGGCAGATATAAATAATACGCCAGTCAGCACAAAAACTGCTACTTTTCATTGTTTTTGGCACTTAATTTCTTGCTATAATAAAGAATATACAATCACCTTTCCTGCTAAATTGTTTTTAAATGTACGGTAATGTAATAGTAAAAAACTGATGAAGTAGATGTATGATGCCGTATTACTCAACAAAGCTGGCTGTGATATGAATTGATAAAACATTTCACAACCACTTTCTTGAGAAACACAACTCCATTCGTGACCTGAAAAACAAACGAAGCAAAAACTATTTATAATCCCTATTTTTAACTAACCTTTACTCATAGCAACTTTGAGAGCAGCACCCATTCCTTTGCTAACATCTGGTTCTTCATCAAGAATTTGAACCTCTTGGGGTGCATCTTCAACCACTTTGACAGATTCGTTGGGATCTACGCTATTCCAACCAGTTGTTTCTATTATTTCACAATCTTCATCTGAATTGTCTTCTTTTACGTTGCTTTCGAAGTCCATGTCCAAATCTTCAGTTTCGTCCCTGTTGCCAGCTTTTCCGTAAGTTGGAATATCACCTAAAAAAACATAAAAAATTCTATTATTCTGGTAATTTATTACCTAATTCCAGTAGCGGCTGCTCAGAGAAGGCCAGGCCTCCCCTAAGTTAACTGCATTTTATTCAATTTTAAATTCAAGTTCAAATAGAAAATAATCACATTTCTATATCTGTATTGATTCCATCATTCTATCTATAGTCCGTTCACGAATGGTTGAGCCGCTGGTTGGCCATGACAATGTGGCATATTCCACTGTGTATATTAAAATTTTAGGTTATGTTGTTTATTTTCTTTTCAGATTGATACGCAATGTTGTCAATATAACATAAAGTTCTCTGATAACTCGGAAGCTCGTCGGACGAGGCAGAGTACATTCGGCAACGTTGACTTTATTTTACGTTATGACAGCAAATACTGCCAACTTCAGATAAATAAACAAACGCCTAACATGGCCTCGTCCGACGAGTTTGCTAGTTATCAGAGAACTCTATGCAATATTGACAATATTGCGTATTAATCTGACAAGAAAATAAACAATATAACCTAAAATTTTAATATACACAGGGGAATATACCAAATTTCCATGACCAACCGACGGCTCAACCTTTCCTGAACGGACTATATGTTTATTACTCAGCAATCTAAAACATTCATACAGTATTTGCAACACACAATACAGCGTAACGGATAGCAGGCAAACCGCTTAGCGAAGAGGCTCGCCTCCGCGAGTCAAAATTCGTTAAAATTTAAACTTCTTCAAATGAACGGTGTGGGAATCATCCAAAATTCAAGCTTTTGATCACGTGTCGGAGGCCCGGCTCCTCGGCGAACGAGCTTAGCCGAAACTGAACGTCCGATCAGCCCGAATCAACCCGCGATCATGAATGGAGATCAGCTGTTGTTTTGATTCACTCCCTTTTTATTAACGAAGTATTATTTAATAATCCTCTCAGCGTGCGGTTTGTGGTTTCGTGACATTTTTCGGAAAAATTTGTAGGTAAGATTTTAATATTTCTGCAAGAAAGATGGAAACGGAAACAAGAAGTGAAAATTATAATGCAAGTAGTGAACTTAAAGAAACGCAAGATCCTGTAGATTTTATATAGAATAATGAATTTCGTAAAATGCTTTACGATGATAAAATTTCCATAAATCAAGTAACTAAGACACCTCGACCAGCAGTGCCAAATTAGTAGCTGACAGGAAGCCCAGTTCGAAATAAATTATTTTGTTGGTTGCGTGGTCTCGGGCCTACTCTGAAATCTTACGAGCCGCCACTGCCTAATTCTCAAAAAAGTCATTCATTATTTGCAATTCTTACCCAAAGTTCTGCAAAATTCAGCAGTGGTATTTAAGACAATGCTGCCATTGTCGACAGGCTCTTCTTTCACCTCTGTTTTAATAATCGTCTTCTGAATTAGTTCAGCTACTACATTTTCTCTTTGTTTTATCCTCCTAGCTCTATTGATTGCTTGTTCTAATTCATCATCTTTTTCATCTATGGTGAAATCGGTTGAAACATTTATATCTGAAAAAATATTCATTGTGATTTCATTACCACATTATTTGTTTCAATATTTTAATCTTATAAAGTATGTATTTTTCGAGGTATAGAACTTTAATTTGGCATTACTCTTTAAGATGGCGACCGAGTTAACAGCTGTCAAGTGATTTATTATCAGTTTGGTTTGGCAATTCCTCATGAATAGACTCACGCTTGAACAACTCTTGCAAATAGTGCTGGTGGACTTACTGGTCCGTACTTCTTTAAAAACGATGATGGCCAGAAAGTCAATAGTGATCGGTATAGAGCCATGATTACAAACTTTTTCATTTCTGAATTGAACAACTATGATGTCCAGGAACTGTGGTTCCAACAAGACGGCGCAACATGTCACACAGCTCGTACAACAATCCATTAATTGGAAGACAAGTTTGGTGACCGCCTGGTTTAACGTTTTGGACCTGTGAATTGGTCTCCAAGATCTTGTGATTTAACACCACTAGACTACTTTCTGTGGGGCTATGTAAAGTCATTGGTCCATGCAGATAAGCCACAAACGCTTGACCATTTGGAAGACAACATTCGCTGTGTTATTGCCGATATACGGCCACAAATGTTGGAAAAAGTAATCGAAAATTGGACGTCCAGATTGGACTACATCCGAGCCAGCCGTGGCGGTCCTTTGCCAGAAATCATATTTGAAATGTAACGCCACAAGATTATCTTTCGGATAAATAAAATTTATGTCAATAAAATAATCCATCATTGTTCATTGCAATTTAAAATTCTATACCTCTAAAAAAACGCCTTTTAGTATTTTATTTCAAACATACCAGGTGTATCATCTATATCCAAGTCCTCTGGTTTAACTATAGATTTCCTCGAACCAACATTTTTCGTTTCATTGTTCAAATTCTCCAAATCATCTGCAGATAATAATTTTCCTTTCGGTCTAATCTTTCTCACCTTCTTCTTGGGCTTCTTAAATTTAGCCATTTCAGACTCGTCATAATACTCAGATGCCACTTTTAATTCTTTTTCAACAATTTTCTCCATTTTTTTTTGGTAAGATTCGATCTCTCAGCTTCACTTATAGACGCTTGTTGCTTCCTTGCTTCGAAGGATATATCTGAGCCAAGAAGAAAAGTTTCCTTCTTTTCTCCATGGATTTCTTCATCGTATTTCGAAAGCACAGACTTTTCTATCGGATTGCCAAACTGGTCAAATTCGTCTTCAAAACGATTGTACAGGGCCTTCTTTTTCCTATTTTCCAGATTCTGAAAAGAATGAATGTTGAGTACAAGTTTAAATGTGAAAATTTCTCCAATCACCGGCAAAAATACTCGGCTACCTGAAATTTTGCCAAAGTTCGTTGTCTAACTACTCTTATAATTTTCATCGATTTCAATTGCTTCTAGGCCAAATTGTAATATAAAATAAGAGGTGTTATTTTGATATTCAAAGAAATATGCCATTTTTCAATATAAATGATCGGATTTTTATTTCATTATAAAGAAGAAGCTACGCCTTTAATAGTGGAAAATAACATCAAGCAAATGAACACCACGACCACGCTTACAGATATCCTCTTAATAAAATTTTCCATAACCCTGCCCTATGTCCTCGATAGCCTCACGAATTCCATCTTTGAGGTCTTGAATCGACGCTGGGATTTTGGCGTAGACCTTCTCTTTCACATGGCCCCAAAGGAAGAAGTCGCAAGGTGTTAAATCACAAGATCTCGGTGGCCAATTGTGATCATCCCTTCGAGAGATAACACAGTCCGGAAACTTTTCCCGCAAATGATCAATGGTTTCGTTGCTTGTGTGGTACGTAGCGCAGTATTGTTGAAAGTAAAGGATGTATAGATCAATACTATCCATTTTCGGTGTGATGACGTTTGTGGAATGCCTAATTCCAAAGAACGACGAGGAATGGACAATATTCTCGGCTGTTCTTGAGCGACGTGCATAGGTTTTAATCTTCACATCCATCACTAACTTGTCCCAACAGCTCGAATTTTTCCACCAATTTCTTTATTGAGGTTAAACAATGAATGAATTTTAATAATTTCAATGCGTTCTTGAAGCGTGTATCGTTCCATTTATATTAATGGCGTAGTTTCTACTTGTTAAATGTCAAAAATAACAGCTTCAAACGTGACATCTACCGAAATAGCGGACTATTCAAAATAACACCTCTTATTGGAAAACCCTTTTTTTTGTGGCCTCATTTTTTAACACCCTGTGGAACAGTTCGAGAAATTGAAGAGTTTACGCTCAGTTCATTACTGAGACCATTATTTCGCCATATTTCAGTTTCAATTTCACCTTGATTTGTTTCGAAGATACACGCATTCAAATAAAAACCTGGAATTTTATAACCACGCCGAGTTCAACTATGGGGAAAGAACTGCACTTACTAATTCATAATTTACTTTTAAAATTTTTCACGTAAAGACTTAATTTTTGTTTTAAAATAAAGTTGGAGAACTTTTCGCTGTGCCTTTACTAAATTTTCGCCGGAAACTTCCAATTTCATCAGAAATAAAATTTTTTCCCTAAAATTATTCAATGCTTTCATTTGAGTATGTATATCTTCAAAAGAAAGAAAGATATCAAGGTGAAATACAAACGGAAAGGTATTGTGAAAAGAATGGTCTTCGTAATAAACAGAGCGCAAACTCTGCAAATTTTTCGAACTATTTTAAAGGGTGTTAAGAAGTTGGACTACAAATACATGTATGTTTTCACTATGTATACAGTGCGTTTGGTCATGACTTAGCAGTAATTTAAGGGCATCAAATATACCTAAATTTATCGACAAAAACACCCACATTGGGGAGTTTTCCCCTTCAGTTTTGGAGTGACCCCCATTTTAAATTCACTTCTTTATTTTAGTTGACCCTTCCGAATAATATCGATTTGTTTGGAAATAAAGGTCCCACAGATGTGAAAAAAATGTTTTTTAAAAGATGATACTACCACCTTCTATTAAAGTGGAACAATATGAAAACATTCAACTTGAAAATGCCATAAAAAAATTCTTTAACAAAATTAGTAGAAAAATGATTTTCTTAGTAAATCTGCAATAGTACAAGAACTAGCACATTGAAGTATGATTTTTTGTCAATGATTCAACACGCAATGATATTAGCTACAAAACAACACCTACAGTTTTTCTGTAAGTTACTTAATTTGAGAGTTATTTCTTTTCGAACATGACCACTACTCGAGCGCCCCAAACCTTTATTTGTTGCTACAGGTTGTCATGAGGGCCACTCTGCCTGTCTACAAAGCAGAGGCGGCCATTTTAGCAATTTTTATGATTTATTTGTTTGTTTGCTCATTAAAAATTATCCAGGTTTATTTTATTTTATCAATTTTCATAAGGGTCATGTTCGAACAGCAATTACTTTCTAATAACTTACAGAAATTTTGTTGGAATCGTTTTGTAGCTAATATTCTTGCGTATTAGCTCATTGAAAAAAAAGTATTCTTCAATACTATTGCGGATTTACTAAGAAAATCAGTACATTTTTTTATGACATTTTTAAGTTAATTGTTTTCATATTGTTCCACTTCAATAAAAGGTGGTAGTATCATCTTTCGAAAAACATTTTTTTCACATCTGTAGGTCCTTTATGTTCAAAGAAATCGATATTATTTGGAAGGGCCCAAGAAAATAAAAAAGCAAATTTAAAATGGGGGTCGGTCACTCCAAAACTGAGGGGGTAAACTCACCAATGTGGGCGTTTTTGTCGATAAAATTAGGTATATTTGATGCCCTTAAATTATCGCTAAGTCATGACCAAACACATTGTATATATTAGCTATCACCATATTTGGAAACCTTTTTTTGGAGTTTGTTTCATTACCAAAGAATTCATCAACAGTATGGCATAGAAACAATCAGAATCGATCAAAAAATTACAAATGTTCTTAGACAACAACTCCAGCAAAATGTTAGGTGGCCGAGTTTTTTTGTCGGTGAGTGTATTCAGAAGGTACTTGAGCAATTGTAACTGGCAGTTTTGAATAACAACCTCTTAAAATTTATTACCATTAACAAAATCATAGTTCAAAAGTGAAGTGTTATTCCTTCATACTTTGTATCTAGTCAACGTTACAGAATTACATATTTCGAAAATCAAAAAATATAAATTACCTTTTTGTGTTTTTCATCATCCACCATATTAACATTAACCAATACATCATCCTCCTCTTCCAATACCCCCTTATCTTTGAGTGTAAGTATAACATTTCTTTCTTCTTCAATGTCATCTATGTTATGGTCTACTTTCAAACCTTTCAAATCGGCTGCTGTATACTTGCTTCTTCTTCTATTCCTCGTTTCAGATTCAATGATATCATCTATACCAAACTGCGCATCTAACTCTTCCAAAGCTTTAGCCTTAAAAAAAATTGTAATAATCAACTGAAAAATATACAAACATTCGTATAAAATTTAAAATCAATTACTTTCAACCGTAAATATGAATAAGCGGGTTCCAATAAGAGGTTCAAGAATTTGAACTGCCCGCTATCTGGGAACCTGTCACTATTAATAATAAGAAGAGGTTTAACGCGTAATATCACCATAAATATCAAAATAGATAAAGCAGAGCATAATATTAATCGATTGAAATCAACCAATATTAAACTCACACTTCGGAGCTAATCACGTCCTCGTTCAAGACAAAATGCAAGGAAGGGGTATCAAACAGGGCACCTATAGATGGCCATTTCGTCCTTAATAGGACTCATCAGCACAGGATAGCTCTGATATAAGGTATTTCTTGGAACTTATCTACTAACTAACTACTGACGTTACCCTGAGCACACTGCGCCGTAAACTGAAGACGTAAATTTTGCGAAATGCAAGAACGCTTTGGTAAATGCAACAAATGGTGAACATCTTGCTACTTCGATCAAGGTTCATGCTATGGAAGATGTCATTTCGCTTTAAGTTCAAGAAATACCTTGTATCATTCAGAGCTATCCTGTGCTGACGAGTTCTAATAAGGACGAAATGGTCATCCATAGGTGCTCTGTTTGATACCACTTTCTTGCATTTTGTCTCAAACGAGGACGAGATTAGCTCCGAAGTATGAGTTTGCACGAAACGCATTCATAATTCAGAAGTGCAATGTGAAAAGCACTTCACAGAAATACAATGTTGGGAGAAATGTTGTGCAACATATTAATTTTCACTTTTAAAATTTGTCAAAATGCAAAGTATATGGTGCAATAGGCCCCAGGACTTCACCCAAGAAATTCAGAACCAATCAATAAGAGAAGAAGAACACCAAATACCTCCGATACTTGCTATCTGGGATGAGTGAATGTTCCCCTTAGCAGGGAGTGCTCTACACTAATAGGCTCAACTCGATAATAATCATAATCCTCTTTATTTCCAAATATGTCCTGCAAAAACTTCAAAGACAAAATAAAGCAATCAAGACAATAAACCAGCTAGAGTACTCCACACCAATATCAATAGGGGCGTTCGGCAATGAGGGCTACCGCGTATGAATTTTCCGCTAGAGGCGCTAGTGTTGCGTGAGGTCCACGAGAATTTGAATTGTCAAATATTCAAACGTAATTGTGAATCTGTATTCTGTTTATTTTCAATCTTTACGAGGATGCGAGGAGTTTCACATACATATTCAGATTAATAACAGCAAATATGAATCACGAATCAATGAATATCACTGCTTTGAAAGCGGTATTGCAGAAGATAGTTGCCCAATGAAGCGGGCTGAAAGGAGAGCTAATTCAAAGGTGAGTTTGTTCAGAGTTTCAATATGCATTTCTTGCGGAAAGTATGCTTATTCATTGAGTTTAGAGTTATGGTTTTTCTTTTTACAGATCCAAATACTATGATAGGAATGATAATTCCAGTGGAAACGCATTATCATGATTTGAAATAAGATTTTTACAGAAGTAGATTATCATTTCAAGAGAAATTGCTTTTTATCCTACTTACATGATACCTGTGATAGCCGAAAAGTGTTAAAACGGAGTAGAACAATAAAACCTCACACAATCCTTCCATTTATCATTATAAGTGAATATATAGAACAAACAGTATGTGCGAAAAGGAAAACCTCAGAGATCAATGCATACTAACTAATCACTAATCATTCATTTAAAGTAGGGTAATTTATTTATTTACACAAGTTCTTGATATATATTTTTACAGTAAATGTTTTCCTCGAGTTAGTGAGTTGATTGATAACAAACATGAAATGTTTGTAGTTGTAAAATCCAGAGTAAAATTGTACCAATTAGATTTTCAATTCGAAGTAGGTATGTTTCTATTACTCTCAAGTTCCGACAAAAAAGCAGTATCAGTTGAGCTCTCTTGACTACGTATTGATTTTCCTCTACAGTTGAAACGATTCTTGCATTTTCAAATTTCTTTCTGCGTTCAAGAACTCTCTCTACTAGTATTTTATTCATATCTGTCCTCACCTTCCTGGTACCCAGAAAATTGGCTAGGTATTGATTTCAGTTTTAATTTAGGAATAGCGGAAAAATTTTCAACAGTAGATTACAAGTAATACAACTATGTAAAACTAGATTTATTCAATTGTAAAAGTAAAGTGTCTGAAGCAACATAATGTAAAAGATTATTAGGTACTCAACGGTTTCTGTATTAGGTCACGTATTATAACCAGGGTTGAAATGTTTTTCACAAAGATGTGAATGTTTGGAAGGGGTAACATCAGCTGCTTTAGGGCAGTCTTATCGTTCGGAAACTGAAGTCCTCCCTTTTTATCTGAACAATACGGAACTGCACAACCCTGTGGTATGCTCGATATTGTACAGTATCTAAAGATTTTGATAAAGGAATAGAATGTACACTTTTTTCACACGACTTATAACACCGAACACTAATAAATAAGAATTTGTTATAATAATAATTAATCAATGACAGTACAACGAACTTTGACAGGACCTCACGCAACAGAGGCGCCAACTAGTGAGAAAAAATACGGTAGCCCTCATTGCCTTGGACTTGTCGGATCGATCTGAACCGTTCGTTTATTACATCCGTATCGAGGGGAGTACCGAGTACACATCTGGACTGTTCGGCAAATAAATCTGAGCGATCGGATGACGATCTGTTCGCTCGGTGTATTTCGACGGATCAAAGCGATTTTATCTATGGAGTTACGTCTTTTTATGTTTTCCATATATTTTTTTGTATTGTAAGATTCCTCATCCGACAACCGATAAATTGAAAAATTCTGATACTTATCAACACTTTTTCTACTGATTTCATTTATCCATTAATAACCTAATTAATTCATTAAGATCGTAGCTGTAAACGGACAGGAGGAGATATGACTTAATTAATTCATTAGATTAGGATCTTTCGGTACAACTATCGCCGTAGTGAACGACCAGGTGCCGTATTCTCGAGAAGTGATATTCGAAAACGTATACGGACTTCATTGTGCGAGTCCCTGTTTTACCTGCAAAAATGCACACCGCGCAATGAAGTTCGTATACGTTTTCGAACATCACTTCTCGAGAATACGGCACCTGAAGGGGATATTGGATTCCTCATTTCCTTTGCACCTGATTATTTAATTAAGATTTTTCGGTAGAGCTACGAAAAGGGTGAAAGTATAGTTGGAAAGATGTGCATATTTCCCAAATAGGATTCTTGAAATCTAATAATCAATACAAGAAGAACAAAGTAGTATGTTCTGTGGCAGATGCTCTGTACCGTTCATTTATTCACCTATATTACAGATGAATCTGTACGATCTGTGGTCACGAGACTAAAAAATCCGTCTGCTCGCGGAGGTCATTGCAGTACGGGCTTACTTTTAAATCGATTGGAGATGATTACCCCGTATTAAGGGTCTTTAGGCAGTTCCTTGTACATCTGAGGATCTCAAGGATTATCACTTGGAGAGCCAGACTTGCTAGTTATAGAGCAGCTTTATATATACAGGGTGAGTCTTTGACCTTGCAGAATATTTTAACACAAGATTCCTGAAGCCAAAAGAAACATTTTTTTTCCATACCATTTTTTCGATACGGCTTGGTTCGTAAGATACAGACTGTTGAAAATCCGTAAAAAAATTTAATTTTCGATCATATCTCGCGAACGATCTCATCGAATGAGATGATTTTTGGAATATAGTTTTTTATTGATACGATGAATGTTCCTGCATTACAAAATTTCATCCACATCCTCCTGTTTCTTTAATATGACTATAACATTTCATAAAAATACCAGAAATTCAAAGAATCCAACTTTTAAAAATAATTTGAATGCTATTCAACGAATTTTCGACCATTTTGGAAAGTAAAAGTATTCCTTATTTTTTTTCGTATGATGCGTCGTTTTCGAGTAATCTGAAATTCAAAAATAAAAAATATCTGTGAAATTCCGAGTATTGGGTACTTTGGCTGAATGCAACTCTGTTCAAAATTCACAGAATTCAATTTTCCCTATGTGGTCACTTTGACAAATTTCAAGAATAATTCGAGAATTTGTTATCTGGAATGATGAATGGTAAGAGAACTAGCGGATTTTCTTAAAAATGGGGTTATAATGAATAAGCTCACCTCTATACTTCTTCAGTGTAAATCCTTATCTATTCAAGCAAATTTCCACACCACTTTCGAAGTACCTATTGCAATTTTGTTTCGTTGAGCTTTGACATACGTTGATCCAAATTTACATTACGTTAGAATACGTTCTTTTCTCATTTATTCATCATATGTATTTATATTACCACTAAAATGACCTTAATAAGTTAATATTCATGAAGTCGTATGATTTTGAAAAACAAACTAACCACAGAACACCGATGTCAAAGAATCTAGTGTCACTTCTGTGACTTTCACCATGCGGACCACAGAACATAAATATGCGGACACCCCTTGAAATTCAATCGCCCCAACTGGTGTTTATGAACGTGAAATGTCATGCGTGTTATGGTTGAGTTGAGTTGTTGTTTTGATTTCGGAAGATTTCAAGAGAGAAGGAAATGAATGCTATAGCTAGAATAGGTGGTTTAAAAGTTAATCCGATATAATCAAAAATGAGGTATACATCAAGAAGAGATTATTCTGTTTTCATCACTAGCAAAATTTTGGATGAATCAATCATTGCATTAGAAAATATACAACTGGTATTGAAAAAGTGAGTTCATATTTCTTTCTTACAGCTAGCAGCTTATTTGAAAATTTCGAATGGTATATCTATTATCTACTCGTTTCTTTGATACAATAGCTTATTTCAAAGGTTTGAATGCTATATCTCGTACTTGCAAAAATTCAGTGGTTAGTTTACCAGTGGCGGCATAGCTCATTCTGAAAACTAAAAAGGGCTATATCTTCTTATTTAGGCCGAATCGGAAAAAATGGTATGGGAAAAAATGTTTCTTTTGGCTTCAGGAATCTTGTGTTAAAATATTCTGCAAGGTCAAAGACTCACCCTGTATTGAAGGAATTTCAAGGACAAGAGATTAAAATTGACGGCAGTTGGTGGCACAGAGATTATATATTTTTTTAGGGGACATTAACCTAGACATTTCATTTGACTGTAAGATCAGAAAATCGATCAATTCCGCCATAATCCAAATGAGATATTGCACGATTCAAATACGATGGGCTGAACTTCAGTTTAATCCGCTAGATGTCGTAAGTTTTCATGTTAAAAACTTTTTAGGTTGAATCAGAAACTACATTTACCGGGTGGTCCACCAGTGACTGCTCATTTTGAGGGTGTAAATGATGATATTTTGAAATTTTTTTTTTGTGAGGTCTGTAGGGTGATCAAAATCACAAAAAATTATTTCTATATATACAGGAAGTTCCAATACAAAGATACAGACTAGTTCCCCCACACACAAGTTTCTCGCCTGAGGCTTTCTCTCCCTAGACTCGCAATGTCAAAGCATTCCGTGACTAAGTGAATTGATGTTTCTTCCTCCTCCTCACAGAACCTACACTCGTCAGTGTCCGATAATCCCATCCTTAACAGGTGTTTCCTGAGGCGACAGTGTCCCGTAAGAAAACCAGTGAGGGGGTGTAATTGTTTCTTACCAAGATCCAGATATTCTTTAGATCCTGCTGTTTCAAAGTTCAGAAGGAACTTAGTGGAATGATCCATCCCTGGGAGATTCCGCCAGAGTTTTTCCCTCTCGGCTTTCTCCTTCTCCAGAAACTCCCTAGTATAGGTACATTTACCGATACTACAGAAGGGTTCTAGGTCAATGAGTGACATTTGTGCGCCCTCTTTAACAAGTGTATTGGCCTCTTCGTTTCCTTTGATTCCCGAATGGTCGGGAACCCAGGTTGGAAAGACCTTATTTTTCTTGCCTACTTCATTGAGTTTGTTCCAACACTCCCAGGGGGGGGGGTGATTCTTGAATAATGTATTCGCGATTCGACAATTTTTCGATTCGCGAACACGACATAATTCAAGAATTGACCCCCAGATCATCTTTCGAGTCGATTAGGTAGAAAGTCAGTGCTTTAATAGCAGCTTGACTATCTGAGTGTATGGCTATATCGCATATGATAGTTTCTTTCCAGGTTTATATCTAGACATCTTTCAATAGCTAAGATTTCAGCTTGAAAGGCGCTAATACAGGAGCCTAGCTTACGTTTAGTTCGGGTTGATACTATTGAACATATTGAAATAAAAAAAATATATCAAAATAACCATATTCTGCAGGTTCTCAAGTTCATAAAGGCCCAAAAAAATTAAGGCAAATTAACTTAGTTTGTGATATCCAGTACAATTTTTGATTCACAACTTAAAATCATCACTGCATATTGTTGAAAACATATATTTTAAACATCCGCAACAAACCCTATTAATCATATTCAAAATGTAATATACACTCTATGTATTTGTGATTTTTTTTATTTGCTATTGTTAAATAATACAGTGTAAATGAAAAACTTGGCTGAAGGACCCAAGGTCGATGGCCATTTGCTAAGCAATAAAGGACAGTTATTATTATTATACATATGTATTAAAAAAAATCTATCAAATATTTTTTTCTATTCAAACCACGAAATTTCTCAATACCATTTATACTTACTGGGTAGTTTGATATATGAAAAGCTTATAAAAAAGATGACGCCTTGATTATCACATTGATAGCACATGAAAATTAATTTTGAAAGGGAAATCAAGTTGACACAATAACAATTTCAAAATTGAAAGTTTTCTTCAATACTCAAAAACACCAGGCGTTTTCGGAAGTTACTCAGGGTTACTAATTCCACCCATTGGGCCACTTGATGGATTTACTCTGATCACGGACCCGGGTTCTAAGTTTACGAAAACATCAGGCCTAGGATTTGAAGTGACAGTCGTATCAATAACACAAATAAAATAAATTTATTTTTTCAGTCCAAGTTTATTTCTGGATTGTCTCTAGCTTCATTTACTGATGGCTTCTGTAAAATCTTTCTTATAATTTCTAGTGTGCCCTCACATGTTCAATATTATCTTTGAGTACCTATGTTAAAGAAGTAAAGAAGGCTATAGCTTAGCGCAGAAGGATTTGCATACAAAGTTATGAAAAACTTGTTTCACATTATTTTCTCGCCTCATGGAACCACACATTTTACACTCAGCCAAATTCTCTTCTCTTTCCATGATTTTTAGAGATAGAATATATGAAAATACTAAGAAAAGAGTAGAAGACTTTAATCCTGCCCATACAAACTAATAATGAGCCACTCGTATATTCCGCGACATCTGTCGGAGGAGGAGACTAATACACGAAAAAATTATTTTCAATTTGATAGTTCGATGTCGTTGCATTCATGGAAATCCTATCGAGAAAATAGTAAGTATATGTAAAATCATTATTATCAAAAAACCTTTGAATTGTCAACTGACACATAGATCTATAATTACTATTATTCTTATTAGGTCTATTACTATTATTCTTATTAGGTCTATGAACTGACACAAGGAGTGGTTTGACACGTTCTTTTTGAAATATAATAAATTTCGATATGCCTGCAAGAGTGAAGACGTGCTGTGTTATTGGATGTGAAAATCGAGATGCAAGAAGGTAATTATAAAATTTACATGTATATTCTGTTAACTATAAGAATTAAGATACTCGTAGTTTTCAAAAATGTTTTTCATGTATTGAATAAGTTTAGTCGGTAAATACTCATATTTTGTATTATTGAATTCATTATTTTTAGTTTTTGAGAATGTTTTCAATGCAATTATTAGTTTATTGATTACATATTTATGAAATAAATCTGTATTTTCAATTGGTGATACCTATTTCAGTTAATAAATTTTTATTCTATCCAGAATTTGATTATTGATCCTCATTTCTCGATTCCAAAGGAAATCAGATGAAAGTTCGTTGCAGGTATTATTTTCATGAAAATAAATTTCCTCACTCATCGATAACTTGCACGAATCCACTTTTGATTTCCTTTTGGAAATTGAATTTCAAAAAACTTTTGCCTCTTGCATATGGGTGTACCTACCTATTCAAAATGTGCACTACAGAATTCTTTTGAGGCAGCTTTACGATACAGATTCCTTTTTCAATTGAGCTTTTTTCACGAATTAGTAATGTTGTACCAAAAAGATGGCGTTTAAGCTTGTTCTACTAGTGTCTCATCTATTCTCCGTTTAGTTAGTCTATGATCCTGCCTTTTTCAAATACAAAATTGAACTGCAGTGCATATGCGGTGACTCTACGACCCTGCTCTCGTGTATGGTTACATAGATCAACCTGAGTCATTGATTGAGTTAATAGCACCATACTTTCCGAACACGGGTTGGATGTTCGGTTAGGTAAACAAACGCAAAGGTTGGGGATCGAGTGAAACTGAGTACCTAAGTTTCCCAAAACACCTATCATTTCATATCAAGTACTTTCTATTTAAATGGTTGTTGGTTAGAAAGTCACAACTATTCGGTCATTCTATATACTTTCAATAAAATTTACTGCGTTCGGTAATTCCAACAGACTTGTCGGATTGCTCGGAATCATTTGGAAATTGCGTCTGGATTTAGGAGGTAAATCATTCGGCAATTGACATCTGGACTGTCCGGATGAAATCTTTTTGCTCAGCCTCGTAAAACGGAGGAGAAAGATTAATCTGTTAATGTGTGGTTGGTGTTTTCTTTTTCTTCTTCTCTGCGCGGTGCCTTACCAGCCGAACTGAGGCCTAGTGGCCCATTGTTCACCCGCATCGTTCTGTAGAGACTCAGATCCTCAGACACGAAGACAGAAATGTCGCGAGCCTGCCAGGAGTGGTCCCTCTCACCATAGGAATAGAAGGTGTTGGATTTCCTAGGTGTGTTGACCTTAACTCAGTAAGGTTTCCACAGTTGAACAAAATATGCTCAACCGTGTCATCAGTACTCCTGCACCACCGGCATAGGGAGCAGCTCGTCAATCCCATTCTCTTCAAATGCTTGTTAAACAGGTGACCAGTCAATGCAGTCACCAGACTGAGTTGTTTCCTCTCCAGCAGCAGAAGCCTATTGACCTCAGATCGCGAGGACGGTCTCTCAATGAGAATCCTCGACCACCTCAGGCCACCCCTGCGCTCCATTCCGAGGAATATTCCCTGTTCAGCCAGTTCCTGAAGAAACTTCTGACAGATGTGCGACAGATTGGCAGCGAAGGCTTCGGACCAACAAATGCTAATCCGGCTCCCCGCCTAGCCAGTTCATCTGCCTTGACGTTACCAGGTATATCCGCATGAGCCGGACACCAGATAACTTTCAAAAAGTTATCAGAGCCCAGCCCACGCAGAGCTTTCCTGCATTCTTCTACCAAAAGAGAATCAACCCTAACATCAGATAGAGATTTCAGAGTCCCTGGCTGTCGCAACATATATAAATGTGGTGGCCAGAGTATCCCCTGCGAATGTTTTCCAATGCGCATGCAAGAACCGCAAATAGCTCAACCTGCACAATGGAACAGCCCTTCCCCAGAGGGATAGCCTGATTGAAGTGAGGACCCACGATTCCGGCCCCAGACCCTGTTGCTGTGACAGAGCCATCAGTGAACCAGGTGGGACCTTCTGGACTAAGAAGCCTGTTGATGAAGACCAAAGGTCTCTGTCGGGAACAATTACCCTGTAGGGTTCGTCGAAGTAGAAGTAGAACCTAGTGCCCGCGCGGTCACCTCTCTGGAGAAGGGGAGCGTGAGCATCCTTAACCATTTTGAGGGCCCTCGCGTGCCCAGTGAAGAGTCCTCCATCGCGCCATTGTCCCCGTTCCCAGATTCCTAGAGCTGTCTTCATTAGGTTAGGTGTTACTACACAACAACAAGATGATCTACCTATTAGTACCAGTTTCGATTTGTTCGCTGCGGATTCTAACTATTGTATATTCTGTATTTATTTCTGTCCGGTTTCGAAATGTCTCTTGAGATGGATGAGGAGCAGCAAAAAATATACAAAATCTGAATCAGAAGATGAATTTACTCGAATAGTCAAGAAAGGAAGTAAGTGTATAGAAAATAGATCTTGAAGAAGTGATGATGTAATTTTCATATTGTTTTGGAATATGTATTAAGAAACTCGGAGTTCCATTGTAAGATTGTGAAAAATTGCAATAAAAATAACTCATTTTGCTTAAATTATGTTCTATTATTTATGCCCATCCCTGGTTCATCTCAAAATCCTGACATTTCTATCAAATTCAATTTACAAACCTGTGGCATTACAATAATTACAGAAGAATACATTGAATATCAATAACTAACATAATATGCAAAATGATTTTTTTCATTCCAAACCATCCTGATAAATGTGGTTTGTAGTTGTAAAAAAATACCAATCTTAAGACGTCGATCGTCAGTTGTCAATTTTTTAGCTCTAATCGTTCGACAATTCCAGATTTGTCAGACATATCTGCAGTCACGTGACGAAAAATCTGTATGATCTGGGATGTAATTGTTAAACGCAGTAATTAAATAGTCCAGTACATAATTAAAGAAATTATATAACTTAAACAAACCTGTTTGTAGTTTATTAATGATTGACTACATTTAAAATGTTATTAAGACTTACCTTAAATTAACCTCCTCGAAGCATAATACCTTACTGGCACCTTATGAGTCTTCTTTGATAACGGAGAGATAATTCCAATTCACAAATCTTAACACAGACATTATTTAATATTAAGTATAACAATGCAAAACTGAATACTCACCCTTCTTTCTGCTTCTTTCCTTGCCTCTTCAATTTTTCGACTTTTATCAATCCAGTTAGTTACATCTTCCTCGCTGTCACTCTGACCTAGCGATTTAACTTTTGCATATCGATTTTGTAATCGTCTTTTCTCCCTTTGTTCAACCAATTTATTTCGTATTTTCTCTTGTTGTGCTTTATCTCTCCAGTTCTCAGCTGGTTTATGATGAAATTCACCCCAATCATCTTTATATTTATCTTCACTTGCTGTTTCATCTTTCGAACTATTATGTGATGACGACCCTACATCTAGTGGTTTCAATCCTAATTTGGCTCTTAGTTTATTGGTTTCTTCAATGGATAAACTGTCAACAGAATTGCTTGTACTTGCCTCTTCTGCATTATGGCTTTCAATTGAAGGTTTTCGCGTTTCTTGTTCGATTTGAACTTCAACTACGTCGGAATCTCCTGTTTTGATATAAAATAAAAAAAAAATTAGATTGATAAAGGTTAATAGCCAATGAATAATTTACCGTCACTAGAATGAGTCAATTTCGATTTTTCTCGTTTTCTTTCCTTATCCTTGCGATGCTTGTGTTTATGATGATGCTTATGCCGTTTTTCTCTTGAAGAGTCAACATCATCCAAGTCTGATGCTGGACGTTTTTTTCTTGATTCACGATCTTTGTGCTTTTTACTACTGGAACCCATATTTAAAAGAATTTACAACAAGGTCCTGTTATTTCTTATTTACGTAAAGTCACGAAATTACAGAATAAACACAAAACATTCACGTAATTATAATAAACGCAAACGTTTCGCACCTTCCCTATAAAATGGAAGCCACAAAATAAGCACAGAAAATTATGAACATTGACATTCGACAGGAACCACAGCTAATAATTCTTTTTTTTATACATAAATTTAAGCTTTTCAACTTTATTTGAAAGAATTTTATTATGCTCGAAAACGAGCTTCGATCTGAGAAAGAAAAGGAGGAATAAAAAGAAAAAGATAACAAGACTACGACTTTATTATATGTTTTGTGACTACGACCTACGACCGAACCTTTGCAAAGAAGAAGAAAACAAATTTGACAGCGTCGCCGTCAGTGATCTCATATACGTCATTTATCATTGTATGTTCTGTGATTTATCATTTATTTATTTTCTTCAATAATCTTCAAAATTGTAGGAAAGTAAATAAAATGATAAATAAGTAATAGTTTGTATTTGTAATAAAATATTCACGTTTGATCAAGTACCATATTGATATAATATTGTATTTATCTGAATTGATTCAACTAGCGTTATTTTTATTAAGCTGAGGACTTGGATTTTCGAGTTGATTGAAGACAAGTACTCCCAAATCGATTTGAATTGAATAGACTATGTGATAACTATCGGCATTGAATAACATTGTCTTTGTGCAAAATGGAGAGTTTGGAAAAAGGTTCTATGCAACCACAAACGTTAGCTAATGGTTTGGAAAATGTTGAAACAGATTGGTCGCACAACTCGATCATTTCTACGAACTCAAATAACTCTACGTTGCTTTATATAGCAGTAAGTTTCTTGCTTTCCAGAGAGCGATATTTTAAAGATTTTTTTAGGTGGAGTATGTAAAAGAGGATGTTAAGGAAGAAACTAATCCAAACGTGTCGTCTTGTGATGACTTTATGAATTTGCAAGAACAAGTCAATACTTTCAATCCTGATATTAATTCAATTGCTGAGTATCCAGTTTACAACGACTCCAACAATTTTAATCCTGTTGTAATTCATCATTTGGTTTCTTCAGATCAAATTGGGGATAATAGCACATTTGTAAATGCACAAGATGTTGATTCTTCGCTAGAAACAATTCCTACAGTTCTATATGATACGGGTATAAACAATGTAGACGAGCAATACCTACAAATAGGAAATTCTTCTAACATTCCAGATGACCATAATATCTGTAATATAGGTAAAGAACAAGGGGTAGAATAAAATATTAATCACTGATCAAACTACAGGTGAGCTAACTGTTTAATATTCCTTTAAAGGTACGAAACTAACCCTTTTACTTCTTGTCTATTACCATTTCTGTTAGAATGGAATATAGAGTTAAAGAAATGCAATCCTTTTTAACTACATGTGCGTATAGTCCGTTCACTAAAGTTTGAGCAGTCGGTTGGCCATGATAATTTGGCATATTCCCCAATGTATATTAAAATTTTAAGTTATAGTCCGTTCACGAAAGGTTGAGCTGTCGGTTGGCCATGATAATTTGACATATTCCACTGTGTATATTAAAATTTTAGGTTATGATGTTTATTTTCTTGTCAGATTGATACGCAATGTTGTCAATATTGCATAGAGTTGTCTGATAACTCGCAAGCTCGTCTTACGAGGCCGGGTACATTCGGCAACATTGAATTTTTTTACGTTATGACAGCAAATACTGCCAACTCCAGATAAATAAAGAAACGCCTACTATGTGCTCAACCTTTCGTGAATGGAGTATATGTTGTTTATTTTCTTGTCAGATTGATACGCAATGTTGTCAATATTCCTTAGAGTTCTCAGAAGCTCGTCGGCCAGGTACATTTTGCAACGTCAACTTTGTTCATCTATATGACAGCAAATACTGCCAATCTCAGATGAATAAACAAACGCCTATTTTGCGCTCAATAACATGTGAACAGAGTATATACTCTGTTCGGATATTATTGAGCACAAAGTAGGCCTTTGTTTATTTATGTGAGGTGGCAGTATTTACAGTCATAACGCAGAATAAATCCAACGTTGCCAAATGTACCCGGCCTCGTCTGACAAGCTTGCAAGATCAGAAAACTCTGGTTTGCAGAAAAACAAACTATTGTATATATTTTATATGCTAATAAAATATTCTGCCGCAGCAAGAATTATGAAAAATGCCAAAGATTATTTCATTGATAGGATATTCTCAAGTCAATATCCACACATTATCAACAATCATAATAATTACTGATTTTCTAGAAGATTTCATGAAGATGTGGATAGAAATCACTTCCAGCAAAGCATCTACCATTTATTACTGTAGATATATCTTGATGCGTTCTGAGTATACAATGTTTTTGTTCGTCACATAATGTTTGCTTCAGAACTCCTTCATTTGACTCGATTCTGTTTTTCTGTTCATTTATTCTATTGACGTTGACTAATGAAGTGATAATTCTCAAATACATTTACAATACCATTAGTCTCCATTGTTCAAACAATGATATTTTTATTCAATTTAAGTAGTAAATCTGTAAAATTTCAATCTTCTGTCGTTAGGTATTCAGAAATGGGAACTGTAAATTGATATTGTGAGAAATACGAGATTTATGCAACAACATTGCGTAGTTCAGTTCAGTTTAGTTTAAAAAGGGGTTACATTTCTTTGCGACCTCAAGGTCTATTGTGCCCCCTCATGGAGCTGTTCTGACCACACACTTTACAGCTCACCTTCCAGTTCCAAAGATCTGATGAAATGCAATATCTGTGAAGGCTTCAACGAGGCTAGTTCCTCAATCTTATAAGTTTCTCCCCTAAGGCATTATCTCCTTAGGCTCGCAATGGTAAAGCATTTCGTGACTAGGTGAATGGGGGTTTCCTCCTCCTGCCCACAGAACCTACACTCGTCAGTGTCCGATAATCCCATCCTCAACAGGTTCTTCCTGAGGCGACAGTGTTCTGTAAGAAAGCCAGCGAAGAGGTTTAATTGTTTCTTACTAAGATCCAGATATCTTTAGGGTCCCGCTGTATCAAAGTACCGAAGGAACTTTGTGTATTGATCCATCCCTGGGAGATTCCGCCAGAGTTTTCTCCCAGGGATGGATCATTCCAATAAGTTCCTTCTGAACTTTGATACAGCGGGATACAAAAGATATCTGGATCTTGGTAAGAAGCAATTGCACATCCTCACTGGCTTGTGAATCAATCTGACAAGAAAATAAACAACATAACTTAAAATTTTAATATACACAGTGGAATATGCCAAATTTCCATGGACTCAATAATATCTGAACGTAGTATAGATAATTTTTATAAGCTGAAGCATTGTCATACCAAAATGAGCAACAAAACTCATATTAAAATTCCTTCTTGTTTTATTGTTTATCATTCGATGTATTTTTCTATTAGAATAGTTAGTACTATCTGTTAAATTACCATTTTGTTTTAATAATGACTTATTGAAAGATTTATTAATTTCTGTTTTCAGGCATTTCTTACAGTGTGAGTCAGCAATTATTAGTAGAGCAAGAACAATTATTGAAAACTTTATCTCCTGGTCCCTTATTGGATTCCGACCTGTTGATGATAGATGACAGTACTTTAAAGAATAATTTACCTGAACATTTGATTGGCCATCCGAGTACAAGCAGTAGTACTGTCACAAATTTCATCTCAGGTTATTCTCATAAACAAGAATATAAGAATGATGAGGATGATCTTATTAAACCAAAAAAGAGGACGTCCTCTGATAAAATGGAATGCGAGGAGAAGTTATGTGAGTTCTTTTTGGTATTAGATCAAATTCGCTAGCTCTTCACTCATATATTTTTTATTACTATTTATGAATCATATTTTTTATTACACATAGAATGTCTTCTTTGTAGTATCCTCTTATTGATTGCGTTTTGATATTACAGTGTTGTCAATTTGGGCTAGAATTCTTGGTACCATGAAAATTTTGTCTGAACACAATATACCGAGCAATATACATACTATGCGTATTATAACAATATTATATAGAAATGAAGATACTTTAACAGATTTAAGAGCCAAGTCCCCCAGTTAGATGATTTGTTGGTTCTTACAACAATATTATAGCTGGGTTTCACAAAAACCCATTTCTGACATAAACCATCGACTCGAACCTAAATCAACGATTTGATCGTCAAATCAAGCTTTGTGAAGCCCGCGGTAAATCCATATACCTATTAAACTCTATACTGCTAACGTGAAATAAAAGTTGATCTAGTTGCCATTTCTGAAGACCCCTTCAATCATCTGCGCATGTGCAAATTTTAAATTTGACAAGACGTGAAAACTTGAGGTTATAATTTTAAATCATTTTCACTTGACAAGTTATAATTTAAGTTATTTGAGGGTATGTTTTTGCGCCTGCCCAGTTAATTCATAGGGCCATTGTACCACGTGATCGCTGCTTCAATTAGTAATATAGAAGTGGATCCATTTTAGCAGTATAGAAGTTTATAAATATATGGATAAATCTAAAATCGGGTTTCATAAAACTCCAATCACATTGATTAATGAAATATTTTTGTGTGTAATTTCCAGTTAATTTTTTACGTTAACCTTCGACTAAATTCAAAATCAACGATTCGATCCTCCAATGTTGTATGCAACACGTCCGAAAATAGTTTTTTTGGACTCGCAGACTTCCATTGTGTCTACTTGTTCAAAAAACCCTACTCTCCGGACTTGTAACGTAAATACATAACTACTTATCGCTCACATCGTTTTTATGACAAATTTCTTATTAGGTTTTATTAGAGACAATATTCTGACTCTAGAAAGATGTTACTTAAATTTCCTTTTTACTTATTCGTTGCAGAATTCACTTTAATGGCAGAGAAATGAAGTTATCCGAATCTCACATTTTGTCGCTACAATGTCTGAAATAAAAGCAAAATACATGTAGTCCGTTCACGAGAGTTTGAGCGCATAGAAAGCTTTTGTTTATTAATCTGAAGTTGGCAGTATCTGCTGTCATAACGTAAAATAACGTCAACGTTGCCGAAGGAACCCGGCTTCATCCGGCGAGCTTGCGAGTTATCAGAGAACTCTATGCAATATTGACAACATTGCGTATCAATCTGACAAGAAAATAAACAACATAACCTAAATTTTTAATATACACATTGGAATATGCAATGCCAAATTTCTATGGCCAACCAACGGCTCAACCCCTCGTGAACGGACTATAATATCTTTTTTACCCACTTCTGCTGACAGTTCAGTTCAAAATTCGAATTATGACAGTAGTTCCTCAGTTATTGTCAGTTGAAGTGGGTAAAAATATTACTAGTATAGTAAACCCCCCATTACCCTTAAACATCTCACTCTAGATACTTCAATAACTTGAACGCCATGTCATCTTTGTTGATAAAAAAAGTTTCCAATTTGAATTGCATAGATATTTTCCTGCTTAAAAGTTTCATTTTATGTATCTTAATGATGTGATGATCATTAGAGTTGTCACAGATCAGCATAAACTAATATTTTTGTTGTAGTGGCACGTGTCTACAGTATTGTTGATGAGCCTGTTCCATCTCGAGCGAGAGCAAGTTTACCTGAATCATATTTGAATATCTCTAAAATAGGTGAAGGTATGTATACTTTACGAATTCAAAAATAGTCTTCAGGTAATTCCTTATTGTTTACTATCAATTTCCTGCAATTCATTCATTTTTGAATATTGATAATAATTAATATATGCGAATTTCAACTTTGCCTCAAACAGTAATCAGTGATGAGGTTACATTTAGTTGAAGGCTGTTGCCAAGTTCATCATTTAGTAATCTGAAGTACCTGTATGTGAGTGAAAATGGAACTATGGAATTTCAGAAAATTTATCATCGAATACAGCTATGTGGGATAACTTCTTTATTTCAGGTGGTTATGCAGCTAATGGAAACTTGGTTTGTAGTTTCGACTATTAGCCTCGTTTGTTTCTAAAACTGGCCACGCAGCGCCACGCTTTTAAAGTACTTTCCACAAAGCGATCAAAACGCCTCATGTATACATTTCACTGAACGACCGCAACGCTCATGTGTTTGACGTCATCCATTTTAGCCCACGGAGACCCACGTCAGGACGTTGGTCGTCGTGAGCGTTTAGGGAGAACTGTCATCTGTTCCTCTTTAGAGGTTAATAAAATCAAAACATTTCCGACGTTCAGGAGTTTGTCAACGCGCAAACCTGTGATATAATTCAGTAATGGCATATGCTTATTCATCATTTTTGCATGCTGAATGAGGAATATTATAATGAAGATCGTAAACAGGTTAAAAATGCAGAAATAGATCGAATACGAATACGGATAAACTTTCGATTATAGGATTATATATTCCGTTTACGAAAGTTTGAGCGCATAGTAGGCGTTTGTTTAGTTATCTGAAGTTGGCAGTATTTGCTGTCATAACGTAAAAAAAGTCAAGCTTTCGTGTTATCAGAAAACTCTATCTTTATTGACACCATTGCGTATCAATCTGACAAGAAAATAAACAAAATAACCTAACATTTTAATATATACAGTGGAATATGCCAATGCCAATTTTCTATGGCCAACCAACGGCTCAACCCCTCGTGAACGGACTATAGTATCTTTTTTACCCACTTCTGCTGACAGTTCAGTTCAAAATTCGAATTATGACAGTAGTTCCTCAGTTATTGTCAGTTGAAGTAGGTAAAAATCTTACTAGTATAGGAAACCCCCCATTACCCTTAAACATCTCACTCTAGATACTTCAATAACTTGAACGCCATGTCATCTTTGTTGATAAAAAAAGTTTCCAATTTGAATTGCATAGATATTTTCCTGCTGAAAGTTTCATTTTATGTATATTAATGATGTGATGATCATTAGAGTTGTCACAGATCAGCATAAACTAATATTTTTGTTGTAGTGGCACGTGTCTACAGTATTGTTGATGAGCCTGTTCCATCTCGAGCGAGAGCAAGTTTACCTGAATCATATTTGAATATATCTAAAATAGGTGAAGGTATGTATACTTTACGAATTCAAAAATAGTCTTCAGGTAATTCCTTATTGTTTACTATCAATTTCCTGCAATTCATTCATTTTTGAATATTGATAATTAATATATGTGAATTTCAACTTTGCCTCAAACAGTAATCAGTGATGAGGTTACATTTAGTTGAAGGCTGTTGCCAAGTTCATCATTTAGTAATCTGAAGTACCTATATATGTGAGTGAAAATGGAACTATGGAATTTCAGAAAATTTATCATCGAATACAGCTATGTGGGATAACTTCTTTATTTCAGGTGGTTTATGCAGCTAATGGAAACTTGGTTTGTAGTTTCGACTATTAGCCTCGTTTGTTTCTAAAACTGGCCACGCAGCGCCACGCTTTTAAAGTACTTTCCACAAAGCGATCAAAACGCCTCATGTATACATTTCACTGAACGACCGCAACGCTCATGTGTTTGATGTCATCCATTTTAGCCCGCAAAGCCCACGGAGACCCACGTCAGGACGTTGGTCGTCGTGAGCGTTTAGGGAGAACTGTCATCTGTTCCTCTTTAGAGGTTAATAAAATCAAAACATTTCCGACGTTCAGGAGTTTGTCAACACGCAAACCTGTGATATAATTCAGTAATGGCATATGCTTATTCATCATTTTTGCATGCTGAATGAGGAATATTATAATGAAGATCGTAAATAGGTTAAAAATGCAGAAATAGATCGAATACGAATACGGATAAACTTTCGATTATAGGATTATATATTCCGTTTACGAAAGTTTGAGCGCATAGTAGGCGTTTTTTAGTTATCTGAAGTTGGCAGTATTTGCTGTCATAACGTAAAAAAAGTCAAGCTTTCGTGTTATCAGAAAACTCTATCTTATTGACACCATTGCGTATCAATCTGACAAGAAAATAAACAAAATAACCTAACATTTATAATATACAGTGGAATATGCCAAATTTCCATGGACAACCGACGGCTCAAACTTCCGTGAACGGACTGTAGACATTGTTTTCTCTTAAACAATGTGACATTGTTTCCCAAAACAATGATATAGGGCTCATTTTATTGATAATTTTAGGTTTTATTCTTTTACAATTTCATACTGTAGGGACAATGAATAATATCTATAATTTGTAAACTAATATAATGGTACGATCAGGGGCCTGTAACACAAGCACTACAAGTCCTACAATTGTGAGAATATATTCTACACTTGTAACTTTTCATAACACAAACCATCTTGTAATTACAAGTACGGCACTGGTAATTACGGCAAAAATTTCTACATATGTAAACTTTTTCTGTAACTTAAAGTTCACACTTGTATGATTGTGTTACGGAATTTTCTACAAGTGTAGATAATGTTTTACATATATTCAACTCTAGGTAAATACACACATAGCCAGAGAAAATCTACTACATAAAATTATTTCGTCAGAAACTAATTTTATTGTTGTTAGGATATATGAATATATTTATGAATCAAAACGTTTCAATGTATTTGCAAAAATTAACAAAAAATCACAACTAAATAATTATATGTTCCTTATAATGAGAATGTTCCTATCTACTATCACAAATTGAAAAAGCAGCAGCCATTTTCATCTACGTTATATGTGGTAACGATGCCGTGAACTGTGACATGGGCAGTTTAAGCTCTTTTTCTTATTTTATAATTTCCAGTTTTTATGGTTCTTCAACCTGAGCCACTTTTTTCGAATTGGAATTATTTTCTTTATCTCGCCTTCTTTTCCTGTATAAAAATGCATTTTTCTATTATTATTCCTATTATTTCGATTGAGAAGAATCACCATTGAATTGCTTTGGAATACATGGGATTTCGTGAGCACTGATTGGTCCACTTTTATTGGCAATATCTTCAACATCATTATTCTCTACGACAGTTTCACGGCTCAGTTGCTTGGGTTTTCGGAAGATTCCACCAGTGCCAGTTTTCTTCGCATTATCAATGTTTCTATAAATATGTACCATAAGTCGATAACAATAATGCTTGCAAGTTCCAGTTTTACTCATTATTGCAGTTTTCTTCAAATTTTGCCATAATGTACCCTTACATAAGTCCAATCTTTATCCGCTGGTACTAAACAAATACTTTGAGCCAAATTTGCCATTTCTTTCCACTTGTCTACTTTATCTTGCTTTCTCAGTTTATCCGAGAAAGCTCCGAAAATAAGGTGTCTATTTTCTCTTTCTTAATTAAAATTGCATTTTACGATCCAAACAATTAGTTTTGAAGACATAATGCAAACAGAAAAGCCGCAATACTACTTATATTGACAAGTCATGTCATATAGTAGAAATCATAAATAATAATTAATTCTATGATATTTGCATTACAGTGTAGCTACACATGTACAAAATTATTTAATTTCTACAATTGTAGCCATTCGCATTGTGTTACCGAATTGGGTCGGACTTGTAGTTACAGGCAAATTACTTGTAACTTGTAGACTTGTTACACTTGTATGGTTTGTGTTACAGGCCCCAGGTAGAGAAGTAAATAAAAAAAATTTATACTTTAAAACGATTTTTTCAATAAAGAGACAACATAATTATAATTGCAGGTAAAAACATATAAGAGGTTATATATGTCTTGATAATAATATAAGTTTTGAATGAAGAATTCTTTACAAACATATTCTACACCTGATTCTCTGAAGAATAAATCAAAGAAAAATATTCTATCTCAAGATATTTCAGACCTATGAGCAAATATGTGTAAAGGTAAAATATTATAACAGAGGTGAAAAATATGTTCGAAGCCTGGTAAAATAACTGGATATTGCAACACCCAAACGACCGTTCCACATACAAAACGTCAAAAATGTCCGCGGGCTTGTGACAAGCTAGTGGAACGGGAACGTCCGCGAGCGTGGTCGTTGTGATCGCTTAGTGGAACCTACTGTTAGTTGAAGTTCCGAATAGGGGGACGAATTTATTTGATTCTGCCATCATCGATAGAAAACTTTGTTCCATTTATGTTTATTTTCAGAATGGCTGTGTTTGCTAAAAGAAGTATACGAAAAAGAACTCAGTTCGGACCAGTACAAGGTATTTGGAGAAGAGATGAAATCATACATTCGGATAAAAAACTGGAACTTTTATTGAAGAATGAAGATAAAGTCCTTGCATTAGATATGTCAGATGAAGGTTTGTTGTTTGAAGTTGGCCCAAATAGTATCGTGAAAAATAGTTATTTATTATACAAGGGAAAAAAGTAGTAGATTTTAGCTCGAGGTTATATTGTCTACCTCCGCTCCGCGTCGGGAGACAAAAGCCGAGAGCTAAAATCTAATCTTTTTCCCGTGTATAATACACTATTTTTTTCTGTGACAGAAAAAACGACCATTTAATAGTGAAATAAATAAACTGTTCACGAAACTACTTTTTTCCCCGGGAAAAAAGTGAGTACTTTTTTCCCGGCTACATAGAGAATAATTTTTTTTGACAGGGAAAAAAGTAGAGCACTAGAAAGATATAGGTATGCCAAACAGGCTGACTCGAAAATTACAGATGGTAATGTCAATTTGTCAGTTATTGTGCTCTATTGTTAGTTGCGTGCTTTTTTTGAAGAATAGTTAATAGAAAGTATTGATTTTTTATTCAAAACAATAAAGTTGGAGACTAGACAGGTAGCATAAGCATTTATTCGATTACAGATTTCATTTCATTCCAATTGTTCTGTAATTTTCGAGTCTGTGGTTGGACCCAGCATGGCTGTCTGGTATACTCCCCTTTTCAGAGCCTTAAAAAAAGTAATTCCGTAAAAAGTCATATTTTGTGACCTGTCAAGAGATATAAAATATCACATTTTTTCCCGTCACAGAAAAATAAATATTTTTTTTATTTTTACTCTCACCCAATTTTTCTATTTCAGAACAATCGAATTGGATGTGTTTTATCAGAAGGGCGGAATTATTAAGAACAAAATTTGGTTGTTAGTCAACAAGGCACCAGCCTTTATTTTACAGTTATCAGAAACATTTTACCAAAGCATGAATTGAAGGTGAGTTTTTCTCCTTATGTCAAACGAAGGAAAGCACGCAAAAATTCAAACTCGAAAAATGTTCATTCTTCAGCACACAAACTGTTTATGCCGTGCAAACACTCTGGCTCGCGACAGTGTTCTTTCAGTCAATATCCTCAAGATTCAGACCAGTTTTACGCCTTCTGCGGCGAGATACTTGATAACAACACGTTGCGCAATTGACGGAGGTACCTTTTGCTCAAATATCGTCACAGTGGACACCGAGAGGGTCGATAAGGCAAGCCCACGTGCTTCCTCTACTTCTGAAAAACCTACCCAACAACAAATAAAGCAGGAACTTTCTTCTTCCATTATTGTGTCTGAAAATTGAAAAGTCACGTTTATTTTTGATTCTCCCTCGTAGAATTATCAGGATGTCCAAATTCGAATTATCGTAATTCTAATATGAATAAACGAAACACTACTTCTGAGTTGTACGAAGATTACAACAGAAATCTATAATATAGACATATCAGTTACATCTCAACATCATGGAAGATTGTCACAGGGAGTTTTTAGATATAAACCAGCATTACCTAATTTTAAAATCTTCCAATGATACGATTTGGACTAAATTCAGCACAAAGATGCGCGTTAATATCCCAATTCTAAAAGGTTTTCCAATAAGAGGTGTTATTTTGATATTCAAAAAATTGCCATTTTTCAATATAAATGATCGGATGTTTATTTCATTATTAAGAAGAAACTATGCCGTTAATAGTGGAAAATAACATCAGGCAAATGACCAACACGACCACGCTTACAGGACCATATCCTTTTAATCAAATTTTCCAACCCAAATTGCAAAGTGGCTGCCCTATGTCCTCGATAGACTCACGAATTCCATCTTTGAAGTCTTGAATCGACGCTGGGCTATTGGCGTAGACCGTAGACCTTCTCTTTCACGTGGTCCCAAAGGAAGAAGTCGCGAGGTGTTAAATCACAAGATCTCGGTGGCCAATTGTGATCACCTCTTCGAGAGATAACACGGTCTGGAACTTTTCCCGCAAAAGATCAATGGTTTCGTTGCTTGTGTGGCAATTAGCGCCGTCTTTTTGAAAGTAAACGTTGTCCAGATCAATACTATTCAATTTCGGCCATAAAAAATCATTAATCATCTCTCGATAGCGTAATCCATTCACCGTAACTGTTGCTCCAGTCTCATTTTCGAAATAATAAGGTACAATGACTCCGCCGGATCATACACGTGCACGGATTTTATTTTTCACATCACAATCTCGTCCCAAGCTCGAATTTTCCCTATTTCTTCATTGCTTCATTGTTATTTAGACATTAAAAACACATTTTGAAATCTGGGAGCTTGTTTCATTTTATTCATTTACGAATTAATCTTTCCTGTTCCAATCTTAAACCTACCCTGAAAATTCCAAGTTTTGAAGTCGTTTTTTCCAGAACTTATCGTGTTAACGCCCGGCCATGCGCGTAAAAGCCTCCGACTTCACGTCAGTGCTTTTACAATTTTGTTATGTTACAGGTTGTTACAGCTTCATTTACGCAAATCAATACGATTTGCCTATTCTAGAAAAGAATGTCAAAGAAGAAAGCTGGCCTTGCTTTGAGTGTACTGAGAGTTTCCCCACTTCGCAAGATCTACAGGATCATTTAAGTATACATGAAGAAGTGAGGAGACAATAAAATTGAAGAAAAAAATGGAGAAGTAAGAAAAAGTTACTGAAAATGACTATAACAGAGGCATTACAATGTACACTCTGTGAACAAATATTCAATCCCCCTAAGTATGGTACTCTTAGACAGCATTTGTTGACCAAACATAATGTAGTGGATGACGATATAGAGGGAAAATTTTCGATGGTTCGGTGAGTTAAAATAATCAAATCTACCATATTCGTCCGCCTTAAATTCTAAAGATTTTTGTTGTCCAAGTACTTTCGTCATTTTTAATCGAATTCAATTGTTTCTACGCCAAATTGTAGGTAAATTCTTTGGTATCAGAACAAACTTCAGGAAAATTTTCCGAAATATGATAGCGTATTTATACAAAGTGAAAAAAAACATGTATTTGTGGCCTAATATCTCAACACCCTGTTAGCAATAACTCTCAAATTATGTAACTTACAGATATGATGTGAGTGTTGTTTTGTAGCTAATATCCTTGCGTGTTAAATAATGTTAAATCTATACTAATATTATAAAGAGGTAAAGTTTGTTGTGTTTGTATATTTATTAAATTGTAAGAGCTTATCTCGGATCTACTGAACCGATTTTGAAAATTCTTTCACCAATAGAATGCCAAATTATTCATGAGTGCCATAGGTTATATAAAAACCGAAAATAATAAAGGCTATTACGTGGTAGCCCGTTTTGCAAAGTGACTCGGAGAAAAAACGTATGAAGGCCAAAGCAGCGCACGGTGCCGGCGCGCGATGTTTTCGGTTAATTCGGTTCGTGTCGTGCTCGCTTCGGGAGAAAGGGGCGTGGCCATTTACATGTGAGAGGGATACATTATTCTTATATCATGAGAGGTGGTATCTGCGTCTGCGCGGCTCAATCGTTTGGTCGGCTCCTTAGGCAACGGACGTTCCCGAACAGTCGTTTGTTCTATACGTAAAAATGGGCCACTCGGGAAACTTTTACAAGAAACATCATTAATTACTCCGCCAGTAGCTGAAACTGGATGGATCGAGTAGTTCAGTGGAAGCTGCTGCCGGTCCCAAGCCCGGATGAAGGAGGAGGGTTCAGAGGTGAGGTTAGCATCCTGCCTCTGGTGAAAACATGAACTGCTCAAAGTACTGCTGAAGAAGCCTCGGAACACGGACGGATTACAAAGGTTGACGACACGGCACGAAAAGGAAAAAAAAACGTTTGGAGAGGGAACAAACTGCGTCTTGCTTGTTCGAACGTCACATCATGGAATTCAAAAGACCAAGAAATTATCACTGAGATCACTAGTAGTAACATAGACATTTGCGCGATATCGGAGACTAAAAAGAAGGGCAAGGGTAACATCAAATACAGAGACCATATTCTGTTTTACAGTGGAGTGGACAAGGACTGCAGAGCGCGAGCAGGTGTGGGCATGCTGATGCATGAGGGTTTGAAACGATGGTGGATGATATTACCTATGTGAACCAAAACCTAATGTATATAAACTAAATATAGAAAAAGAAAAACACCATTTCATTAGTAATACGCACCGATATAACAAGATCACGAGAAGAACGAGAACAATTTTTGACCAACTACAAGAGACACTCAGAATGTTTGCCTAACAATGACAAGATCTTCATAATGGGTGATTTCAATTCCCCCGAGTTGGTAACCAGGTAATACCGGGGGTAATGCAGAGATATAATGAGGAAATATCAAATGAAAATGGAAATATGCTGCTTGACATCTGCGCGCACAATGAGCTTAGAATTAACAACACATTCTTCGATCATAAGGAACAACACAAATACACATTTCATAATACAAGAGGACAGAAATCTATGATCGACTTTGTGATAACAAATAGGCGCGTACACCCAAGTCAAATATTGGATGTGCGAACTCTAACTTCAGCTAATGTGGGGACACAACATGGACTAGTGCTCTGTGAGTACCGCTTAAAACAAACAAAAATTAGAAAGAAATCACCCATCTACATCACTAAGTTCAACACGGAGTCACTAAGAGAAGATAGCACAAGAGATTTGTACCAGCGCAGATTGAACGAGAAAATTTCTCAGAACATTATAACTTTGGAGGACAGTGTAGACATGGCCTGGAATAAAATCAAACAAAACATAATACACAGCGCGAAGGAAGCAATAGGGCAAAGAAAAATCAATATCAACGGCAGAAAAAATACCAAACCTTGGTTTACTGAGGAGGTGAAAGACCTGTCAAAAGAAAAGAAGATGCATACATTAGGTATATAAATAATAGGTCACCCAAAGTACCAGAAATATAAGTAATAAGAAATAGAACGAATGATGGGATTAAACAACTAAAAAAAGAGTATTGGGAGCGGTTTTCTGTCGAGATGGAACATGATCTATACGGATGCCAGAAGAGAATATGGAACATGCTTAGAAAAGGAAGAAGAATGTAACAGAGGAAGTACAGATGAACAATATAACAACGAAACTTTTACAACATACTATCAGAATCTATATAGCAATTGCGCGGACATATAGAGGAACAACGACAAGAGTATCAGGAAACATATGACGAGGGAGACACTATAACTATGGAAGAAGTTCAGACAGCCGTACAACAACTCAAAAATCGGAAATCACCCGGAACGGATAACATCACAAATGAAATGATCAAATACGGAGGAAGAGAAATACATCAAGAAATAACAAAACTCGTGAATGGAAAACCAGCTTATCCGTACCAATATACAAGAAGGGCAAAAGAAAGGACCCTGATAATTATAGAAACATAACTCTGTTGAACTCCACACAAACTGTTCACTAAGATATTGACTAATAAAATCTCCAGCCAAGTTAATATAACCGAAGAACAACAAGGATTCAGACGCAACAGGTCAACGGTGGACGCGATTTTTATTTTGCGGCAAATGATAGAGAAATCAATCGAGTTCAACAAACCAATGTTCACATGCTTTCTCGACTTAACAAAGGCTTTCGATAGAATTAGACTCCACGACGTTCTTGAAACCCTTCAAGCTAAGAATATCTCTGAAAAATACATCAGAATTATTAAACATCTTAATACCCACAACACCACCAGGATAAAAACACATGTGGATTATCTGAGGAGATCAGCGTGTCCACTGGCATACGACAGGGGGACAGCCTGAGTCCACTACTTTTCAATCTTGTAATGGACAGAATTGTTGAAAGAGTGAAGAAGATACGGGCAGGCTATAAGATGGGACGCCGCTCATTGAACATCATGTGCTATGCTGACGACGTCTTTCTAGCAGCTGAAGATGAAAATGACCTCCAGCGCCTTGCATACGAATTCACAAAAGCTGCAGAAGAGCTGAATATGATTATCTCATGCGAGAAATCCAAGACCATGGTTTTCGCCAAGAGCCTATCCGATGCAAGATAGTAATTAACGGAAAAATCCTGGAGCAAGTGTCAAGATTTATCTACCTAGGAGTGACAGTATCCAGTGAACGACGCATCGTAGAAGAAGTCCGAACACAGGCGCACAAAGCAGCTAAGATCGGAGGCTGCCTCAGAGATATAGTCTGGAACAACAAAACATGAGTCACAAAGCGAAAACTCGCATATACAAAGCGTGTGTGAGACCAGTGCTCACATACGCCGCCGAAACGAGGGCAGAACGTCGACAACGAAGAGAATGGCGAGAACAACCGAAATGAGGATACTAAGATCAATCAAAGGGATAACACTCAAGACCATGTGAGGAGTTCAGACATAAGGAAGAACTGGAGGTGCAGGATGTCGTTAGATGGGTGAGAGCACGCAGGAGGTTCTGGAGAGACCACGTGGAGAGGATGCCGGATGAGAGACTAGCCAAATGGGCGGAAACACAAAAACCCAGTACACGCAGACCATTAGGGCGCCCTCCAAAGCGTTGGAAAGAGAGCTGGAACTCGTTGTCCCAGGAAACACAATAACAGGCAGAAAGCAGAAAACACAGGACATAGTCCTATTCAAAGTGGAAGAAGAGAAAGAAGAAGATCATTAATTATATGGGACGAATGTACCATGAGCCATAGAGCTCATGTTGAAGCATTAACCCGAACGCTCAAAGACTTCAGAAACTCTGATGCTATAATGGGTGGCGTTACTTTTGTTTTCGCGGGCGATTTTCGGCAAACACTGCCTGTAGTAACGAAAGGAACACGCGCAGATGTCATCAGAGCATGCTTGAAAGCATCTCATTTATGGAGTTCGGTTGCATCTCTCAATTTACGAACTAACATGAGAGCCCATTTGAGCGACAACGACGATGACGACTTCCCGCGTCAACTACTCAATCTAGGCGAAGGAAAAATTGTCTCTCCTAACATCAACAGCAATGACATTAAACTTGGTGAGACATTAGGACACATATTGCACAGGTTGGAACATCTTATTGACGCAATATATCCCGGTCTTGAAAATTTATTGGAGAGAGATCATCATTGGCTTTGTTCTAGGGCAATATTGTCACCCAGAAACGAATCAGTCAATGAAATAAATAAACTCATTTTAGAGAAAATTCCCGTCAGGTATACAGGGTGAGTCTTTGACTTGTACATATATTTTAACCGTAGATTCCTGAGGTCAAAAGAAACACTTTTTTCCTCTACCATTTTTTCCGATTCGGCCTGGTTAAAAGATACAGGCTGTTGAAAATCCATAAAAAGCATACATTTTCAGTAATATCTCGCAAACGATTCCTTCAAATGAATGATTTTTGAAACATAGTTTTTCATGAATATGATTAATCTTTCCCGACTACAAAATTCCGAGTACTTCGATGTTGAAAGAAAAAAAAAATCTTAGAAATTCGAAAAATTGGGTACTTTGGCTGAATGCAACTCTGTCGAAAATATTCACAGAATTCAATTTTCTCTATGTGGTCACTTTGACAAATTTCAAGAATAATTCGAGAATTTGTTATCTGGAATGATGAATGGTAAGAGAACTAGCGGATTTTCTTTAAAAATGGGGTTACAATGAATAAGCTCACCTCTATACTTCTTCAGTGTAAATCCCTATCTATTCAAGCAAATTTCCACACCACTTTCGAAGTACCTATTGCGATTTTGTTTCGTTGAGCTTTGACATAATAACGTTGATCCAAATTTACATTACGTTAGAATACGTACGTTGATTTCTCATTTATTCATCATATTTATTACTACGAAAATGACCATAATTAGTTATTATTTAAGAAGTCGTATGATTTTGAAAAACAAACTAACCACAGAACACCGATGTCAAAGAATCTAGTTTACACGTCTCTGTGACTTTCACCATGCGGACCACAGAACATAAATATGCGGACACCCCTTGAAATTCAATCGCCCCAACTGGTGTTTATGAACGTGAAATGTCATGCGTGTTATGGTTGAGTTGTGTTTTTGATTTTGATTTGACTCTTGCACGGAAGATTTCAAGAGATATTGGAAATGAATGCTATGGCTAGAATAGGTGGTTTAAAAGTTAATCCGATATAATCAAAATGAAGTATACATCAAGAAGAGATTATTCTGCTTTTCATCACTAGCAAAATTTTGGATGAATCAATCATTGCATTAGAAAATATACAACTGGTATTGAAAAAGTGAGTTCATATTTCTTTCTTAATACAGCAGCTTATTTGAAAATTTCGAATGGTATATCTACTCGTTTCTTTGATACAATAGCTTATTTCAAAGGTTTGAATGCTATATCTCGTACTTGCAAAATTCAGTGGTTAGTTTACCAGTGGCGGCATAGCTCATTCTGAAAACAAAAAAGGGCTATATCTTCTTATTTAGGCCGAATCGGAAAAATGGTAGAGAAAAAAAGTGTTACTTTTGACCCCAGGAATATACGGTTAAATATATGTACAAGTCAAAGACTCACCCTGTATAAGTCCATTGATAAGGTGTGCAGTATTGAGGATACGGTGCACTATCCCCAAGATTTTTAAATTCTTTAAACCCTTCTGGCTTACCTCCTCATGACCTCGTGTTAAGGTTGGCATTCCTATCATGTTATTAAGAAACTTGGGCCCCCCCAACATGTGTAATGGGACAAGGCTGCTTACCAAAGAGTTACGGGAAAATATAATCGTGGCGACCATTCTCACAGGCCAGCAGTGGGACAACTGGCTTATATTCCGCGGATACCCATGATTCCCACTGATTTACCCATACCGTTCAAAAGGCTACAGTTCCCAGTGAAGATCTCTTTCGCCCTCACTATTAACAAGTCCCAAGGTCAAACATTCTTTCTGGTGGGCATTGACCTGAGAAGCCGTTTTTTTCCCATGGGCAGTTATATGTTGGCTTATCTCGGGTTGGAAGTCCTGATAGACAATATATTTTGCTACCAAATGATGATAATACATCTAATATAGTTTACAGAGAAGTTTGGAACAATTAGAACTACCATAACCAAACTAACTTTTCCCGCGACTTGGTTCTCATGGTTTTCGTTATCGCAAATCCCGCAAAAAATGTTTTTTCTTTCGGACAGAATTACGTTCGAATTTTGTATTAGCATGAAAATACTAACTATACCTACGTATAACCCTCAAGTACAGAAGAACCTTAAGTACAGAAGTACTTAAAATGGATTATTAACATTCCTATGCCCAACGGAGTGGGCACGGGTCAGCTAGTAAATTATACTTCAATGTGCTAGGTCTTGTACTATTACGGATTTACTAAGAAAATCAGTACATATTTTTACTATGAACTTTTTTAAAGAATTTTTTTATGGCGTTTTCAAGTTGAATGTTCTTATATTGTTATACTTCAATGAAAGGTGGTAGTATCATCTTTTAAAAAACATTTTTTTCACATCTATAGAACCTTTACGTCCAAAGAAATCGATATTATTTGGAAGGGTCAACGAAAATAAAAAAGTATCTAAATTTAAAATGGGGGCTATTCCAAAGTAATAAACTCTTCCAAGTTTGGGTGTTTTGGTCGATAATATTAGGTATATTTGATGACCTTAAATTATCGCTAAGTCATGACCCAACACACTGTATATGGTGTCTGTAAATGCGAGGGACTTTCGGAGATGATCCCTCGATGAAAATAAGCAGGGGTAGTTGATATAAATTCTTTTCGAAATCGATCCCCTTTCCAAAATACAGCCTTTGGAAGGAGATGACGGGTTGACAGTTTTAAATTTTTCAAACGGCTTATTGTAACAACAAGTCTTAAAACTATACATAATTTGAAGCACTAAGCTAAGATGTTACTCTCCAATTTTTTTTGGTCTCATAACTTTATTATTAGGGGTTGAAACTAACAACCCCCTATGATTTTCGTTCAAAAATTGTTTTCGTGGGATACATTTTCGAAAAATAAAATTCTCTTATGGTTTCCCATTATATTCTGGAGAAAAAAGTCTCTTGCAAAATTTCATTATAGTCGATGCTTTTCTCTGAAAAATAAAAACTTACAAGCAGTTATGATCACTGTTCATTCCATTTCATTGTATAAGTGTTTCATACCTAGCTTTCTATTTGCCTGAATAATTTCCGAAATCACTTCAGTTGGAAGTGAAGTGATTTTGACAAATAGAACATGCCGTTTTCTGATGACAATCAACAAAACGATAAGGTTTGAAATCAGAGTACCAAATAGGAATATCGACGATAGTTCGGAAGGAAATTCTAAAAGTAATATGAATTATTCAATACTAGGAATGAAAACCGAGGATAATAATTCACTTTCTGTTATGTTTAGAAGTAAATTGTAAACTTTCACCAAAATGTTAGGTTATGTTATTGTTATGATGAACTGAAGTGATTGTGGAAATTAAACTGATTTTGTCAGAAAGCAACATCAGTTGGAAGTGATGCGCATCAGTTCAAAATCACAACATTGTCAAATAGAACGCGCATCAACTGATTCTACCTTAGTTTGGAAGTGATGCGGCTTCAAATAGAAAGGGCTTATAGAATGGATTTCCTAAGATATTAGGGGCGTTCGGCATCGACATCGGACGTGTCGGATCGATCTGAATCGTGTGTTTATTACATCCGGATTGAGGGGAGTACACATCTGGACCGTTCGTCATAAAAATCTGAGCAATCGGACGTCGATCTTTTCGCTCGGTCCTTTTCGACGGAGCAAAGCGATTTTATTCATAGAGTTTTATGTTTTTTTATATATTTTTTTGTTTTATGTTGAGTTTCCTGATCCGACAACCGATAGATTGAAAAATTCTAACACTTTTATTCTTCTGTTTTCATTTATTCATTAAAAACTTAATTAATTCATTGAAATTCTTCGATATAGCTATCGTAGTTATGAATGGGCAGGAGGAGATATTGCTTTCTCGTTTCTGTTTCGTGTAATGAATTAATTAATTAGGATCTTTCGGTACAACTATCGCCGTATTGAACGACCAGAAGGGGATATTGCATTCCTCGTTTCCTTTGCATTCAGTGCCTTTGCACCTAATTATTTAATTGAGATTTTACGGAAGAGTTACGAAAAGGGTGAAAGTATCGTTAAAAGATGAGCATATTTCCCAAAATAGTGATCTTTGAAATCTCATAATCTATGAAAGTAGAACAGAGCACTATGTTCTGTGGCAGATCCTCTGTACCGTTCGTTTATTCCCAGATATTACAGATGAAATTGTACGATATGTGGTCACGTGACTAAAAAATCCGTCTGCTCGCGGAGGTCAATGCCGAACGTGCTTATTGTATGTCTATGACAGGAGATAAAGATGTTCTTTAAATCTTTCTGAATGTTTAATTACTAATTTCCGGAAGAAAATTATATCTGAAATATTTTAATTTCACAAATAGATCTTTCTTTCGATTAAAAATCATAATTGACAAAACCAATTTTGAGCATAAACAATTTCTTTGAATATTCATTCCATGGAATATACAATGATATGGAATGAACAGTGATCATAAGAACATAAGTTTTTATTTTTTCCTAGAATAGTATTGACTGTATCGAAATTTTGCAAGAGACTTTTTTTCTCCATAATTGAATGGGAAACCATAAGAGAATTTTATTTTTCAAAAATCTATCCCACGAACACAATTTTTGAAGAAAAATCATAAGGGGTTGTTATTTTCAACCCCTAATAATAAAGTTATGGGATAAAAAAATGTGTGAGTAGCATCTAATTAATGAATTATATTATGCATAGTTTTATGACTCAGTGTTTTTTAAGATTCCTTATTAAATAAAAAACTGTCAACTCGTCATCGCCTTCCAAAGGCTATATCTTGGAAGAGGATTCGATTTCGAAAAAAAATTTATATAAACTACCCCTGCTTATTTTCATCGAGGATTCATCTCCCTAAGTTACAAAATTCCCAAACTATTTTACAGTGTTTTGAGAAATTATACCACAATTACATGTTTTTTCTCATCCTGTATAAATATGCTATCAACATTTTCGGAAAACTTTTCTGAAGTTTGTTGTAATACCAAAGAATTTATCAAAAATTTGGTGTAGAAACAATGGAAATTAATGAAAAATTTCGAAAGTTCTTGGACAACAAACTCAGCAGAGGTGGTCCAGTTTTCTTGCTAGTGAGTCTATTCTATATTCTTCATTGTGAAAAGCTTTCTAGAAACTATAAATTTGTTATGAGCAAACATTCTTTTTCCTACATTGACCACAAGATTTTCCGCTTTAAAAAAATATCATTTGATTATTTACATTTAGTTTTCACTCATCATAATTTGAAGTAAAAAGTAGGAAATTTAACATCTAGTTACTTATACAGAGTTTCTGAATTGATGCGAAAGATTTAAGGGCGTGATTCCACAGATCTTTTTATTTTCCCATAAATGCAGGTCCAGAAATGCATTATTTCCAAGATACATGGTGTTAAAGTTATACTAACAACTGACTAAAAAAAGTGGAATGCCACTAAAGGTATTTTAAACTAACAATTATATTTAAATTCTTTTTCGTTCAATTTGTGACAATGAATCTCTTCTGTCTTTTTTTCGTGGGGGCCGCCGTTTTTATGTAAGAAAATAAAACATCTTAAGGTAGCCTCTGTACTACATAATTTTTTTAAAGCAACGACAAATACGCGTTAAGATATTTCATTTTCTTGCATGAAAACGGCGGCCCACAAAAAAGGCATAGAAGAATTGTACGAAGAATTCAAAAATAATTGTCAGTTAGAAATATCTCAGTGGCGTATTTACTGTTTTTAATCAGTTTAAAACTCTTGGAAACAATGCATTTCAAGACATTCTTGGGACCTTTTCTTCATAAAATGATCTGAGGAATCACCCCCTTAATTCTTTCGCATCAGAAACACCATAAATACAAACTCTGATAACATTCATTTTGCAAGTGTTGGAATTGTTCATGTCCATTATTAAAAATAATGTGAAAAATGTCGTTGCTATATTGGACCGTAACTAATATAAAATAATAAAAAGGAATAAAAGGAAAAATTAAACGCAGATGAACGTTGTCGACGTTTCGGACATTTTATTTTCTGATAAACAGAATTTTGTTGTCCTTCATCATGACTAAAAAAAAGCAGCATGTGGTGATATGATAACTTACAAATCAAAACAAAAATTTACCTTATTAATTAAATTGTTTAAAAATATAAACATACGACAAAAATCTAAGTCTACTTATTCAGATTAAAACAATATCATAAATGCGTTGCATTTTAGTTTGTAGACTGCATGTTGAAATAATACCATGGGGAGAATTCGGAAGAATTTATGATATTGTTTCAATCTGAACAAGTAGAATCAGATTTTTGCCGTATATTTTATATCTTTTCCGTCGATCTCAAAATAAAAGGTCATTTTAATGTGTACGAAATTGATCATTAATGGTCCATTTAATGCTCAATTTATGCTTTTTTCACGTGCAATCCTCATGATGGTAACCGTTCACAATGTATTCAGTGGCACTACGAGAAGTGTCAAAACTCTACTGGAACATAGATACATAGAAATTTTATCATGTCAAGCGTAAGTCTTGTGCAAAAGGAAAATGTATTTCTATCAAGAATTCATACACAATTCATTTTGAGATCGTCGAAAAAATCTTGTAATCAACTCGGTTATTGTTCGAGTGACTAATGTTCTCGAAGTATTTACGCGTTCGCTCCGCTCACGTTAAAGTATCTTAACCATTAGTCGCTGTCTTTAATAACCTAGTTGATTAAATAACTATTATGCAATTTATGAATAAGGTTAATTTTTGTTCTAATTTGAAAGTTATCATATCACCACATGCTGCTTTTTTCCTTTTTTAGTCATGATGAACAACAAAATTCTGTTTATCAGAAAATCAAATGTCCGAAACGTGGACAACGTTCATCTGGGTTTAATTTTTCCTTTTATGCACAATTAAGGTCCAATATAGCCACGACATTTTTCACATTATTCATTTTACAAACAACCTGAATAATAATAAAAAAATCATGCCAAATGATTTTCTTTTCAGGAACTACAGATGCGATGAATGTAAATTGGTATTTGAATTCGAAAGTCTATACAGTGTTCATAATCATGTACATAATGCCGAGTCGAACGATGAGGACTCTTACGAAGAATCTTTTTATCTCTGTCCAGGATGTAGTAGGAAATTCACAACAAAAAGACAATTGAGTTCCCACGTTGCTACGCACGCTTTGCCAAAGTACAAAATCATACCTGAGAGGTTTCAGTGTCCGATTTGTTCTACGTCGTATCCGTTACGAGAACGACTGCAGGTAATACAAGTTCTATAAATAATAATAATAATAATTCCCTTTATTTTCCTTATGTAACTGTTGAAAAATTATATCACAAAGAAAAAATTTAAGTAAAACCCTGAGTAGCGGCGATTAAATAAAGAAGTCATTTTATGTCGAAAAATTTAACAGAAGCCTTGAGCAGAAGCTTCTGAGCGCTCGTTCTTTGGTGGTGCAATAAGAATTTTACCTCAAAATTTAATATGGGATTTGAGATTATAGATGCAGAATCTCAACACAATCGGAATTATATTCTGGAAATTATTCAAAAAATGAAATATGTAAAAAATAAGTAATCACATAAATTAAATTCTGTGGTTCTGATGATTCGATCCTCTTGAAATTTTGCATGATCATTCAGAATCATTCTTCATTCACAAAAAAAATTTCACTTGAATCGGATATCCTGTTATGTAAATATAAATCTTTTCGATATTCCAATTGAATTTTCTGTGGTTCTGTTAACACTATGTCCTCAAAATTCTGTAAAAACATTCAGTGTATCAATCTTTATTCATAAAATATATTTCATTCGAATCGGATATTTTTTATGGAAATATGGCATGAGCATCTTGCGTATGGCCGCAACATTTCATTTCGATAGGTTTCGTTTTGTGTGACATAATGAGGAACGAAAATTTTGAATGGCCATATTTTTATGGTACACCCTGTACGAACTGACTGGTTAACGAACTCAACCTGAAAATTTCAAGTGTCTAGGACAATTCTTCCGAAAGTTATTGTGCTAACGGCCGGACGGACTGCCCCACGGACAGAATTGAATTTGACCACAAGTAGAACCCTATCGTATGAGACCATTTTCGACTCAAAATTCGAAAATTACAGACATTTGGGCAACTACTTTAGATAATCGCGCTGGACAAACAGATCATTAATAAATTAATTCGAAAAATTTGTAAATCCTTCGTTTTTTCAATACAAAATTTAACTCATTCACTCCTTACTATACTATCAATAGTCCGTTCACGAAAGTTTGAGCCGTCGGTCGGCCATGGAAATTTGGCAGATTCCACCGTGTATATTAAAATTTTAGGTTATGTTGTTCATTTTCTTGTTAGATTGATACGAAATGTTGTCAATATTGCACAGAGTTCTCTGATAACTCGCAAGCTCGTCGGACGAGGCCGGGTACATTCAGCAACGTTGACTTCATTTTACGTAATGACAGCAAATACTGCCAACTTCAGATAAATAAACGAACGCCTATTATGCGCTCAAACTTTTGTGATCGGACTATAGTAGGTATCCTTTTTAAACAGGTCCTTCTGATATTGCACTTTCTTTGTTCGGATATTTCCATCACTTTTGCTTATAACATTCAGGAAAGAAACTTTCGTCACAAACTTTTCCAAAGAGTGATGAAAGTTTTGAGTCTAAAGTGGGTTTCCTGACGACAGCTGGCAAATGCTGGCCAAAATGTTGTATAGAAGAAGCAAAGTGATGGAAATAGCCATAATATCTCCAAAATCTCATGTTTATATGAAACATTTTACATATTTCATGGTCTAGATTAGCTCCCACAATAGCAAAACGCTCATTTAAAAACCGGGGTAATTATTTAGAATTAAAAGAATCGTGTTGGAGATGTGAAAAAAATTGTACTTACTAAGTTTGGGTCCCAGATTAAGATTACGAGAATGATAACGAAAGTCTGCAATCCACTTAGTTTTTTCAAGAAAAAATTCCGTTTCAGTTAGGTAGGTGAGGTTATACATAGTTCTAGCCAATTTTTCTCTATTTTCTTAATCAACACTCGTTGGAAATGTTTTATTTATCAATTTCTGAGAATATCCTGCAAAATAAAGCCTTCATTTCGAGACGATTTTATTCATTGTTTATATTCGTTCCGGCAGCCATGATAATTTGCATTCGGCTGCCAACCGTAGCGAATTATGCAACGCTGCCAATGTTTCAAACTTGTAGTTAAATTTAGGTTGACTAGTTCGAATATTGTTTCGAGAATGTGTTATCAATTGAAATAATTCATTTTGCGTCCCTTTTTTTGTGAAGCACTCGGCAGGAATGAATTTGTTATATAAACCCTAGGGAAAATATTTCAATTTGAGCTCCAGCAAATTAATATTTCTCGAAAAAATTGAAAAATAATAAGAATAAGAAAGTTAGGTAAGCTAAGGTAGGAGCAGTGCTCGGTATAAATTAGAGTGGGAATCACTCAAAAACACTTATTTTTCAACAAAAAAAAAGATCAGTCTCGTATTAAGAGAAATGGCACTTTAACTATTCCATTATTCAATGGCAATTTCTCTCAGTACGTGCCTATTTTTAGTGGAAAATAAGTGTTTTTGAGTGGTTCCCACTCTTATCAATACTTGGCACTGTTCCTATCTTAGCTAACCTAATGTAACCTAACTCAAACTATTCTATAATTCCTTTCATACTAATATTGGAAAAGTTAACAAGAATGGGCTGCCCCAATCCCATCCTAATAATTTGAAAGTAACTGGCTATTCGATTTGAGACATTGGCAACGTTGCACAGTTCTCGACGGTTGTCAGCCAAAATACGCTGGAAGGCCAATTATCATGGCTGCCGTAACGAATATAAACAATGAGTTAAATCGTCGATTGCGACGAAATAAAGGCTTTATTTTGCAGGATACTCTCAGAAATTGATGAATAAAACATTTCCAACGAGTTTTGATTAAGAAAATAGAAGAAAATTGACTAGAACTATGTATAACCTCACCTATCTGACTGAAACTTCTATAGTCCGTTCACGAAAGATTGTGCCGTCAGTTGGCCATGGAAATTTGGCATATTCCACTGTGTATATTGAAATTGTAGGTTAAGTTGTCTATTTTCTTGTCAGATTGATACGCAATGTTGTCACTATAACATAGAGATCTCTGATAACTCGCAAGCTCGTCGGACGAGGCCGGGTACATTCGGCAACATTGACTTTATTTTACGTCATGACAGCAAATACTGACAACTTCAGATAAATAAACAAACGCCTACTATGCGCTCAAACTTTCGTGACTATAGTTATCATTTTCTGAATAAAGAAACCAAACTTAGTGAGTACAATTTTTTTCACATCTGCAACGCGATTCTTTTAGTTCTAAATAATTACCAAAACCGGTATGTATAATTAATACTTAACTTTATTTTCCAGAGACATATGCTAATTCACGGTCCAGAAGAATCCAAACCTTTGCAATGTCATCAGTGTAAAAAACGATTTATGAACAATTCTGCATTGATTTGTCATCTAAAAACGCACATTTCCGGAGAAAACATCTACGAATGCCCGATATGCAAGGATCGTTTCGATTACGTGCGAGAATTAAAGGCTCACGTTCAAACTCACTGCGTGAACAACACCTATACATGTCCCCAGTGCAAAAAGAAATTCAAAGCTTACAGCATTATCCGCAAGCATATCCGGGCTTTCCACAGCGATCAGAAGCACGTTTGCGAACACTGCGCCAAAGTTTTCCCGACCATAGACAAATTGAAAATCCACCTGTTGAAGTATTCCGATCATAGGGAATTTTTGTGTTCGGATTGCGGGAAGCAGTTCAAGAGGAAGGATAAGCTCACCGAGCATTGCAAGAGGGTGCACTCGGAAGAAAGGGAAAATAACAGACCGAAACTGCTGCAAAACGAGAAAAACGAATCGAAGAAATTCATTCCGAAAGTTGAACCGACCGATTTCCATAGGTTCATCTATAAATGTCATCCGTGCCTGATTGGTTTCAAGAGAAGAGGTGGGTATATTTTTGTTGACGTGTTGCTATTTAACTTTTTCTGTGAGTGATGATAGTGATGACAGGTAGGCGGCAAATGTGGCATTCTTTGCAGTTATTATTTATTGTGTTTGCAGCATATAGATATCATTACAACTATATGTTTGATTGAATTTATCTCAGCTCAAATCAAAGCTCAACTAAGCTCGACTCACGACTGAACCAGGTTCAGATACGTCATACCGTTGTACAGGCTATGTTTGAGCCGAGCTCAACTGAACTTTCCCTTATTACAATTCTTCAGAAAATGACAACGTCGCTTCCTTTGAGACATGCGGTTTCTATACGAATTGCGACAAATTTGGGACAAATGGAAAGAAGAGTAAGAAAAACAAGAATAATAAACATTCTTCTATGACAAGAGAGCGAAGTTTCATAGAATATATTGTTAAAATTTTTATTAAAAGAGTCTGGAATCATGTCGGACGTAAAGCACAGTGCTAATTTCACGTGTAACGAAAAATTTTTTTTGAATAATTTAATAAAAAATATAGTAGTGTAATAGAAAATAAAAAAACAGACAATAGTATAAATAAAATTAAGTTTCATTCCACACCTCAAAATTATTTATTCTCTCCCTATATTTCTTTGGCCTTCTTCTAGAATTCATTGCAAAATTCACTGTTTCCACAAAATCTTCATCATCGGTCAATTCCGCCAGATTATGGTCGACTTGAAAATCCATGTCTATCAATTTTGTACAAAAATCTGTTTTCTTGAATCAAACAAAATTTTAATACATGAAAAAAATAAATACTAGCAAGCGAAAGCGGAGAGTTTGAACTTTCAAAAATTTGAAAAATAACCTATAAATTGATTATTTGAAGTGACATTTCAGCTGAACCAGGCTTGAGCGCCCGATTTCCGTACCTTAATTTGAGGGTCGGTTTGAGCGAAGCTCAGGCTTGAATTCGAACTGTACAACAGATATTTCTGGTTTGAGTATGGCTCAGTCTTGAACTCGGACTCGGGCCTTAATCCTAGTTTCTCCTTTTCAAGACATTTTTTGCGCATGATCGCAATGGATCGCATTGGCGGCTCTCGAGATTTCAATCAGAGGAGGTCCGAGACCACGCAACCAACAGAATAATTTATTTTCTAACTTCCTGTCAGCCACTGGCATTTATTATACCATACTACGCAGAACGAACGATTATGAGCAGAATTAATAATTAAATTTGGCATTGCTAGTCGAGGTGTCTTAATTACTTGAAGTATGAAAATTTCATCATCAAGGGCATTTAACTGAATTTATTATTCAGAATAAAATCTACAGGATCTTGTGTTTCTTTAAGTTCACTACTTGCATTATAATTCTCACTTATTGTTTCCGTTTCCATCTTTCTTGCTGAAATATTTAAATCTCACAAAACCACAAACCGCACGCTGAGAGGATTAATACTTCGTTAATGAAAAGGGAGGGAATCAAAACAACAGCTGATCTCCATCCATGATCGCCGGGGTTGATTCGGGACGATCGGACGTTCAGTTTCGGCTAAGCTCGTTCGCCTAGAAGCGAAAATAATGCCGCGGAGCCGGGCCTCCGACACGTGATCTACATCTTGAATTTTGAGTGGTTCCCGCACCGTTCATTTGAAGAACTTTGAAATGTTACATTCTAATGAAACTCGACTCCTTCGCTTAGCGGTTTGCCTGCTATCCGTTACGCTGTATTGTGTATTGCGGATAATGTATGAATGTTTTAGATCGCTGAGTAATCAAATCAAATTCTATTGAAAAACTCGGACATATATACAGCAAATAAACATGATTAAATTATTTTGATAATTTTGAACCTAACTCCGTAGGAGTTGTGTTGTGCATTATTTAAAAACAAAATTTTCAAATTCATCGTTACAGGCAGGCATTATCTTTTTTTTTGTTATATATACATACACATTTTCAGAAGTGACAACATAATATTTTTGTTATTTTTTTTTAATTTTACAATTAAAATAAAATAAACATGTGTTTATTACTTTGAGATTTTGATAGTAGATAGAATTATGGAAATAATACAGATGTAGAAATGTGATTATTTTTTATTTGAACTTGAATTTAAAATTGAATGAAATGCAGTGAACTGATGGATAGGCAATGAAGGTATTAAATTTTGAGTATAATATCTGATAAAATGCAAGTTTTGGAATCAATGCCGCATTGGTCACCCATTCTGTCACTGCTCATTTCAGGTGATCTTATTTATTTAATTATAATCTGAAATAAAACAAATCTTTCATTCACTTCTGTGCATTACATGTGTACTGTTTGTTGAAAATCTCGTTAATAGGGTGTACTATCAGAGTGCTTGGCCAACTGCTTGAGGAACACCGAAAATCTTTTCCTTTTTTATGTAATAATTCAACTTTTATTAATAGCTTGAAACTTAATAAGCATATACTGAGAATATTAGATTTCTTGAATGCCTGTGAAGATTTCAATACATTTTTTATTGTTATATTTTCACAAAGAAATTCAAGTTAGAATCTGTAAATATGACCTCTTGAAGTGAGTTTAATGCTAATGGTGAGATCATAAAAATAAAAAATGTAGGTATCGAATTCCTCACAGGCCTTTATGACATCTTATACAGGGTGTCCCATTACTCGACGTCAACCCGGAACCGGGTGAAAAGGCAAGTAATGCTGGTTGTCAGAAAAATATAAAAAAATCTAAGTTGCATGATTTTAAAATAATGCGCATTTAAAAAAACACGCAAATTCCACACCCTGTGACAGTCTTTTCGCTCCTGTTGCCACAATATCAACTTTTTCCAATTTTTTTCTTTGCTGTGTAACCTTGAATAATGCTTGTCTAAACTGTAATCAAAATTTTGACACCAGCTGCTCTAGGTTCCATAAAATAGGGCTTACTTCTCAGAAAAAAAATTCTAAATAAACAATTGCCTAGTTTCACTGACTGTATTGAAAAAAAAATGTACTACGTAGGTTTGGCATCTTTTTCCAAAGTTGGCGCATTTAGTAAGGATTCCAAAATGGTATAATACTTGTTTAATTGTAGCTGCCGTACTTCAAATTTATTTTCGATTGCCATTGAATACACTTTTTCGTTAACTGCTTCCCAGTTAAAAAGTCCAATGGATTCAAGTCCGGTGAACGGGCCGGCCACGAGATTCGACCAGAACGTCCGATCCATCTTCCGGGAAAAAATGTTACCAGAAAAAATTTCAGAGGAATTTCTCCGGAAAAATTTTTTCTCGAAAATTATTTTTTCTGGAAATTTTTTTTTCTGATAACATTTTTTCCGGAAGATGGATCAGACGTTCTGGTCCAATCTCGTGGCCGGCCCGTTCACCGGACTTGAATCCATTGGACTTTTTAACTGGGAAGCAGTTAACGAAAATGTGTATTCAATGGCAATCGAAAATAAATTTGAAGTACGGCAGCTACAATTAAACAAGTATTATACCATTTTGGAATCCTTACTAAATGCGCCAACTTTTGAAAAAACATGCCAAACCTACGTAGTACATTTTTTTTCAATACAGTCAGTTGAAACAGTTGAAGTAAGCCCTATTTTTATGGAACCTAGAGCAGCTGGTGTCAAAATTTGATTACAGTTTAGACAAGCATTATTCAAGGTTACACAGCAAAGAAAAAAATTAGAAAAGTTGATATTTGTGGCAACAGGAGCGAAAAGACTGTCACAGGTGTGGAATTTTGAGTGTTTTTTTAAATGCGCATTATTTTAAAATCATGCAACTCAGATTTTTTTTTTATATTTTTCCGACAACAAGCACATCACTTGCCTTTTCACCCGGTTCCGGGTTGACGTCGAGTAATGGGACACCCTGTATGTATTTCAAGGATATGCTTATTGAGTTTTAAATCATCGAATAAAAATGGAAAGTTATTTTCGAAGTTTTTAAACAGTTGGCCATTCTTATGGTACTCCTCTATCGAAAATTGAGGTTATTTCAATTTTTTAGGTATGCTGGTGAACCATTTAGCTAAGCGTCACCCTGATATAAGTTTGGATTCAGTACCAGAACTAAACTTACCAATACTGAGAGCTACCAAAGATTATTATTGTCAATATTGTGATAAAGTTTACAAAAGCAGCTCGAAGCGAAAGCTTCATATCCTGAAAAATCATCCCGGCGCTGCTCTACCGATCAGTAACAGGAAACAAGGAGTGTACCAAGATGTATCTGGGTTGCCGAATCCAACATTTTCCCAAACGGTAGGTAGTGTGACCACCTCCCCGCAGAGCTGCAAGTGGTGTCACAAGCAATACGCAAGTAAAGCTAAATTGATACATCATCAAAGGAAAGAACATATAGGTAAACTGGAGGAATCTCCTGCATTGGACGATAAACATTTTGAAATGGACAAGGAAACATCGGGACAGATACAAGAAATTGTAGAACAGGAATTTGACAATTACAAGCAGGCCGAATTTGTGGTATGACTATTACTTATCATATTACTAGTAATGTTGAAGATTTTATTTTTGAAAACTATATTTTTATTTAAAATTTTTTAATTTTAGAATTTATTTATTTAGAATTGGTTGAGTACAATTTCATGGTTGAGTACAATTTAAAATCACAATTTGTAAAATTATTCCTATAATTATATTATTGCACCTAGATTACAAACAATCTGTATGTGCAATGGATCTAAAACTACAACTATAAGACCCCCTCCAACAGTACTCAAATTTCATACACCATCCAACCATACTTTAAGCCAGTGGTTCCCAAACTTATATGAACCACCGCCCACTTTCGATAAAAAACATTGCTCAGCGCCCCCTTAATATTAATATTGAGCTTTAAAATAAGCCACACATCAGGGAAAGGTGAATCAAGAAACATATTCTCATGTCATTAGTGTTTTGAAAGGGAATTCACAGGCAAATGCTCTTCAAGTGACATCAAGGAGACAAACAAATCGTATTGAAACCTGCAACATGAAATATTTTCTTTTATATTTCTATATTACTAGGTATAGAAACCTGCAATCGAGTATACTTGATCGCAGGTTTGAATACGGATTAGCTTCTCTCTCCGAGAAAATGTTTCTTGTTTCAATTTTCTTTGACGTGCGGCTTGCCTATTATTTCTACCTTTTTCTTCAATATAGTGAAGAAAGATGTAAATCAGGAGCATTGAAATTTGGAGGTGTGAACCTCTTTATTGAAGAAAAAGTTGATACAAAAAAAATGAAAAAAATCTCAATGCGAAGGATGAACCTGATGGGCTGCTACCAAATTTGTAATATTTGGTTCCATTTTTGTCAACAGCATTCTTAAATCACCGCAATTGGAGATGGAAAAGCTCTGGCGGAATCTCCCAGGGATGGATCATTCCACCGAGTTCCTTCGGAACTTCGAGACAGCGGGATCCAAAAGGTATCTGGATCTTGGTAAGAAGCAATTGCACCTCCTCACTGGCTTTCTTACAGGACATTGTCGCCTCAGGAAGCACCTGTTGAGGATGGGATTGTCGGACACTGACGAGTGTAGGTTCTGTGGGGAGGAGGAAGAAACCCCCATTCACCTAGTCACGGAATGCCTGGCATTACGAGCCTAAGGAGGAAATGCCTTGGGCAAGAAACTTGCAAGAGTGAGGAACTAGCCTCGTTGAAGCCTTCACAGTTACTAGATTTCATTAGATCTCTGGAACTGGAAGGCGAGCTGTGAGGTTTTTTTTTTGGCCAGAGCAGCTCTGTAAGGGGGCAGAATAGACCTTAAGGTCGCAGTGAGCTGTAACCCCTCTGTAAACTATAAACTATCACCGCAATTGACTACTATAGGAAAAGGTTCCTTTTTTGTTAATAAATTGTTAACTGCACTGAATCCGCGTTCCACTAAATACGATGACGGGAATGCAATAAGAACTTCTGAATTACAGCCCATATTTCAGGATAAGCCCTTGGGATAAATTCAGCTTTCTGAACTTCAAGGAGTTTCTCTCCAAATTCTAACATAAAAATAAAAACTTACAGTTACTCATCGCTTCCCCACCGCCCAAAAGCACCCGTGGTCATCACCGCCCCCCCTGGAACGCCACAGCGCCCACAAGGGGGCGGTAGCGCCCACTTTGGGAATCACTGCTCTAAGCTGTCCCAATTGTACAGTGAGAAAAGAAATCGCAACCAAATTCTCCGGTAAAAAAACGAAACTCAAGAGAGACTCAATAACAGTTTTGATTTATAGAAATTCCATGTTCATTTTATAGTTATGATAAATAAAGGGTCGACACATTTTCGCAATTTTTTTATGATTTGAAATATCCCTAATATTGACAGGAAGTGAATTTAGTATCTTTGGAGCTAGACTTTTTGCAAATCTCTGATTTCCATCCTTTCGGTAAAAAGGTACAATTAAATTTCGGTTTGTCATTTGCCTGGTAAGATGTATGTGATTAATTATTGTACTTAAATTTTTGTTTTTGTGTAGAAATAGGCAACAATTATAGAAGTACAGCATTCTTATATTCAGAATTTCTTCATTGTATAGTTGGTCAGTAGGGTAACGCTTATTTTTCTTATATATTACCTTCAAAATATAGTTTTGGACAACATTTAGAGGCTCCAAAGCACCCCCATTAAGCTGGACTTTGCCCATAGTTCGTTCACGAAAGTTTGAGCGCATAGTAGGCTTTTTTCTCATTGAGAGACCGTCCTCGCGATCTGAGGTCAATAGGCTTCTGCTGCTGGAGAGGAAAACAACTCAGTCTGGTGACTGGTGCATTGACTGGTCACCTGTTTAACAAGCATTTGAAGAGAATGGGATTGACGAGCTGCTCCCTATGCCGGTGGTGCAGGAGTACTGATGAAACGGTTGAGCATATTATGTTCAACTGTGAAAACCTTACTGAGTTAAGGTCAACACACCTAGGAAATCCAACACCTTCTATTCCTATGGTGAGAGGGACCACTCCTGGCAGGCTCGCGACATTTCTGTCTTCGTGTCTGAGGAGCTGGTCTTGTAGAATGATGCGGGTGAACAATGGGCCACTAGGCCTCAGTTCGGCCGGTAAGGCACCGCACAGAGAAGAAGAAGAAGGCCTTTGTTTATTTATCTTAAGTTGGCAGTATTTGCAGTCATAACGAAAATAAAGTCAACGTTGCCGAATGTACCCGGCCTCGTCCGACGAGCTTGCGAGTTATCAGAAAACATATATATACACAGTGGAATATGCCAAATTTCCATGGCCAACCGACGGCTCAACCTTTCGTGAACGGACTATACCGCTCACTTACTAACTAGAGTAACAAAGTCAATATACGGACCATACCCTATAATAATTATGTCTCATCTTAGAAGTGAACAATAAACTTGGCAATATCTGATTGGCTTTGACGATAGGCGAACAGAAGATCCAACACTCAGAGTAAAAAGTAAACCTAGAGTTGCCTTCACGCATTTGTTATTCAGCCACGTAGAATCTGTTTATACGCGCAGAAAATATTCCGGCGTTGCGAACTCATGGCGTATGTTTATTCCGTATTGGGATAATTGGTTTACCGTTCCCCTACTCTGATACTAACGGTTTGCGTCTGTTACAGACAATCCTGTCAGTTTGGCAACATTGTTCTGATAGTGTTCAGTTTCTAGATGCGATGTGTTTATAGTCCGTTCACGAAAGTCTGAGCCGTCTGTTGGCCATGACACTTTGGCATATTCCACTGTGTATAGTAAATTTAGGTTATTTTGTTCATTTTCTTGTCAGATTGACAAGCAATGTTGTCAATATTGCATAGAATTCTCTGATAACTCTCAAGCTCGTCGGACGAGGCCGGGAACATTCGCCAACGTTATGACAAGAAATACTGCCAACTTCAGATAAATAAACAAACGCCTACTATGCGCTCAGACTTTCGTGAACGGACTATACATTTTCATTTCGATTTGACGTTTCAAAACTGAATTAATTTACTGATTTGGTAGCAGTTTATTGTTGCTTAAAGCTATTTCGGTAATTATAGCTGAGGTAAAATTACGTAAATGTTGTATTCAGGAATTGTAGAAATGAAAATCTAACCTATTGTTTACTTCACCCCAGTGCGACAGTAAAGTACTTTCCGTCTTACTCTTAGAGTGCAGTTGCAGTACTTCACGCTTAGGGGCATCTCTAGTTTATTTCTTACTCTGAGATCCAACCTAACTGAATAATTGTTTTATTATTTCTTTTTATCAATATAACATTCATAGAATCCTGATTTCAGAAATATTTTTAATCCAATTTTATTTTCAGGTAAGTGATAAAGTATTCAGCGTGAACGGTGCTGAAGAGTTTGTAGACGATCCAGAACCTGCAAATCATTACGGCCAAACAGAAACAATCGATGATAGTGAAGTATTTAGCCAAAGTGAAACATTCGGCCTACCAAATTCGCATTTATATCGACTTCTCACAAATGCAAACAGTAAGCTTGTAGAATAATATTCAGTGTATTGTCATTATTAGCAACCCTTTTTGTTCAGATTTGGTGCCCCCACGTTGAGAAATCTGCAGGCATCAGACAGGACCTACTATTTCGATAAAGATCTTGAAAGAAAATCCCAATTGAGGGGAAATTAGGGAAATGGTTTGGAATCAATTTTTCAATTAATGGAAAGAGGAGATGAACTTGAATTTTACATATCTTTCTTCGATAGTTTCATGTTGTATACCAGAGGTATTAAGAAACTGCTTTACCGATTTACTAGAAATGCTTGAAAGTGTCTAGGATTCAAACTGTAAATTTGTATGTATTTATGACAAGAATTTCTGCATACAAACTTTTTTATCTAATTTGAGGAATGAATATTGATTATATTGGCAATATTTTGTAATGCCTTATTTTGAAGTTGAATTTGTGAAAACCCAAAAATATTTTTTCTCCAGTGAAGACAAATAATAGTTTTTTTGGAAAAATTGATTTTGTCATATTTGGGTTGTCTAAACTATCAACTGAAATTGAATGTCTTCATGCAGTTGTTTGTACATTGAAAAACAAGTTTCAGTCTACTAAAACCGAAATTGATTATTCGGCATAATTTGTAGGTACTAAAACCTGTGAAGTTTTCATCTTAATTGTACTAAATTATTTTATTATTTATTTAAGTTGTTAATGATATATTTTCATGGTGGCTAATTGGATTCAAACGTTTATATAAAATTGACTATTTTTGTCGTTTGGAGGAAAAAAATTTGTAACTACATATATCGAAGCATTGGTCATTCTGAATTTTTACGATAATTTTATATTTGAACTGGGGACTGATTTTTCATTTTGTGATTTTGATTGAGAAATTGGATTATTCCAATCAGATTTGAATTGTTTCAAAAGTTTTTATTGTTATTTGTTCAGATAATATAATAAAGAAATTTTAGGGAGTTTCCTCTTATTCATTCAACCATTATTGGTAATTATTTTGATCGAACATAATTGCATATTTAAATATTTTTAATCAATTCTACAGCAGTTTTACATAATAAATTTTTCTCTTGGAAAGAGGTTTATTTCATGCTCAAGAGTCTGAGATGAAATTACTTGATTTTCGAAAATTATGAAAATGAATATTTTAATTCGGTTCAAATACAAATGGACAGAAACTACGTTGGAATATGATGAATAATGTATGGCAATTCACTAATATTGCATGCACCTTATAACATGCATCATCCATAGTTGAGCTAATTTCATTCTCAGAGTAAAAAGTAAACCTAGGTCCTAGAGATGCCTTCACGCATTTGTTATGCAGCCAAATAGAATTTTTTTATGAACGCGAACAACATTCGGCGTTGCGAACTCGTGCCGTATATTTATTGCGGATTGGGATAATTGGACTACCGCTCCCTACTCTGATACTAAAGGCTAGCGTCTGTTACAGACAATTCTGTCAATTTGGCAACATCGTCTGCTAGTGTTTAGTTTCTGGATGCGATGGTTTAGATTTACATTTCGAATTGACGTCCATAAACTTGATTATTTCACTGATTTTGTGGAAATTTATTGTTGCTTAAGGATATGCCGTCAATTATAGCTAAGGAAAAATTACGAAAATGTTTTATTATATTCTGAAATTGTAGAAATGAAATGTTCAACCTATTGTTTACTTCACCCCAGTTCGGCAGTGAAATGCTTTCCATCTCACTCTAGAGCTTGGTTGATTACACTGTCATAACGTATAATAATACGCCAAGCAACAGAGCTACAAATGATTATTTTTTGACAAAAATACTACCTGGACGCACTGTGCCATTCCGTGCAGGACAGTCCGTAGTTTATTCCCACCATGTTTTAAACACGAAAATGCTATTTTTTAATTGTTATTAACAAAAAAACAACAAAAATACGCGTTCTTTTTAGTTTTTTCGTTGCAGAATGGAAACTATTGATGCAGGGATAACGTTGCAATGGGATGAATTGTAGAGAATTACATTGTGAAGAGAATGATGGGTCAAACGATCCGATCGAATAATTAAAACTGGAGAAAAGCGGAAAAACCGGAAAATTGCGTATTTTTTCTTTTAACTCATAACTCTGCCATTTTGCAATACTAAAACTGAAACTTCACACGATAGTAGCTATTGACGTACAATTATGTGTGCCAAAATTGGATTCGGTCGGATAAATAGTTTTCACATAATTCCCATTTGAATTTTTTTGGACATATTTTCGCGGAGAGCTGGATGCGTTGAGGTCGTCCGATTGAAATTAAAAAAATGATTTGGAAAGAAGACGTGATCAGTAACAAAACGTCTATTCTGATTTTTCAATAAAACGCGTTTAAGTGTGTTAAAAACTAGTGAGAACATGAGGGAAAACGGCCGACCGAGCGAGAGCGGTCGAGTGGAGAGGAAATAAGCGAATCGAGGGGAAACGTATATGTGTACAAAATTTGGTGCGCTGTCCGCGCAACAATTCTTAAACTCGGCGACCGTTGGCTTCCGCGGCGTTTCCCCTCGATTCGCTCATTCCCTCACCTCTCGACCACTCTCGCTTGGTCGTTCGTTTTCCCTCATGTTCTCACTAGTTTTTAACACACTTAAACGCGTTTTATTGAAAAATCAGAATAGACGTTTTGTTACTGATCACGTCTTCTTTCCAAATCAATTTTTTTAATTTCAATCGGACGACCTCAAACGCATCCAGCTCTCCGCGAAAATATGTCCAAAAAAATTCAAATGGGAATTATGTGAAAACTATTTATCCGACGAATCCAATTTTGGCACACATGAATTGCACGTCAATAGCTACTATCGTGTGAAGTTCCAGTTCTTAATATTGCAAAATTGCAGAGTTATGAGTTAAAAGAAAAAACACGCAATTTCCGGTTTTTTCGCTTTCTCCAGTTTTAATTATTCGATCGGATCGTTTGACCCATCATTCTCTTCACATTCTTCTTCTACAATTCATCCCATTGCAACGTTATCACTGCATCAATAGTTTCCATATTTTGCAACGAAAAAACTAAAAAGAACGCGTATTTTGTTGTTTTTTTGTTAATAACAAATAAAAAAAATGGCATTTTCGTGTTTAAAACATGGTGGAAATAAACTACGGACTGTCCTGCTCGGAATGGCACAGGTGGCTTCCACCAGGTAGTATTTTTGTCAAGGAAATATCTCTATTGCTTGGCCTATAAAGTCAACGTTGCCGAATGTACCCGGGTGTCAATTCTCGGGATCACTCGTTCGTCGAACGTATACGTTCATGATATTTTGGGCGTAGATTTTTGGAAATTGTAATAATTATATCCGTTCAAAATGAACGTACACTTTCGTCGGAAGGAGAAGTTGAAGGTGTACTCGAGAATATCGGATATAATTATTAAAATTTCCAAAAATATACGCTCAAAATATCACGAACGTATAGGTTCGAACGATTGATCCCGAGAATTGTCACCCCGGCCTCGTCCGACGAGCTTGGGAGTTATCAGAGAGCTCTTTGCAATATTAACAAAATTGCGTATCAATCTGATAAAAAAATAAACAATATAACCTAAAATTTTAATATACACAGTGGAATATCGAATATGCCAAATTTCCATGATCTACTTTGTGCTCAATAATAAGTGAACGGAGTATATGTAACGCATAATTTTGCTAAGTCGGATTATTCTACTCTGAGTGCTGAGTGAGAATATTCAGACTAAGCATTTGTTGCCTATTATATGTTCTGTGATGTTGCCTAACGTGAAGTCATAGATTAATAACACAGACTTATCGCAGTTATCGCGCCATTTTTCTTAGGCGCATAGAAATTGAATGAGTTGGGGGAATTCCCTGGCAACGAGAATATTAACAGAGCGCGCAGTACGATCGTATTGAACGTGTAGTAAGTGATTAAATTATGACTGTGAAATCTTCATATGTGGTGTGAAAAATGCTGCTGTTTCGTAGAAAAAGAGTTGAGATAATGATAATTAGTTTCGGTTTAGTGTATGGTGTTTTTTAAAACAACATTTAAAAAATGGGGTTATCGTTAACCATTTGATAAGGATTCGACTGGGCAACCATTGTTTTCTCGTTAACAATGATTAGCAAGCCTACCATAGTTTAAGGACCTCAAACAATCATCGTACTAATTAGTTCGTGAAATTCTTGATGTTGGAATATTGGTGGTATTCGGAAACTTTGGACTTTTATTTTACTTTTTGTGATATAGATGTGCGCTATAGTTTGCACAAATGCTTGTAGGTAAGTTTTTCTACTTTCAAGCCAGGAGTGATCTTAAATGACTTGAATTGGAGGCAAGAAGTTTTTTGTCTGGCAGACAATAAAACACATAAAAAGAATAAAACATTCAAAAAGGAATGAGCTTCAGAATTTAAGGTCATGGGCCAAAAGATTATCCAGAGATTCGATTTTTTTTTCGAATATTGTCAAAACTATAAATCCGATCGGGTTGCAATTCTAGTATTTCTTTGCTCTACATAACTATAAACTCGTGTTATTATTTGCAGAATAATCGTTCCAATTTGATTATCTTATTATAACTACAGGCTTCATATTTGATTAATTTATTAATAAACCTACCCTACCATAAACCATGGCCAGCAGCTAGACTATTGGAAATGGAAAAACGATAAATCCAATTAAAATATTCTCTGAGGGCCTTTGGTTTCATTCTATTCATTCATAAAGGACCCCGCACATTTTGTATGAGAATTGGCTCCCGGTGGATTTGGCTGAAAATTTGATATGATGTTCTAGTAATCCTTCTGATCAAATGTCTAAACAGTTCCGAAGCTGAAAAATGCATACTTCTAGGAGTTTTTAGCGATTTTTTGTATCCATTATGGCTTACGTATTATGGGAATTGGCTCCCGGTGGATTTGGCTGAAAATTTGATATGATGTTCTACTAATCCTTCTGATCAAATGTCTCCACAGTCACGAAGCTGAAAAATGCATACTTCTAGGAGTTTTTAGCAATTTTTTGCATCCATTATGGCTTACGTATTAGAGTTCACACAGAAATATTTGAGAATATTTCGTGATTATTGAAAGCAGATTCTGTCAATTCGAAATATTTTCAAACATTTCTGTGTGAACGGATTAGGTCTATGGTGAACGGTAATACGTCAGCCATAATGGATACCAAAAATCGCTAAAAACTCCTAGAAGTATGCATTTTTCAGCTTCGTGACTGTGGAGACATTTGATCAGAAGGATTAGTAGAACATCATATCAAATTTTCAGCCAAATCCACCGGGAGCCAATTCCCATAATACGTAAGCCATAATGGATACAAAAAATCGCTAAAAACTCCTAGAAGTATGCATTTTTCAGCTTCGGAACTGTTTAGACATTTGATCAGAAGGATTACTAGAACATCATATCAAATTTTCAGCCAAATCCACCGGGAGCCAATTCCCATACAAAATGTGCGGGGTCCTTTATTCAATTATTTGACTTCAAGATCAAATAATAGAGATACTACGATATGATACGCATTGTATTTAGGCGTTAACATCGTAGTAACATTAACATTCCCATTACCATATTAACATGATCATTGTGAAATGGCAGTTACTCTGGAAATTTCAGAACCTTACTCCGATGGCGAGAATTTTTATTGAGTCGTTTAAGACCACTCAAAATTCGAAAAACGCAGACATTCGGGCACGCTGTTTCTCTAAGAAAAAGTGCTCAAAACAGTATCTGCTCTCAGAGTAAGAAGAAAACCTTACTTTTCACCAATGAACACTATTTAGAGTTCATTACTTTACACTCTGAGTTCTGGCTACATTTGCTTTGCTCTTCCATGTCAGATATATTATATCATCTCATCTCCTGTCTCATGCGATAATATTTTTTCCATGACGAATAAAACCAAAATTAATAATTAATTAATATGGATGAGGGGAAAAAGTACCCTAGCATACAGTGCCACGCTATAGAGGGCCATAAAATATGAAAAAAAATGTCCCATGAATATTATGTCCGAAACTGCTTTCTTTTAGAAATGCAGGGTGTTAAAGTTCATCTTTTTATTTGTTTTTTTTTAATAACTTTGGATAAAGAGGTAAGGATTGAACAAAATGTGATATGCGGAGGTTTTGTATTTGTAGCCTATTCGTTTTGAGATATTTCGTTCATGAGTAAGAGTAACCCAAAGCTCGAAATACGTGGCTTGCCATTGGCTGCGCACAAGCACTGGAACAGCTCAGGCGCACGAAACTCCTCGAAACGAATACTATACACAGGGTCTCTATAAATGATTATAACAGGGCATCGATATGATGCAGAATCCAAATATCTTTTTAGTTTTCAGATTACAAATAGAGGATGCCACATACAGGATTCCTCCACATTTAAATCAACCCTAACTTTTTTGCTTTACACTGTATGCCATTCTGGACTAGAAGAAGCGATTCCTATATCTTTTTCCTTAAAAATGGTATACTTTGTTGAAGTAACTAGGACCAACGGTTTCCGGTAAAAACGCATCGAAAAGTTATGATGCACGCAAATTTTCCAGGAGCGCCAATAAAGTAACCTACTTACTTACTATAACAACTATTTTTGAAAGCAGTTAAAAAAACAGCAGGGAATTAAATCAAAATCAAGAAAACAAAACAATGAAAATGACAGGCAAAAAATTTAGAGTTGATTTAAATGTGGAGGAATCCTAGGATTCCTCCTATTAATTTTTAGATAACTAATACACATACAGCTGTATGTCCTTAAATGCTAATAATAGGATTTTTCGATTCTGCATCATACAATTAAAACCCCTGCATAACACATTTTGTTCAATTCTTATCTCTTTTGTCCAAAGTTATTCAAGAAAAACCAAATAAAAAAATAAATTTCAACACCCTGTATTTTTTGAAGGAAGCAGTTTCGGACATATATTCATGGAACCTTTTTTGCATATTTTATGGCCTTCTATCACATGGCACTATGCATGGTACTTTTTTCCTTGACACCCTGTATAAACTGAGTGTCCCTCTAAATCTGTTACAATGAATTATCTCCATTGAAAATTTCATGTTCTGCATTTCGTTCAAGGAACCTTTGTCTTAGAAAAACGAAAATTGAAAGTCACTTCTGGTTTGACCGGAAACGACACTGATTCTTTTAATTCACAACGCACCTGGTATATTGTTTGCAATTTTTGATTACTACTCAAAAATTCCTTTTCAACATTGTATTACACAAGTTTTTTAGTTTTGATTTCATAGGGAAAATTTAAGTAAAATACAAAGATATGATACATCGTTGACAAGGTAATTTTGAGTAGAAATAAAAAATTTAAAAAATATACCAAGTGCACTATGAAATAAAAAAATCAATGCCATACTGTTAAACCGGAAGTTTCTTTCAGTTTTCGTTTTTCTCAGAAGAATTGCAGAACATGAAATTTTCAAATTTGTATCTTTCGAAATGGCTGAGATAATTCATTGGAACAGACTTAGTGGGACACCCGGTATATCATCGTTCCATATTTGATATTTAACGAAGACCATTGCCCACAAATAAACATTTCACAAAAACAAAATCCACCTATCTATGTTTTCACGTCTTGCGATTCATCATAATTCAAGGTTATCAAAACATATGATATAACGTCGTTCCATTGTTGATAAATATGTAGTGGTTGAGTACAATAATTGTAAAAATTACAATTCAATATTTCTTATCAGTCATGACTTATCAGCCATACGTTTACTCTATTGTTATAATTTCATTATTCATTATCCAAAAAAGGTGAATAAACTTGATTGTGATTCGCAAAACCATTCCAATTAACATCTGTTTTTAGCAGTTGCCAATCTACTTCAGATGAAGATTCGTTTGCTATACCAGATTGGGATTACCTGATGTATTCCCAAAGATGGGCCGTGTCTGCTTGTATAGAATGGGAGGAGAAAGCTAAGAATAATGTCTGTAATCTTCCCACAAATCCTGACGTTTGGTTAGTTCATGGGTTATGGCCTACAAAAGTAGGAACCAGTGGTCCAAATAGTTGTGACTCAGCCATTCATTTTGATCCAGAACAACTCCAACCAATAATTGTGGATCTTAACAATTACTGGACAAACATTGAAGGTCACACAAAACCCAATTCTTTCTGGTCACACGAATGGGATAAACATGGAACTTGTGCATCCATTTTACCACAGTTGAACAGCGTATACAATTATTTCGTGAAAGGTTTGCAATTGAGGAAACAATACGATTTAATGTCCATTCTTTCAGATTCAAACTTAATACCTGGTTCCAGCAATTATAGCATTGAAGCTTTCAGTAATGCAATAATGAATAAATTACATGTAACACCTCAGATTCAGTGCGTAGTTGATTCGAAAACTAAGGAATCTATTTTAAGTGAACTACGTTTATGTTTTGATAAATCATTTCAGTTGATTAACTGTACTTCGCAGGATTTAGAACTCAGCAATTGTAGCAAAAAGAAACCAATTAAGTACTTGAAAGATATACCTGGAGAAATGGCAGAAGCCACTGTGGACGGTTATTACATTGATCCACAAGAAATTATTTCAAAGGAAGAAATGCTACACGAATGGTATATTCTCATCAAATTTCTTATATGGTTTACATTGTAGATTAGTTCAATTGATTCATGTATACATTTGTTATGTTTATAAAATAAAGGAAAGTCAGGTTTAGTTTTATAATTTTATAGATAATTGTGGTCCAAGGTCATGACTAATAATTGACCATTATGGTAATTATTATTGTAACGTTATTTGTTTTGATTATACATCGATAACATATTATGATGGCTGTGACGTCTGAAAACACAAATAATTGCAGAACGTTGAGAAACTTGTCACATAATGAATATGGTTAATTTCAAGAAAATACTTAAACAAACACATGTCTCAAACTTTTTTTTGTTTTGTGAAGAATATTTACATTCTTATGGAGGTATTATAATTTTTTTGGTGATATCAAAAAATAATCAACTCTGTTTCAATGAAGTGGCCCAATTGGAAACCTCGATTCGGTAAAACTTTGAAAGAGATAAAAAGGTCAAAGTATCCCTAAATAAGAAAGAATTATTTATTATGAATAGAGTAGCCAACGGTTTCTAATTTCACATTGCAACTCCAAAAGTCTGGAGTACCTTACTTGTTAGTTATAACTCGAGGGCAATTCGTCTGTAGCCTATCTATGTTTTTTTATTGACCTTCAGAATTTCGGCCTCTAAACGAGTGACTATAGTTTGTTATCTCCTATCTGGAAGGAGGGTGGCTGCTCACATTAGGGCTTGGCCTACCGGGTCCGGCCTTTGAAGTGTCCGTCTCTATCTAACTGCTATAAAGTCCGAACCACTGAACCGATGGCATCGAAAATTTTAGCAAACGTTCTCTGATATATTATGTGTCAGTTTAGTTTTAAAAGGAGTTACAGTTCACTGCGACCTCAAGGTCTATTTTTTCCCCTTACAGGGCAGTTCTGGCCACACCCTTCACAGCTAGCCTCCCAGTTCCAGAGATCTAATATCTGTGAAGGCTTCAACGAGGCTAGTTCTTCTTACAAGTTTCTCGCCCAGGCATTCCCTCCTTAGGCTCGCAATACCAAAGCATTCCGTGAATGGGGGCTGCTTCCTCCCCACAGAACCTACACTCGTCAGTGTCCGATAATCCCATTCTCAACAGATGCTTCCTGAGGCGACAGTGTCCTGTGAGGAGGTGTAATTGCTTCTTACCAATATCCAGATATCTTTTGGATCCTGCTGTCTCAAAGTTCCGAAGGCACTTTGTGGAATGATCCATCCCTGGGAGATTCCGCCAGAGTTTTTCCCTATCGGTTTTTTCCTTTTTATAAGTACATTTACCTATACCACAGAAGAGTTCTGGGCCAATTAGTGAGATTCGTGCGCCCTCTTTGGCAAGTGTATTGGCCTCTTTGATTCCCGAATGGCAGGGAACCCAGATTAAAAAGAATTTTTTTCTTGCCTACCTCATTGAGTTTGTTCCGGCACTCCCAGATCATTTTTCAGTCGATGACGTTGGAGCTCAGTGCTTTAATAGCAGCTTGACTATCTGAGTGTATGGCGATAATATCGCACTTCTGATAGTTTCTTTCTAGGTTTATATCTAGATATATTTCAATAGCTAAGATTTTCGCTTGAAAGACGCTCATACAGGAGCCTAGCGACAGTGCACACTTAGTACTTGGCCCGTATTATCCTAGCGCCAGCTCCTGTAGAGGTTTTTGAACCACCTGTATACCATTTGACGGTATTTTCTTTGAGGTTATAGTCGGTGTATTCCCATTCCTCTCTATTACATAGCAATGTCCTGAAGTTTTTTTACTTTCTTGATCAATACATCACTAGGAAGGTTCGCAGATGAGATGTAGTTGTTCAGAGAGGACCAGACTCTATGATTCTTTATTTTCTCAGTACCTGTACCTTCCTTAGATATTCTGAGTATAGCCTAATGGGCTACCCCATCAATCACTAGATGTAGAGGTGTGAGATCCGTAATGACCTCAAGTGCCCTAGTTGAGCACGTTCTCATAGCTCCAGTGATGCACACACAGGCAAGCCTCTGTACTTTATCGAGCCTTTTCCTCGTACTTACCTGACCTGTCTTGGCAAACCAGGCTACTGGGCCATATGTGAGTCTTAGGAGGTTGGAACGCGTTACCAGGCCGAGGGGCAAAACCAGTGTTGAGATAAGAGATGGCTCAGTGGACCTCCCATCCATGGAAGGCTTGAAGGAGTCCACGGTGGGTGTTTAAACGATGCTTCAATCATTGTTTCTCCTTAAACAATGCTATAATTCTAATTTATTTCTGTGGTGCTTCCGGACAGTGGGCAAAGAACCCCACACGACCTGTCAAAAACGTAAATCAAGGAAATCGCTATGCCAACAAAAGTAAGGCAACTGAATCAATTATCAGTTATAGCAAGGTTATTCAACAGGAATCAACTGGGATTGGCGTTAATACATGGATTGCAGTGGCGGCTTGTGACAGAATAAAGCGATGAGGCACATCAAAAAAAATATTAATCTTATAAACTCTTTTTTGTCAGCTGCATACTTATCATTATGAAAAAATCCTTCGGGATTAAAATGCTCCAATGATTCTATAGCGTTTTATTGGGTGGTAATTGCCCTGAGATAAGTTTTTCAACTCTCTTCAACCAATTTTTCACTAAACCCTATCGGAATATGTATTATTAACACTGCCAAAAAATAATTTGATTAGAGTTACACTGCCAGTAGGCCAGTAGTACTTTCATTTTGAAACCTCCGATTCGATTTTCCTACCGCACCGATAGTCAAGATTTGGAATAGGTTGTATAACTTCTTCAATTGTACATATTTTATACTCATAGGAATGACTCAAAAACTGTTTCTGTTTTATTGAAGACTCTGCAATATCACGAGTACTGCACAAACCCAATAAACCCAAACCAGAGTGAAATTTCACTATCTTCCGCTTCACGATTAACCCGAATATGTGCAGTTTGCCGATGAAACGAAACGAAACGATCACGGATCAAGGGTAGATAGTCCGGTCAATCCAGACCAAAAAATTAGGGAGAAGTTACATAAAATCCCAACATGCTGAAAATCGGTAAAATTGTTCAAAACATAATAATATATAAAAGTTCCAATCATTCCCGTGGATGGACAAAAATTTATTTAAGTTCAAAGGTCGAAAAATGAGTTTTTCGCGATTTTCAGCAAAACGGTGAGTTTCATCAAAAGAGTAATTCAGACAAAATGTAGATTCTAAAATTATCTTCAAAAAATGTATCAATACTTTTTTTTCTACGAGGCACCGTTTCTGAGATAAAACGCTTCAAATGTTCTAAAAGTGTTACTGAGGCTAGCCTCAAATTCACCTTAGAAGCCGCAATAGATAAAACCGAAGGGGAGGTTCATGATCTCGTCACGTCGATGTAAATAACGCGCTAGACAAGGAAGCGCGTGAGGCAAGCCTCACCTCACCGTTTACGCCTTGAAGAGGAAGTGAGATGAATGTACAAAATCGGACCTTAACGCCTGTAACATGTAACGTTACGGTCCGATTTTTGTGCATTCATCGTAACGTCAGTAACGTGTAATGTTACAGACGTCTGTAGCTGTACCCGGCTTGAGATTGAGCTCGGATATTATGGAAGACGAGTGCAGTATCGTACAAAAAATTGAGACTGAAGAATATAATGGGATAATGAAATTGATTAATAAAATATTGGATTAATCGCTTGATATTATTTGTGATTTCCGTAATTTATTTGGTGAGGCACTGCCTCACCTGCCTCATAGGACAAGCCGCCACTGATGGATTGACAGGTCAGACTCAATCAAAGGCTTGTCCTGCGAGAAAGATGTGCACGCCAAACCGCGTGCCTGTGAGCTCATAAAAAAACAAAATTTTATATTTGTCTTTCAGAATTAACGGCTCTAGACCTGGTATCTAGTGTGGCAAACCTCACCATCGAAGGGCGTAGACCTTAGACAAAAGCTCTTTCTTTCGTCTAAGGCGTAGCCTAAGACATTGGTTGCGTTCAGCAAAATGAACTGTTGCAAATCTGATCACTGAGCAGTCACAGATCAGTGGAAAGGTTTCTGAACGGTATGAACTTGTCAAGCTGAAAACTGTAAACAGACAACCGATCCAGTGAGCGTAATTTGAAGTCGCTTAGAAAATATGGCGTCCGATCAGTGAACATGTTGAGCATGCGTTATGCGTTTACTGATCTGGTGCGTTCAGCGAAATTCACTGATCTGTTGTGACCGCTGAACGCAACCATTAGGCGCATTCAGCAGGAAACTGTTACGCATCGGTAACCAGAAGTGAGCATAATTTGGACCGTCCGATTACCAACGTTTTCGACAGGTAGTGATGCGTTCAGTAGAAAGAGCATAAAATATTGGTAACTGTCGCGTAAACAGTTCCCTCTGCTGAATGCGCCCATAGGTATCTTTTTCACATCTTACTTCATCTGGAATGGACGACAACGGAAGTACAGGATCTGGAGAGATAGTGCAACAGGTAGAACATTTTGGAACAAGAATCTCATCCTAGTAATCCTCCAAACCCATATTTATCGTACGAATTATCTAAGAATCAAATCATTCCAACTGAAATGGACGAAAAATATAAACTCAAAATTTTCTCTGAACTGTTTATTGATCAAACTCTGCTTAAAAATGCCATTATAAAATGCTTTTTCCTTAAACATAAGCTCGAAAATGTAATAAATTTTCATAATCAATGGTGAATAATTATATTCAGGAATATTAGTACAAAAATTCTAGCTTTCTAAATCATCTTGATTTTTCTTTCCAACATGTTTGTTGAGCCATAATATCGTGTTGATTAAATTATCCATCTCATTTTTGACTTGTCCCAGGGGATGATTATCATCATATACATGCATACTGAAAGGCAATATTATTTATTAGAAAAGGTTCAACGCGTAACATCGCAATGAATATCAATAAAGTGAAAGCAGAGAGAATAATATTAATCGACAGAAATCAACCAATATTAAACTCATACTTCGGAGCTAATTTCGTCCTCGTTCGAGACAAAATGCAAGGAAGTGGTATCAATCAGAGCACCTATGGATGGCCATTTCGTCCTTATTAGGACTCATCAGCACAGGATAGCTATGAATGATACAAGGTATTTCTTGCAACTTACAGCGAAATGGCATCTTGTTTAAGGTATTAAAATACCGAAAACGCCATCTCTTGTTCTATACCAAATGAAAACCTTCTTCCATAGCATGAACCTCGAACGAAGTAGCGAAATTTTTACCATTTATTTCATTGACTGAAGCGTTCTTGCATATCGCAAAATTTTCCCTCTTCAGTCCACAACGAGATATGCTAGAACGCTTCAGTCAATGCAACAAATGGTAAACATTTCGCTACTTCAATCGAGGTTCATGCTATGGAAGAAAGTTTTCGTATGGACCAAGAGATGGCGTTTTCGGTATTTTAATACCTTAAACAAGATGCCATTTCGCTGTGAGTTCCAAGAAATGCCTTGTATCTTTCAGGACTATCCTGTGCTGATGAGTCCTAATAAGGACGAATTGGCCATCCACAGGTGCTCTGATTGATACCACTTCTTTGCATTTTGTCTCGAAAGAGGACGAAATTAGCTCCGAAGTATGAGTTTAATATTGGTTGATTTCTATCGATTAATATTATTCTCTGCTTCCACTTTATTTCAAGATAGCACAAATTTTACCTGACTTCAATTCCGTTAGCCTTCAGTCTGTGATAATATTCCATTGATTGGCCAGGGGGAACTCTCAAATCATTGATACCAACTTGAAGCATAGTGGGCGCTTTCACTTTATGTGCGTGTACCAATGGCGAGCACCTTCTCATTTTCAGTAATATCTCGTCATCAACTTGGCCTTTTTGGGTATACTCTTTACCACATTCTACATAACACCTGAAAAAATTATTTCAAATTAATTGAAATTTGATGATGGTTATTTATCAGTTTATGTAATCTCTTATTAATCTTTGAAACTATAATTTGACATAAAAACGATGTCGGCAACATTAAAAATGCAGCGGCGATGAAATAAAGAAGTCATTTTATGTCGAAAAAAGAGAAGCCCTGAGCAGGAGCTTTTTAGCGACCGTTAGCACAATAACTTTCGAAGGGAATGTCCTAGAGACTTGAAATTTTCAGGATGAGTTGGGGTCCCAAATGGCTAGGTTAAGTTCCTTAACCAGCCAAATCGTACAGGGTGTTCCATAAAATATGGCCATTCAAAATGTTTGTTCCTCAATATCTCAGAAAATACGAAACCAATCGGAATGAAATGTTACGGCCAAATGCAAGATGCTGATAACAAGCCTCATGCAAAATTTTGTTTCCTTAGTGTGAACAGAACCATAGAAAATTCAATTGGAATATTGAAAAGAAGAATCTTTATGTTTTCATAACAAGATATCCGATTTGAGTGAAATTTATTTTGTGAATGAAGATTGATTTACCCAATCTTCATGCAAAATTTTAAGAGGATCGCATAATCAGAACCATAAAAAAATTCAATTGGAATATTGAAAAGAAGAATGTCTATTTCCATAACAAGATATCCGATTCGAGTGAAATTTTTTTTGTGAATTGTGATCGATATTCTTAATGTTCATCCAAAATTTCGTGGCCACAGTTTCAACAGAACCATAAAAAATTCAATTAGAATAATGAAAAGAAAAATCTTTATATTTCCATAACAGGATATCCGTTTCGAGGAAAAATTTTTCCTTGAATGAGGATTGATACACTGAATCTTCATGCAGAATTCTATGGCCATAGTTTTAACAGAACCATAGAAAATTCAATTGGAATATTGAAAGAAGAATCTTTATATGTATTTCCATAACAGAATATCCGATTCCAGTGAAATTTGTTTTGAAAATGAAAACTACTATATTGAATGTTCATGCAAAATTTTAAGGGGGTCGCATCAGAACCATAGAATTTAATTTTTGTAATTATATTATATTATAATAAATTTTTTACATATTTCATTTTTTGAATAATTTCCAGAATATAATTCAGATTGTGCAGAGATTCTGCCTTTATATGTTTGGTATCAATCTCAAATGCCATATAAACTTTTGAGGTTATAATTTTAATGCTCAACCAAAGAACGAGCGCTCAAAAGCTCCTGCTCAGGGCTTTTCTTGATTTTTTTTCTAAAAATTGATTTTACAGCTGAAATTAATAAAATAATATTGCGTTTGTTCCTTTTATAGCAATGAATCAAGAGAAAAAATCATCATTCGGGAATTTTGGATTTCAGTATCGAAAAAAAAATAAAATCGAAAAAAGTGTTTTTTACTCAAATCGTGCCATTGTGAATTTCATTGTGATGCCGAATCCCCTACTTGGGAGACACCGTTATGCACTGTTTCTTTAGGATTAAAGCACTCCAAAGTGACTATACATCGAGAAGTTGAACCTCACAGTAAAAAGTAAACCTAGAATGCCGCATTTATTATGCATCCAAGTAGAATCTGTTTATACACGTATACAGATTAGATTAGATTAGAGGAGGGGCGACAGATCAAAACCGACCTTGCGAGCACCTTAAGATCTATTGTGCATCCCCGCGCTGTTTACCAGTCAGGCAGCAAAGTCTCAATGAACTTCGCAACCTTTCTGGGGGCCACATCCATTACTTGTTCAGGCTTTAGGAACCAGGAACCAAGATGCCGTAGCCGTTTCTGGTGAACAGCTTCACACTCGCACAGCAGGTGTCTGGCTGTCTCGGTGGCTTCCTGACAGAAGCGACATGTATTATCGGGCGCTTTTCCCATGTTTTTTAAGTGATACCTCACGGGGCAGTGCCCAGTGAGAGCGCCCGTCAGTTTCCTCAGTTCCAATTTGCTGAGTGAGAGAAGTTTCTTGGTCCAGCTCGTAGAGTAAGAGAGAAGTGCCCTAGCTTGCCTTTGACCATCGGTCGTATGCCAGTACGTAAGCTTCCTCTTTTGTTCCCAGTCCTTGATAGCCATTGCCTGATGGCTGGCTGGGAACCGCAAAAAGGTTCTGCTCCAGTGAAGGGGGTTGTCCCCCTTCCCTGGCCAGTTGGTCTGCCGCTTCATTGCCGTGAATCTCGGAGTGACCAGCCACCACCCAAATGAGATTGACCTGGTTCTTTTCTCCGAGTAGGTTAAGTGACGTTTTGCATTCCCAGACCAACTTTGACTTCACTTGTGGAGAGTCAAGCGCTAGCAGGGCTGCTCTGCTGTCAGATGCTATATATATATTTTCTTTCTTTGGCAATTGCGTTCCGCACAGAGCGCAAACGCACTCCCTTATAGCAAGTGTCTCTGCCTGAAAAACCGAAGGACAGAGACCCATTGGTATGGCTAATTGGATTGAGGGACCGTAGACGCCGGCTCCGACTCTTCCATCTTCAGTTTTCGAGCCATCAATATAAAATACCGTAGACCCTCTGGGGAAAACTAATTCTTTATTAGCCCATTGATCACGACTTGGAAATGTCGTGGTAAATAGTAACTTGGTTATCATCCATTGTTTTAGAATAAGGGAAGAAAAATATTGGGAAAATTGGACACTATTTATTATCTATTGTTTACTTCGTGATAATGCCGACGTTTCGAAACAAATCGTTTCTTTTTCAAGGCTGTAAATAAATAAATTACATTATAAGACATACAACATGACAAAACATTAAAATAAATTACCTAATTACGATAAACAATGTTGTACGCTTATTAAAAACATTAATTATACTGTTAATCATAGAGAAGATGTTCAACACCTAAGCACGATTTATAATAATATACTCAAAAAGTAATAAGTAATGCTGGCCTCGTTAATAGTGTTAAGACCATCCCTGATTAATATTTTGTTACCTTATGTTGATGTCATTGTCATAATATTGAAACTGACAAGGTGATGGGATGTTTGCGATGTGTGTTGTCTGCTCTCCAATAATGTTTGATTCCTTTGTAAAATCTAATGTTTTTAATAAGCGTACAATATTGTTTATCGTAATTAGGTAATTTATTTTAATGTTTTGTCATGTTGTATGTCTTATAATGTAATTTATTTATTTACAGCCTTGAAAAAGAAACGATTGGTTTCGAAACGTCGGCATTATCACGAAGTAAACAATAGATAATAAATAGTGTCCAATTTTCCCAATATTTTTCTTTCCTTGTCGTGGTAAAGTTTTTTCGAAACTCGTGTCTCAAAAGGAGGTTATCTGTGACCACATCCAGAAGCTCCTTATACTCATTTAGAATGCGAAGGTGCCCTGTGTAGTCACCAGTTTTCAGCTCCCGCTCCCATGCCACCCGAAGAGCCCATCTGGCCGCCTCGCTTTCCAGAAAAATCTCTAGAGGAGGCAGGTCCAGGATGACTTGCATGGCAGCAGTTGGGCAGGAGCGAGATGCGCCTGTTATGCACAGACACGCTGTTCTTTGTAATTTTCCTAGGGCTAATTTTCCCGAAACTAGTTTTACTCTTGGCCACCAAACTAGAGCCGCGTAGCTCACGATTGGCCGAACAATGGATTTGTAAATCCAATTCGTTAGTTCAGGTTTTAACCCCCACGTACTTCCAACCATCCTCTGGCACATGAAGAGAGCTCTCTGACCCTTACTGATCACAGCCTCGAGGTGTTCTATAGGTAATGTCAAGGCAATGTCAGTTGGATTATATTCAATGCATCAACTCCTTGTGGGCAAAGCAAAGTCAGATATATTATCTCTTTGCTTAAAAGAAAAAAAAGATCTTATTCTTGCAGGCGATTTTAACATTGATTTGTTGGTGGATACATCAGCAACTAGAATGTTTAGATCTTTGATAGAGAGTTTTGGATATCTTATAACCATTAGTGGACCAACTCGAATTTCTAGAACATCTGCTACATGTATTGACAATATTGTGACCAACATAGTAGGTACTGCTCAGGTTATTGAGGAGCATATATCTGATCACTCTGCCCAAAAATTTGTCTTCTCTGGAAGCAAACACAAGAACAAAACAGTTGAGAAAAAGCAGATTAGAATTTTCAACCAGGACAACAGAAAAAAAGTTCATAGAATATATGTCAAACCAAGTTTGGACTGAATAGCTGATGACTCACATACTGATGTGAATTCACTGTGGGAATCCTTCTTCGAAAGGTTTGATAGTTGTGTTTTCTTCTTGTTCCCCAAAAAAACAGTACGTTTCACTAACAATATTAACCGTAAAGAGACCATTAACAACATCAGAGATCATAAAAAATACTCGATTACCTATTTATTTTATCTAGGTCATCTGATCAATATTTATCAGCATAAAGAAAGAATGAAATATAAATATGATTCTTTAATAAAAAATGAAAGAATAAAACTCAACCGAAACAAAATCGAAAAGTCAATTAATAAATCAAAAGCAGTATGGAAAATTGTGAATGATTCATTGGGGAAAGATTGTAAGTGTTCTAGCCCAATTCAGAATGAAAAGGAACCGCAAAGGTTGGTGGACAAATTCAACAGTTTTTTTGTTAATGTTCATTCAGCATTTAAGTAGAGGATGGGTCTTACAGGGGTGACTGTAGTTCAATACCATGTAATGAGAAATCCTTTTTTCTTTTTGACATCACTGAAGAGGAAATCATTCATACAGTGAAAAAGATGAAAAATTCCAGATCAGCAGGATGGGACGATGTTCCACAAGATATATTAAAGGAAACTATACACCTCATTGCTGAGCCCTTGGCTAAAATAATGAATAGATCTTTTAAAGATGGTGTTTTTCCAGAAGCCTTGAAAATAGCTGTAATAAAGCCAATATTTAAAAAAGGAGATATTAAAGAACCAGGACACTATCGCCCCATCAGTATTTTGTCCAGCTTCGCAAAAATTTTCGAAAAGGTTCTGAGCGGAAGACTTTCAAATTTCTTCAAAAAATTCAAGATTCTTTCTCCGAGTCAGCATGGGTATATTCGAGGAAAAGGAACTGAGACGGCTATTTGAATTATATAACAATCTTTTAGCAGCACTGGATGGGAAGGAATTACCAATTGGGTTATTTTTAGATTTATCTAAAGCGTTTGATTGTGTTGACAAAGAGATATTGCTCGAAAAATTATGGAAATATGGAATTAGAGACAATCAACTGAAACTCATAAGAAGCTATCTGAGTAATAGACCTCAAACTGTCAAAATGGTAATCAATAACTGTGAATATCAATCTACACAAGAAGTAAGCAACACTGGTGTACCTCAGGGTAGTATTCTAGGTCCATTACTATTCCTAGTTTACATTAATGATCTTCCATCATTTCTGTACAATAAAATTATCAAGACAATTATAGTAGAACTTTTATTGTTTGCAGATGATGCTAATGTTGTCTTGAGATCTCCTAATTTTGGACTAACTGTTGAAATGGTACAGAAAATCTTAGATGAGATAAACAATTGGTGCAAAAACAATCGCTTAGTGCTGAATGTAGCGAAGACTGAATGTGTAGTATTCAGTACAGATAGATCTTCTGCCGTTATCCCACAGCATATTAATGAACAGGTTGTGGTGTCCACCTCTACCAAATTCTTGGGCGTTTTTCTTGATAATCACCTAAAATGGAACTGTCATGTTGACCAACTAACAAGGAAGCTGAACTCAGTCATATATTCGACATTTGTACTCAAGAGTAGAGTGGATCATCATACATTGAAGACTGTATATTTTGCTAATTTTCAATCGTTGATGGCTTACGGCATAATTTTTTGGGGAGGAAGCTCACTATCTGAACAAGTGTTCTTAAGACAAAAATCGATGTTGAGAACTGTATTAGGACTAAAATTTAGAGAGTCATGTAGGGGACATTTCAGGAAACAAAATATTTTAACACTGTGTGGTCTATATGTATATAAGGTATTAATTTTCATGAAACTTCATCCACAGTACTTTGAAAGACACAAAAATGTTAATCAAACCAGAAGAAAAGAACCATTTTTTTATCCTTATCATTCCCTAGCAATGACCGAGTGTTCACCGCTGTATTTTGGGATAAAATTGTTGAATGCTCTTCCTTATGAATTGAGAATGTTAGCCAATGTAAAGTTTTTCAAGAGGAGTTTGTATAAATTTATTGTTGAATGTGAACCTTATACATTGTCAGAATTTTTTGAATTGTGTAAAAGTTAAAAAGTTTGATTTTGACGAATTTCAATTTTATTGTTTATACAATAATTCCTGAAATAAATATATATTCTATTCTATTCTATTCTATTCCATAAATATTTGTTTACATCTTCCATATGATTTTGACAAGTTGCAGACAAACTTGGTTCATCTCTTTTCTTTTCGATAAGATCGCATAATATGTCTTTCTCTCTCTAATGTAGCCAAGTGTTCGATCTTCTGTTAAGTCACGTGATTCTGCATCCATAGTAATTATAGATCTATGGTAGAAATGAAAATCTAACCTATTGTTCACTTTACCCCAGTTTGGCAGTAAAGTACTTTCCGTCTCACTCTAGAGTCTAGAGCTTGGGTGATTACAATGCAGTACTATTTACGCTTAGGGGCACCTATGTTTATTGCTCTGAGACTTGAACTACTAACCGAATTTTATCTTCATTGAACTCACCAATCAGGTATATCAGAGAAAATGCTCATGCTAGCTACGTCAATCACTGGATTTCTAGCCACCACAGCTTTGAACATATCTGGATACTGACCGCTCAAGTGAGTAACCAAAAAACCACCGTGAGAGCCACCGCACAGCACCATTCTCGAAGAATCTAAATGTGGATATTTTTTAAGAGCCTCATTTGCAGCCATAACGCAATCGGAAACATCAGTTGATCCGATACGACCAAGAAGGAAATTGACACTGTTATTTCCGGCACCGATGGAGCCCCTGTAGTTGACAAGAAGAACAGCGTATCCTAAAATGGAAAAAATTAATCGATAATGTATGATTCCTGTAGAAAATCCACGAAAAGAACCAATTTTATTGTTATATGTTGGAAATAATTGTTTCAATTACACTGTGTACAATTTTAGAACGCCTTGAAATTATTTTGTTGGGTTTCTGTCGCTAGAACACTAGACTCGAAATCCCCAGTTGATGTGGTGTTTTTGGATCGCCTGCCCTAAAAACATGGACCTAAAAAGATTCTAAGATAAAGAAAAAAATGACAAACAAAAAAATTCTTGCCTTTAAGGAGGCTAACCTAACAAATTTTTGAAACATAGATAAATTGAAAATAGTAATCATCGAAATGAATACAATCTTCAATTTATAGGCTCATAGAACCTTCTTCATGCGGACTGGGAGAGATATTTCAAGATTGTTGTCAATGAGGGAAGAGACAGACCGGTTTCGGCTTATTAGGCCTCGCCAGTGTCCCATATCCCTCAGAGACAACCATCCTATTGACAAAACTTCTACATTTAAGACCACTTGTAAGACTCTATCGAGTATATCCTACAGATGGTGACATCTAGTAGTGAGTAATGTCAAAATGAGAAGTTCAATCATCACCAGATCGCATGCTGAAAGCACTGATTACTTCCTCTTCAATCTTTGAGATGTTAGCAGTGTCCTACATCAGGGCCTTCATACTCACACTAGATGTCACCATCTGTCGGATAATACTCGATAGAGTCTTACAAGTGGTATTAAATGTAGAAGTTTTTCAATAGGATGTGTCTCTGAGGGATATGGGACACTGACGAGGCCTAATAAGGCCGAAACCGGTCTGTCTCTTCCCTCATTGACAAAATCTTGAATAAATCATCCCAGTCCGCATGAAGAAGGTTCTATGAGCCTATAAATTGAAGATTATATTCATTTCGATGATTACTATTTTCAATTTATCTATGTTTCAAAAATTGTTAGGTTAGCCTCCTTAAAGGCAAAGAATTTTTTGTTTGTCATTTTTTCTTTATCTTAAAATCACTTGGCTTCACAGCCGCCCAAAAATTGGGTGATTCCATCACTCGGAGAAACTTGCATGAAGGCCCTGATGTAGGACCACTGCTAACATCTCAAAGAGTGAAGAGGAAGTAATCAGTGCTTTCAGCATGCGATCTGTGATGATTGAAACTCTCATTTGACATTACTCACTACTAGATGTCACCATTGTAGGATATACTCGATAGAGTCTTACAAGTGGTCTTAATGTAGAAGTTTTTCAATAGGATCAAAGATTATATAGTATAAAGATCGGAAACGACACGACTACAGTTTATGAGCGCCATTCTTGGGTCAAATGTGAACTAATGTCACTATAGAAGGGTTAAAATTCTGGTCTATGATTATAAGTTCGAAATCAATATACATGGGAAATGTCATTGATATAAAAAAGTGCCAATCAATTCGTTTGCACAAATATTATTCACTTCGAACGGCTTTTGCCGTTAGTGTCGTCTCGAAAAAAGTGGAAAAAAGATTAGTTTGTACCCTTCAGTAATGCAGATTACGAACGAGATAGTGAAACTGGATGATCAACTGGTGTTTTATGGATGTATGCAGGTTAAAGCTATATCTTGGCTTGATCAACGTCAAACATCTGTTGCTATTTCCACGATAGAGGCAGAGAAATAGTGGCTGATATAGTGAAGCTGCACGGAATGGTTAAAGTGACTATTCAGGAAAAGTTTTCCGTCAATTTAAACAGTGATGGTGGACAACGAAGCAGCCAATTGAACTGAGCCAGAAACTGGAATTCCACAGACGCACTAAGTATATTCATATTCAATCCATGTATAAATCTTACAATAATACCCTAATATTTCTGTAATATCTTCTATAAATGCATAATAAAAATATTACACATGAAATACTGAATTTATTGAAAATTATGGATTTAAAATATAAAAATGAAACATCCTGAAGGGAATACGAAATTCGCATCAATTCTTATTACAGTTTTCTGTATAATAATAATAATAATAATAATGATTTCTAATCCAAATTACAGATTTATATAAAAATTGATCTTCAGTGCCATCTCTGGGTCAAATGTGAACTAAAAAATGTAGTCGTTTTTTAGTACTACGAATGTAGGGCCGTTTCCTATCTTTCTATACTCTATAATCTATGAATAGGATGTTGTCTCTGAGGGATATGGGACATGACGAGGCCTAATAAGGCCGAAACCGGTTTGTCTCTACCCTCATTGACAACATATTGAATAAATCATCCCAGTCCGCATGAAGAAGGTTCTATGAGCCTATAAAGGACGATTGTATTCATTTCGATGATTACTATTTTCAATTTATCTATGTTTCTAAAAAGATTCTTCAAAACATGATACATTTGGGTATAAGAGGTTGCTTATACAAATGGAACGAGTCACTTTCGAGTGACCGGGAATTCTGGGTTAGAGTAGTCGATGCGTCTGCATCTCACAGGCTGTGACTCTTTCTTATTTGTTCACAGCTTGTTTCGTCTGCCTGTTCTGCATACGCAGATGATTTTAAATTATTTTCCGATGCGTTTTCCTCCGCGATGCAGTGATTGATTGATTCGTGAATGTTGAAGACGGCTAAGTTCTGCATTTGGGTTGGAATAATCCTCGGAAGCGATATAGGAAGGTTCTCCACTTCAAGCTATGGAACAACATAATGACCTGGGTGCGATATTGTCATCTGTTCTACCTTGGTCAGGTTATATTGAAAGTATTGTGATTAAAGCTTCGACTCTACACCACTAAGGTTCCTTTAGTCTTCAAAATTGGTGACCTGATTGTGATGGAGAAAGGCTTATTCGTTTGTGATCTAATCTACTTGTTTGCCCTCATGATCAAGAAAGTAAGCACTGAGAAAAACTTCAGGACATTGCTAAGTAAAAGAGAGGAATGGGAATAACCCAACTATAACCTCAAAGAAAATACCGTAAAATGGTATACAGGTGGTTCCAAAACCTCTACAGGAGCTGGCGCTGGGATATACGGGCCAAGTACCAAGTGTGCATCTTAGCTATTGAAAGATGTCCAGATATAAATCTAGAAAGAAACTATCAGAAGTGCCATATAGCCATAAACACAGGTAGTCAAGCTGCAATTAAAGCACTGAGCTTCTACGGCATCGACTCAAAAATGATCTGGGAGTGCCGGAACAAACTCAATGAGGTAGGCAAGAAAAACAAGGTCTTTTCAATCTGTGTTTCCGGCCATTCGGGAATCAAAGAAACGAAGAGGCCAATTCACTTGCCAAAAAGGGCGCTCGAATGTCACTCGTTGGCCCAGAACTCTTCTGTGTTATAGGTAAATATTCCTATAAAAAGGCGTTTCTGGAGAAGGAATCTTCCAGGGATGGATCATACCACTAAGTTCCTTCGGTACTTTAAAACAGAAAGATCCAAAAGATATCTGAATCTTGGTAAGAAACAATTACACTTCCTCACTACCTTACTTGCAGGACACTGTCGCCTCAGGGAACACCTGTTGAGGATGGGATTATCGGACACTGATGAGTGTAGGTTCTGTGGGGAGGAGGAAGAAACCCCCATTCACCTAGTCACGGAATGCTTTTCCATTGCGAGCTTAAGTAGAGAATGCCTTGGGCGAGAACCTTGTAAGAGTGAGAAACTTGCCTTGAAGCTTGCGTTGAAGCCTTGATATTGGATTTAATTAGATCTCTAGAACTGGAAGGCTAGCTGTGAAGGGTGTGGTCAGAACAGCTCTGCAAGGGGGCACAATAGACCTTGAGGTCGCAGTAAACTGTAACATCTTTTTAAACTACAACTATAACTTGCCCTCAATACCTAAAGCTTTCGTAGCCACCAGCTCAAGCTACTAAATGAGAATTACTGAACCTTTTCTGTGCAACAGATTTTCGTTAAGTGGAATTCACTACTTGGTCGGTTTGTTTGTTTTGCAGGTGTGAATTCTTTGAAAAAATAATTGGATGCACTAAACTTTAAGTTTTTTTGTAAATTTCGAGGTTGTGTTGTTATGTTTTGTGATTGTAATATGTTTGAGAGTTTATAGACTATATGCTCATATTATAGTAAATTCTTATTAACGACAACATAAAACAGCACTTACCATTGGACAAGGAGAATGAAACATCCAAAGAAAAATTGTTAGCAAACGCTGAGTGTGGTCCTCCATGAGGATACACAATTAATGGAACACTTTTTTCTGCTCCGGAGGAAGGTCCAACATAAATAGCAGAGAAGTTTTCTGAAACGAAAAATCGATATTTCCGATGTGAACTTTCATTCTGGCATACAAAAAGTCATTTGGATCAAATCTTTCCAACTGTCCGTTCACGAAAGTTTGAGCGCATAGTAGCCGTTTGTTTATTTATCTGAAGTTGGCAATATTTGCTGTCATAACGTAGAATAAAGTCAACGTTGTCGAATGTACCCGGCCTCGTCCGACGAGCTTCCGAGTTATCAGAGAACTCTATGCAATATTGACAACATTGCGTATCAATCTGACAAGAAAATGAACAACATAACTTAAAATTTTAATATACACAGTGGAATATGCCAAATTTCCATGGCCAACCGACGGCTCAACCTTTCGTGAACGGGTTTCTATATCAATAAGTACACTCACCGGCAAAATAATCGATCCACTCAAAAAATCGATGAAGTTTGTTAATTCATATACATATATGTTATTTCAAGTCCAATTTGATTAATTTTTTTTAATCTCGGCGCACTTCATTTCATACAAGGTAAAACAGTACAGTAGTTAGTTGATAGTTTGATAGTTTAAAGAGGGGTTAAGGATCCCCCACACCAACGCGGTACTGCGGGAGCGGGAACGGTAACGACGCGGTGTACTGCGGGAAGCGGGAAGTTTTTCTATTCACACCAAAGCGGTAAAGTACGCGGTAGCGAAAAGATTTATGTGAGTTTTCTGATCGAAAAAAATGGATTTCTCATCCGATGAAGAAGAAGCCCTTCTACTAAGTGCTGTAGCAGAAGATGAACGGTAAGCGAAAGTAATAAAAATAAACTTAGTTTTTCGTTAAAAAAATATATTACTTCATAGAGTAGCAATATTATCGAGAAAATTATATTGCTTTCAGGAAAAAAAGAAGTGGGTTCATGATATTAATCTTGAACGAGAAGAATATTTAGAATTTCACACCCCTAAAAGATTCTACATATGTTTCAGAATGATCCCTGAATATTTCGCTGACCTTTTAAATTTTATTAGAGAAGATATCTGTAAGAGTGGTACCCATTTTCGAGAAGCAATTAGTCCGGAAGAACGTCTTGCAGTAACACTTTCGTTCAATTCGGTTCCTATTTTGTCCCATACTTTATCTCTTTTCCGAAGATTTTTGTATTCGGGATTTCCCAAATCTTATAATTGGATGGGCTTTCACAATTTCAATCAATCTTCTCAGTGAACGACATTGTACGTGCTAGGTACGTATATGAATTTACACAGCGGGAAGAGCGGGAACGCGGGAAAAACACTGCATGCAGCGTTACGAATATAGAACGCTGCGTTCGTAGGCCCTGCCCTACGCCCGAGTGTGAGTACTTCCATATCCCGCCACATGTTTTGATCCCGTGTCGTTCCCGCTATCGCTCCCGCTCCCGCTGTACCGCGTCGGTGTGGGGATCCTTTACAGTTCACTGCGACCTTAAGGTCTATTGTGCACCCTTACAGAGCTGTTCTGGCAAAAAAAAGCCTTCACAGCTCGCCTTCCAGTTCCAGAGATCTAATGAAATCTAATAACTGTGAAGGCTTCAACGAGGCTAGTTCCTCACTCTTACAAGTTTCTCGTCCAAGGCATTCCTTCCTCAGGCTCGTAATGCCAAGGCATTCCGTGACTAGGTGAATGGGGGTTTCTTCCTCCTCCCCACAGAACCTACACTCGTCAGTGTCCGACAATCCCATCCTCAACAGGTGCTTCCTGAGGCGACAATGTCCTGTAAGAAAGCCAGTGAGGAGGTGTAATTGCTTCTTACCAAGATCCAGATATCTTTTGGATCTTGCTGTTTTGAAGTTCCGAAGGAACTCAGTGGAATGATCCATCCCTGGGAGATTCCGCCAGAGCTTTTCCCTCTCGGCTTTCTCCTTCTCCAGAACTCCTTCTTATAGGTACATTTAGATATACCACAGAAGGGTTCTGGGCCAATGAGTGACATTTGTGGCGCCCTCTTTGGCAAGTGTATTGGCCTCTTCGTTTCCTTCGATTCCCGAGTGGGCCGGAACCCAGATTAAAAAGACCTTATTTTTCTTGCCTACCTCGTTGAGTTTGTTCCGGCACTCCAAGATCATCTTAGAATCGATGACGTAGGAGCTCAGTGCTTTAAAGCAGCTTGACTATCTGAGTGTATGGCTATATCACACTTCTGATAGTTTCTTTCTAGATTTATATCTAGACATTTTTCAATAGCTAAGATTTCCGCTTGAAAGACGCTCATATAGGAGCCAGCGACAGTGCACACTTGGTGCTTGGCCCGTATATCCCGGCGCCTGCTCCTGTAGAGGTAGTTGAACCATCTGTATACCATTTTACGGTATTTTCTTTGAGATTATAGTCGTTGTATTCCAGTTTCCAATATCTCTTTTACTTAGCAATGTCATGAAGTTTTTCTCAGTGATTACTTTCTTGATCATTGCATCACTAGGAGATTCGCAGATGAGATGTAGTTATTCAGAGAGAACCAGACTCTTTGATTCTTTATTCTCTCATTACCTGCACATTCCTTAGATATTCTGAGAATAGCCTCATGGGCTACCCTATCAACCACTAGATGTAGAGGTGTGAGGTCCGTAATGACCTCTAGCGCCCTAGTTGGGCACGTTCTCATAGCTCCAGTGATGCACACACAGGCAAGCCTCTGTACTTTATCGAGCCTTTTCCTCGTACTCACCTGACTTGCCTTGGCAAACCAGGCTACTGCCCCATATATGATTATAGGTCTCACAATCATGACGTACATCCATCGCATATTTTTTGGGTTACAACCCCAATTTTTGCCGCATAGACGTCTGCACGCCATTAGAGCCCTTTTAGCTCTGACAGTAGCAGTATCAACATGCTTATTCCACAGAAGTTTACTATCCAGTGTTATTCCTAGGTATTTATTTAACTTCTGACTTCCACTCCAAGATATTTCCGTTTAAATATAACGTTTTCATGTCGGGAAGTTTTCTTTTCCGAGTGAACGGAATTACTACAGTCTTGTTTGGGTTGATGTTCAGCCCCACAGACAAGCACCACTGCTCAATAATTCTAAGGCCTTTCTGCAGTAAGTCGCAAAGAGTGCCTTCGAATTTGCCTCTAATTATTAGGACTATGTCATCAGCATAAAAAATGCTGATGACATAGTCCTATGCTGAAACAGTACAGTAACTTTAGAATCACCCCTGGTGTGTTCCAGTTGTTGCACCGTGTGATTTCTTATTTCATCATCAAGACACATCTTCTCTTGACAATTTCATTCTTCATTCATAACAATAGCTGAATGTTTGTCAAAGATACAGGATTTTCAGAGCAACATTAAGATCCACGATTTCGCTATGCCAATAAAAGTACTTTCGATTTAACTTTAAATCCGTACGTAATAAAAATAAACTGAAAACTAAGTGAAAACATAACAGAAGAAGTTTGAGCGCCATATATTGTTCCTTATGCACCGTTTATTGGAGACGATTTCGTGCTAATGCATGATAATGCTCGACCGCACCAACCGCATGTGGCTAGGATTGCCAGGAGTATTTAGCAGAGGTTGATTTCCAAGAATTCAATTGACCTGCTCTGAACCCAGATTTGAAACCAATTGGGCATGTTTGGATGCTCTTGGTAGGAAAATTCGATCTCGCAGACAATCTCCTGAAAATTAGCAGCAGCTAAGTTATCAGTTTATTTTCATTAGGTCAGAAGGTTTAGCGCGAAATTTAACGTTTTACTGAAAACCCTGCATCATTAACAAAAAGTAACCTATTGTTGAAAATGAAGAACGAAATTGTTGAGAAAAATATGTTTGATGATGAAATAAGAAATCCCACGGTGGATCGATTATTTTGCCGGTGCGTATATATCTTTATTATAAAATACTTACTGACACTATCTTCAACGTTCTGGCATAGATTCAGATATTCAAACTTGTGATCCCTGAAGGTATCCAATTGTGTTCTTTGGGTCAATTCAGTCCAGGAAATTGACTGTTCTCTAGATTTCGGAGGTAATTTACCTATTACCAACGTATCTGCGTTCAGGAAATTTCTGCTGTTTGCAAGGATCACGTCGTCACAAACATCTAAGACAATAAGGCTTCCAATTTCATTTGGTAATCTGGTTATATTTCCACTATCTAAAAATTATTTCAGGGATTCAATGAATTGATGAAAAAGGGAAAAAAAGTCAAGTTTTGGAGTATACACGATAACTTCCGCAGGGAACAACTTCAGCACTTGAAATTCTCAAGGTAAGTTTGAGATTTGAACAGAAAAGTAAAATTCAAAAGTGAATTGAATGAAACCTAGAGCTGTCAGGATTTGACTTTCAATAATTATCGTTTTACCAATCTGGAGAAAAATGAAAATAAAATCAGAAAATTACATTTCGGACCAAGGATCCCGCAAAGAGAATAATTTCAATGCACTAATAATAAAATTCAACGTTTAAAAAGTTCGAAGTCGGCCATATTGGTGTGTCCCTTCTTTGTTTTGTTTACGTGACACTTATCAAACGTTAGGCTCCCTCCACTACCTTTACCTCCATGTTTCAATTAGCCTATTCGTTTTGAGATATTTCGTGCTCCTGAGTAACTCAAAAGCTCGGAATACGGCTTGCCATTGGCTGCGCACAAGCACTGGTACAGCTCAGGAGCACGAAATATCTCAAAACGAATACTATAAATAAGTTGTTGAATCTTGTTTCGTTCCATTTTTAGTGAGTTCTTACTTGTCAAATGTCAGAACATGACAGCTCCGTTGGCAGTATTTGCTGTCATAACGTAAAATAAAGTCAACGTTGCCGAATGTACCCGAGTTATGAGAGAACTCTATGTTATATTGACTACACTGCGTATCAATCTGACAAGAAAATGAACAACATAACTTAAAATTTTAATATACACAGTGGAATATGCCAAATTGTCATGGCCAACTGACGGCTCAACCTTTCGTGAACGGACTATAGTATATTTTATTACACTTCTTATTAATCTCAAGAGAACATACTATGGAAGAATTCATTTGTAAAATGATATGACATACCCAGATCTATAACAAAAGTTTCAATTGTATTTTTCTGATTGGTTGACAAAACCAACCTGTTTCCACTTGCCCAACACCTTTTACTGATGATGACATTATACAATCCAAAAAATTGCTCATTGTTTTCTATTCCCATTTCCTCATTTACAATCGGAACTAAAACTTTCTGAGTATTCTAAAATATAAATTGATATAATGAAATATTGAAAACATGAAGATCTTACCGTATTCGTGGATAGAATATCCTTTTGCACCAGTTGAACACCTGCCATATGTGGTCCTTTGGCATCCCTCTCGAAATAGATGATTGTTTTACCATCAGGAGAAAATATTGGGTTTCGTGCAGCCCTTTCTGCCAGTGTAATGGTTTCTAGAAGTAAAAGAATTAACTCGCAAAATGGAAAGAAGAGAAATGAATTTAATTGTACTGGGTGGTCAACTAAGGAATTCCGATTCAAAAGTGCTCTAGTTTAGTTTAGTTTGAAAAGGGGTTACAGTTAAATGAGACCTTAAGGTCTATTGTGCCCCCTTACAGAGCTGTTCTGGCTAAACCCTTCACAGCTCGCTTTCCAGTTCCAGAGATCTAATGAAATCTAATAACTGTGAAGGCTTCAACGAGGCTAGTTCCTCACTCTTACAAGTTTCTCGCCCAAGGCATTCTCTCCTTAACCTCGCAATGCCAAGGCATTCCGTGACTAGGTGAATGGGGGTTTCTTCCTCCTCCCCACAGAACCTACACTCGTCAGTGTCCGATAATCCCATTCTCAGCAGGTGCTTCCTGAGGCGACAATGTCCTGTAAGAAAGCCAGTGAGGAGGTGCAATTGCTTCTTACCAAGATCTTTTGGATCCCGCTGTCTCGAAGTTCCGAAGGAACTCAGTGGAATGATCCATCCCTGGGAGATTCCGCCAGAGTTTTTCCCTCTCGGCGTTCTCCTTCTCCAGAAACTCCTTCTTATGCCCAATTCACAATAGACGTAATAACCGTAAGACGTAATTTTCAAACTTGAATTATACGAATCTGTTCACAATTAAAATTAGGTCTGCATAATATTTACATGCCTCAAATGTAATATTTGTGTTGAAAATTGTGAAAATTTTTATGCATTTCGTATAATTCAACTTAGAAAATCACGCTTATGTTACGTTACGTCCATTGTGAATTGGGCATAATAGGTACATTTATTAATACCACAGAATGGTCCTGGGCCGAGTGACATTCGTGCGCCCTCTTTGGCAAGTGTATTGACCTCTTCGTTTCCTTTGATTCCCGAATGGACGGGAACCCAGGTTAAAAGACTTTATTTTTCTTGCCCTCCTCATTTTGTTTGTACCGGCACTCCCAGATCATTTTTGAGTCGATGACGTAGGAGCTCAGTGCTTTAATAACAGCTTGACTATCTGAGTGTATGGCTATATCGCACTTCTGATAGTTGTCAACTAAAGAATTACGTTTTAAGCCTGGTTCTCAGAGCTTCGACGTGAAGCCAGCGACAATCCCCACTACTCCTATTTTCTCCCTCGCTGTCGCAGAAATACAAGTGAAGTTGGTTCATTTCAACTACAAAAGAGGCGTGTCGCGACAGATTTTGACAACCAGAAACTAAAAGGAGGGGGTCAGGGGAAGTTTTGTTGATATTCTCTGATTGGTTGAATTGCTGTCGCTGGCAACACTACGAAGCTCTGAGAACAAGGCTTCAAAAGCGATCTAAAATTGTTTTGAATAGGGATAGAGAAGTGGGATTGGTCTTAAACGGGGTACGGGTTCATGGAAATTCAGTCGCCGTGGTTCGCTGGACGGGTGAGGACCGTTTGTTTTGTGTGCTCGCTTATTACCAAAATCAAAATACGACAACATTTTTTTCTCTGGTGAAGCCCATTTTCATCTCAACGCCTGTGTAAACCAACAAAATTGCCGGTATTGGTCTTCAGAAAACCCCAAGAGAAACATGAAACTCAATTGCATAGTCTGAAGGTCACAGTTTAGTGCGGATTACGCGCACACGGCATTATTGGACGTACTTTTTTCGGAGACGGCAGCGGCCATCGGTCCAAAAACTTTGAGAAGTGTTTTTCTAAGGGGGATAGCCGGGTTTCAATGGTAAATCTGCCCCCGCGGCCTTTTCGATTCATATTGAGGGGATCGATTAGGCATTGAATGAAAATAATTCAGCCAACTTTTCAGCTTTTTATCTCTAGCCATTTTTGAGATTTCTGTGAAAAACACTTTTTTCGATTTTATTTTTTTTCTCTTCTTCTCATATTGAGGGGATCGATTAGGCATTGAATGAAAATAATTCAGCCAACTTTTCAGCTTTTTATCTCTAGCCATTTTTGAGATTTCTGTGAAAAACACTTTTTTCGATTTTATTTTTTTTCTCTTGATCTGTGATATCCAAAATTTTCGAATGGTGATTTTTTCTGTCGATTCTTTGCTATTGAAGGAATAGACGTATAATTTTTTTTATGAATTCAGCTGCGAAATCTATTTTTAGGAAAAAAGTAATTTTTTGTCATTTGTTTTCGATGTTCTTAAAAGTGTCCACCGCCATTTTTTGAAATAGAATGTCTTCTTTGGCCTTTTATACCCTGGAATTTTTTCACATTTTTAAAATTGGTGGAACATTTTGATAAAAAATTAAAACTGTTTGAATTTTAGGATTCAACAGATATCCATCAAATTTTGGAACCGTTGTATTCATATTGGCTTCCTGAACAATATTAGTGAAAAAAACAATTGGCGATCTGTTTTAGTTTGGGAGATATGGGCTCCCAAATCCGAAAAATATTTCACCTGAAAGTCACTTTTCTCACTACAGAAACACTGAATTACCGCTTTATTAAGTTTAAAGCCTCTCTGAACATTTTAACATGAAGATTTGATTCATTTTATTTCAGATATACCAATAATTGTTGCAAAAACACCGAAAAATTCTAGGGTAAGCCCGCCGTTCCTTATGGTAAGTTTGGCATTACCGCGTCTTTCAGCAAGTGCCATTTAGGAAATGATAGCGGGATTTACCGGTATGCATCGTGTCATATTCACGCGAAATAATTCGCGGTAGTGCCAAACTTACCATAAGAACGGCGGGCTTTCCCTCAGGGCCGTATATAGGTACTACTGCGCCTGTGGCAAGATTCTCTTTAGCGCCCCCAAATTGGCGTAGATTTTTCTCATCGCAATCGTATTTTCATTTACTGCCCACGTTCTTGGATTGTTAAAATCCATCTCAAAATTTGTTTGCAGTTCATGATTTGGTTGAACATTTTCTTCATTTTCTAGGTTTTGACTAGATGTCTTCACTATCTGAAGAGCTAGATACAGAATGAGAAGGACTGCCAGTTGTGGATACTCTGGTAGTACATGGTTTTTGTGGTAGCAAAAACTTTGATATGTCACTAGTATTGGCTTTTAAGGCAGCACTCTTTTAAGCACGCAGTGCTTTATCCTGTGCCCCTGATAACTTTTTGGTGGCATATCTGCAAATGAACAATCGTACAAATACTAAGTATTTTTTTAACCCTTTGAAGCATTTTCTATTTTTTTCTTCATTATGAAACCAACCTGCTCGAAGAATAAAAAAAATACATGGTTTCTGTCGGAGAACACAATGCTTCAAAGGTAAGACTAGGATTCTGCAAACATTGGAGGGATAATATCTGGTAAAATGGTTTTTTTTTGAGGAATTTGTTAGTAAAACTACAATTTCTGAATTCATAATAATTTAATACTCAATCAACAACCAACACCTTATATCAACTTTTTGTTTTAATTAAATTGGTTTGAGATTTCTAACTACTCCTCAGAAAGACTCATAAAACAAAATACTGAAATCAATTTTTCCGAAAAATTTTGAAATATCGACTATGCTATCACTCCTCCTCACTTAAGCAAAAACCTAAGCTTACGACTTCAATACAGTAATAAATAAGTTTGATAAATGCTTCGATTTCGTTTAACAGTTACACTTGTTCTCTTTACTCTATTCTTTGTTCTTTTATTCATCGTTTCCAGTCACCTCAGAGGCGCCCGCCCCCTAAGAGCGCCCCTCCACTGTTCCAGTCAATGGTGCGTAAAGTCCTCGCTCTACCTTATCTACCTTCCCCTTTCTTTTTTGTAGGAACAGTAGCACCCACCGACTTCGTCTACAAGATCTATTAGTGAGGATTTTTTCCCTCCTCTTCATTTGGGTTCTGGTCTTATTGACAATGTACCCAAATTCAATCTTTAAGTAAATCAATGGATATATATTATATATTCTTTATCAAAAACTACCAGATACACACAAACACCCAGACCTATACAGAATCGAACCCTCAAATTTTAACCAAAATTAGCTACAAATTGTAAATAATGCAATTCTGGAAATCTTCCCGTAAATATCTCATTTTCCATTTGGAGTGTTGCATACTTTGTTGTTGTTTCTTTTGAAGTTCAATAAAACTTGAACTTCAAAAGAATCAAAAGTAACACTCCTTTACCTCGTGACTAAAATTCTACGTTTCTCTATTCCACACCGTGTGACCGTGATACATTTATCGAAATAACAAATATAATAGCTAAGTACCTTAGTATTTACTTCATTCAAAATCTTACCTCAATATTGGCTATAATTATTTTCCTAATATTATTACACAAAAATCTATTCGTACAGGCAACACAACTATAAATGATCATCTATCGAATCTACTCATCTACAGTACCTAACTCTTCTTCTCCCTGATTTTAACTAGAATTGCCTCATGAATAATAATGCATGATTCGTGATTTACGCAAAAAAATATTTTTGGCGTATACATGAAAACCGTGACATGTGACATGTTACCCCAATATTTGGTTGGCGCTTCTATATTTTATTCTTCGAATTTTTTTGGCGCTCAAATTTTTTTTTCATTTGATATTTTTTTGCGCCCCTGCGGACCTTGCGCCTGTGGCGGGGGCCACTTGGCCACACCCTAGATACGGCCCTGCTTTCCCTAGAATAATTATTGGATATAACTGAAATAAAATGAATCAAATCTTCATATTAAATATTCAGAGAGGTTTTGAACTTAATAAAGCGGTAATCCAGTGTTTTTGTAGTGAGAAAAGTGACTTTCAGGTGAAATATTTTTCGGACTTTGGGGGCCCATATCTCCCAAACTAAAACAGATCGCCAATTGTTTTTTTCACTAATATTGTTCAGGAAGCCAATAAATACAAAAACGGTTCCAAAATTTGATGGATATCTGTTGAATCCTAAAATTCAAACAGTTTTAATTTTTTTTTCAAAATGTTCCACCAATTTTAAAAATGTGAAAAAATTCCAGGGTATAAGGGCCAAAGAAGACATTTTATGTCAAAAAATGGCGGTGGACACTTTTTGAGAACACGAAAACAAATGACAAAAAATTTTTTTTTTCCTAAAAATAGATTTCGCAGCTGAAATTCATAAAAAAATTATACGTCTATTCCTTCAATAGCAAAGAATCGACAGAAAAAATCACCATTCGAAAATTTTTGATATCACAAGAGAAAAAAAATAAAATCGAAAAAAGTGTTTTTCACGAAATCTCAAAATGACTAGAGATAAAAAGCTGAAAAGTTGGCCGAATTATTTTCATTCAATGCCTAATCGATCGCCTCAATATGAATCGAAAAGGCCGCGGGGGCAGATTTACCATTGAAACCCGGCTATATCCTTTGGGGTTTCGACTCAAAGAGTGCCAGCAGAAAACGGTGGACATTTGGACAGCGTAATTTTTAAGGAATGAATTACCAAAGAGCTGAGCATTATATGAGAAAAAAAAATTAAAGTTGACTTGATAGTTTTTGTTTTATTTCTCTTTTAAATGGGAATTCCTTAGTTGACCACCCCGTATATTCAGCAGACAAATAATAAATATAATTCAAGTATACATTTCGTCGGAAGTCATGAACCACCTATTTTGTAAGAAATAAACATCCTATGTTCTGGAAAATACATGACATGTTCCTCTATTTCAACTCCAGTACAGGGTGTTTCAAAATAAGATTCGGGATCTCAATTCTCACATGATTTCATGATATAAAGTTTCTATGGACTATGGGTCTCTGACACAATGTTTTTGAGATACAGGGTGTTGAAATTTGAAGAAAAAATTGGTTTTTCGATAATATTTTCGACGCTGTACAAGATTTTCTTCACGTTTTGGCAGGTTATCAGTACACATTTCAATTCAAAATTATTTTGAATTTTCACCAGTGGCGTACATATAGACTTTTGTCCAAATAAATTTGGTGAGAAAAATGGTACGTCAATGCTGAGAATTAAAAATGATTTTGAATTGATAAAAATGTATTTTAATGAACACTCATAACTCAAGAACGCAAAGAAAAATCGTGTCAAGAATATTCTCAAAAAACCAATTTTTTCTTTAAATTTCAACACTCTGTATATCAAAAACAATGCCTCAAAGACTCATAGGAACTTTGTATTATAAAATCATCTGAGGATTAAGATGCCCAGTTTATGGACATTATTCTGAAACATCCTGTATATACGAAAACCCGAAATGAGAGAACATCACTAGCCTGTCTATAAAAAGGCTAGTGAATGTTTTTAAGTCATTGATTGCAAATTTCTTATGGACAAGAAAATTATCTAAAAAGTATAATATATTTACCATAAGTTCCATCTTTGAGCTTGAAAATGTTAGCGGGTCTGTTGGAACAATATATCAAACCAAGTTTTCTTGTCAAAGTTTTGTAGCCAACGCCTACAATAAACTCTCCATCTGGTGAATATTTAACTTGTCCTGGACAGATATCATCTGGAATTCCTTCAAGAATAGTTACTTTATCTTCATCAATATTGTATTCCACAATAACAGATATTTTTTTCCCAACCATTTGCTCTCCCCAATCTTGACGAAAGATATATTCCTGACCAGGCTGTAAAAATTTGAATATATTGATTTGAGAGTTATAAAGAATATATATAACACTGACGTCCACTTATTAGCTTTTACACAAGTGAAAACACTTTCACGATAAGAGGTAGTTGCACATATTCAGAATCACACTGTATATAATGATTAGCCTGAACAGATGATTCTGAGCGCTTGTTCATTGGTGGAGCAATAAGACTATAACCTCAAAATTTTATATGGAACTTGAGATTGATACTGAATATACACATGTGGAAGAAACGGATGGAAACAGGGGAGTTTCAGTGTTAAATTCAAGAAGGCTCGGGCTCCAGTGGAACAGTGGAAGAATCGAAACCTCAGAGCGATGGGATATTGAATAGGCGGCTGGTCTGTTGGAATGGCAATCCGAAAGCTCTGATAAGGGTAAGATCGGAGCATTGGTTACAGCAAACGCTGGTTTTTCGGTGGTCAATTGCAAGACGCGACGTTGCCTGTGTCGTTGCCGACCGTAGCGTTTGCTGTAACCAATGCTCCGATCTTACCCATATCAGTGCTTTCTGAATGCCATTCCAACAGACCAGCCGCTTATTCAATATCGCATCTCTCTTGAGGTTTCGTTTCTTCCACTGTTCCACTGGAGTCCGAGCCTTCTTGAATTTAACACTGCAACTCCCCTATTTCCATCCGTTTCTTCCACATCTGTATACAGTGTGTTTGATCTTGACTTAGAGATAATTTAAGGGCATCAAATATACTTAATTTTATCGACAAAAACACTCACATTGGGAAGTTTAACCCCTCAGATTTGGAGTGATCCCCATTTTAAATTTACTTTTTTAGTTACTTGACCCTCCCTAATAATATCGATTTCTTTGGATATAAAGGTCCTACAGATGTGAAAATAGTAAATCCGCAATAGTACAAGACTACCACATTAAAGTATAATTTTTTTTCAATGAGCTGAAAGGAAGGATATTAGCTACAAAACGATACCAACATCATTTCTGTAAGTTACATAATTAGAAAGTAATTGCTGTTCGAACATGACCCTTACAAAAATTGATAAAATAATATAAAACTCAGTATTGTACATTCGATCATTTTTAATGATCAAACAAACAAATTAATCATAAAAATTGCTCAAAATGGACACCTCTGCTCTGTAGACAGGCAGTGGTCCTCATGATGACCTGTACCAACAAAAAAAAAGTTTGGGGCGCTCGCGTAGTGGTCATGTACGAACAGCAATAACTCTTAAATTAAGTAACTTACAAAAATGATGTAGATGCTGTTTTGTAGCTAATATCTTTTCGTGTTAAATCATTAAAAAAAATTATACTTCAATGTGCTTGTTTTGTACTATTGCGGATTTGCTAAGAAAATTAGTACATTTTTTTACTACAATTTTTCTTGAGAATTTTTTTATGGCATTTTCAAGTTAAATATTTTCATATTGTTCTACATTAATGAAAGATTGTAGTATCATTTTTCAAAAACCAATTTTTTCACACCTGTGGGACCTTTATGACCAAAGTAATCGATATTATTTGGAAGGGTCAACTAAAATAAAAAAGTAAATTTAAAATGTGGGCAACTCCAAAACTAAGGATTAAACTTTCCAATGTGGGTGTTTTTGTCGATAATATTAGGTATATTTGATGCCCTTAAATTATCACTAAGTCATGACCAAACACACTGCAAAATCTCATTGGAATTTGTTTAGATATAGAATAGTTTAGATATTATTCATAACTGAAATATCTAAAAACTCAGCAATTAAATTATATGGTTCTGAAGATACAATCCTCTTGAAATTTTGCATGAACATTCAGAATAGCAATCTTCATTCACAAAATAAGTTTTACTCAAATCGGTTATCTTGCTATAAAAATAAGGATATTCTTCTTTTCAATAATCCAATTGAATTTTGTATGGTTCAGATAATGCGATCCTCTTGATATTCTTCATGAACATTCAGTATATCAATCTTCATTAACAAAATTAATTCCACTCAAATTGGATATCTTGTTATGGAAATATAGAGATTCTTCTTTTCGATATTGCAAATGAATTTTCTATGGTTCTATTAACACTATGGCCTCAAAAGCTTGCATAAGGCTTATTATGAGCAACTTGCAAGTGGCCGCAAAATTTCATTTTGATTGGTTTTGTTGTTTCTGAGATATGGAGGAACAAAAATTATGAATGGCCATTTTTTATGGAACACCTTGTACGGTTTGGTTGGTTAACCAACTTAACCAAGGCATTTGGGAAACAAACTCACCCTGAAAATCTCAAGACTCTAGGAAAATCCCTTCCCTTCAAAAGTTATCGTGCTAATGGCCGACCCCACAGACAAAATTTAATTTGACCAGGAATTCGTGATCAGGGAGTCGAACCCTATCGTTTGAGACCATTTTCGGCTCAAAATGAAAAAATTACATGCATTTGGGCAAAATGATATAGCACTCGTTTAAGTAGAACGAGCGCTCAGCCTCCTTTCAAAAAAGTCTTATAAATCCCTGATGATAAAGTTTGAAGAGTAATAATAAAATATAGGCTTCCTTCTTACTGAAATTACATACATTTGACTCTTTCTCATTATTTCCCTCCTCTTTTGCTTTCCTTTTATAAAATGGTCTTGAATCTGGAACTTTTTTTTCAGCAACATACATCAACTTTTTCTCATTAGGAGACCACTGAAATGTACAGAAATCCCCTAAAAAAATTAGAGATTTATTTCAAATGAGTGATTCTCATTCCAAATTACCATCGCAATAAACTTTTCCATGAATGTCCAATACACTCAAATCAACAGTTCTGAATAGATTTTCTCGTTTCCAAATTTCTAAATATTGTTTCTCGTCATTTTCTCTCAGGATAGCTTTGAAAACTTCTGAAGGCGATAACGATGACAAAAGCCTAAAACCTTTTGCTATAATAGAAAATTTCAATAGTTTTGGTGCAATTACTCATTGGAAACGTCCGTAGGTATAAGTTCCTGATTCTTCTGTAAATCTGGGCCTAACAGTATGTACTTCAAATATTTAGTTGTTTTGCTTTTCTCTAAATTCCTGTGCGACCATACACTATGCACAATTTTTCCACTTTTATCTAGCTTAGCTCCAACTAAAGCAGGAATCACACTCAAACTGCGGTATATGTTAACAATTTTATCCATTGCAAAAATTGAACTATTTAAATGATTCAAATCCTCTCCTTATTAAAAATGAGTTTTCAAAATCAGTTGATTTTTTATTGTTTTGGAACCTGTTATAAAATCCTCAAGCTTAATGCATATTTGTTTTGTATTTAAGTTCCAGCCAAAACAAACGAAACGTAAATAATAATGATATTGATAAGATAAGCGAAATAAAAAATTAAAAAAATTCAATTTCCAAAATTGAATGAAACCACAGATGACACAAAAAGTGCACAGAAGTGAGAAGCACAGAACATATAATAAGTGAGAAGAGAACACAACAGTTGTTCTATGATCATTGCTTTAATCAATAAAGTCCGCGATGTAATTTAAAAAAATTGAGTTTCAAAGAAGTTATGATAACTTTCAATATGTATCGTTACAAATGAATATGCTTGTGATATCGGTTTTTACATATTTTGAAAAAAAGATTGCTCATATAAAATAACCCAAATCTCTACTCTATGCTTCTTGACGTGACGTGACGTGATGATGATGATCACCGATTTTGACAAATAGAATGAAAATATTTATTGTTTGATTTTAAAGAAAAGAAAGTGAAAATAAAAAAAGCTCAGTTTAATATGTAAATTTGAGAAAATTTTAATTTCTGGAGCACTCAATCAATTTACATTCGACGGTCAGTATTTAGAAATATATTCAGTTTGTCTCATAAAATGACTTCATTCACCAAAGATTAATGAAATTTCCAAAATTATGGTGAAAGTTACATCCAAGTGAACATCCATATGCTGAAATGTAATATTGAACTTATATGAGCGAGATAAACATTCTTGGAATGAGGATTTTCCTATTGTCTCCATTTTCCAGAGATTAGATTATATACATTTCTATTGGAAATTTTGTAGTTCATCGATGAGAATCTTAAATTTCAAATAGAATTGTGTAACCATTTATCTCTTTTATTTATGATGGGAACTGAAATCCTTATTCTAAATCTCTTCTTGATGTATGTAATATTTTATTTCAGTAGCATATTTGTTACGTAAGTAATTATGGAAATAAAACCAGAGCCGAGAGAATCTCTGAGTAGTTTTTTGAATAAATCTTCTCCTAAACATCAAACTGATTTCGATAAAATACTGAGACGTGATGTGATAATATCACCAACAGAAGAACAGTTCGAACTGCTTTTGAAGAAAATCAAACAGCAACTGGGAGAAGGCAGAGGAGAAATCATTGTTGAGGTACTTGGTTCTTTAATGTGAGCCTGAATATACATGTTCAACATTTTCTTATAGATTGGAGGTTCTGACGAGTATAGTGACAGTGGATTGTTAGCAAGTGAGCTAGAGGCTGCTACAGCAACACTTCAATCTTTAGCAACGACTCTTGAATGTAGTCTCATTAAATTGAGGGAAAGGAAAGAACCTAGGGGTATTGTCGTGCAATATTTGATCAGAAAAATTTTGGAACCTTCAGGTAACATCATTATTGCATGAAATTTTGTATCATGATGAAATATTCATCAACATTATACAATCTCGACTTTTCATATTTATATTCATTTTTTTCGTAATCTGTAATTATTTGAGTCATCAATCTCAATTATTATCATTTCTAATGACATTTTTATGAAATAAATCTATCGTTGATGATTAATTCAAATCATTCTGCTTGTTTGAACAGTTTAATTATTACATTATATTACATCATATTGAATGTGATTCAAAGTTTCATGAAATGTCTTAATATTTGAGCACTTGTTTTACTTAAACAAGTGCTATACTGTTTTTCCCAAATGTCTGTAATTTTCGAATTTCGAACTAAAAATGGGCTCAAACGATAAGGTTTCTCTCTCTGATGACAAATCTGTGGTCAAATTCAATTCTGTTTGTGAGGCTGTTCTCTGTGAAAACACGATCACTCTTGAAAGGATTGTCCTAGAGATAGTCTTATTGCTCCACCAATGAACGAGCGCCCAAAAGCTACTGCTCAGGGCTTTTCTTAAATTTTATGTACAATTTCCAGAATATGATTCGGATCGTACTGAGATTTTAGGTTTGTTCCAACTCAAGAATTGACCGTACAATGATGGTCAGGATTCTGCGCAATAGATAAAAATGTGTTCCAACTGAAAATGTATCGTTTGGGAACGGTTTCGTTTTTGTTCCATCCTGCTTCGGAACCGTGAGTGGAACGGTTTTGTGATCGTCATTTCGATCCCTGGTCTGGAGCAAGTACTGTTTGGACGGTTCTTGTACGGTCAAAGTTTAGACGTGCGCATAAGATCGATTTCTAACAGTTTCGTGACCGTCAAATTACCGTACAAAAGTCAGCTGTTGGAACAAACCTTTTGCATTCATATACTTAGCAGAATCTCAAGTCCTATACAAAATTTTGATGTGATAGCATTATTGCTCCACCAATGAACGAGCACTCTAAAGCATCTTCTCAGGGCGTTTCTTAAATTTTCAATGATACACTGCGCAAAAAAATTAACGCACATTCTGAAAATCTCAATTTTAATGAAAGTTAACTCTACTTTGACTTTATAACTTATTTTTTATGTTCTCTCAGGAAGGTTTTGTACAAAACAAGACACATTAAATGGAAGAAAAATTCGGGATTTTGTGAAAAAAGAGAAATAAACAATTTTCAAAATACTGGAATGCTGATAAGTGATTTAATACTTGGTATTTCCACCCCTTGCGTTAATTACAGCTCGGCAACGACGGTTCATACTCAAAATTAGTGATCTTGAAATGTTCTGATCTAATCCTTCCCAGATTTCTCTGAGTTGGATTCCTAAGTCATTAAGAGTAGCTGGATGATTTTCTGAACTTCTCAGCCTTCTATTGATGTTGTCCCAAACCTCCTCAATCAGAATGTTCCTTATATACCTATCAGCATTCATAGCTCCATTGTCAACGACCACTAGGTCTGTGTGAGCAGTCAAAGATATTCCACTCCATACCATAATCGATCCTCCCCCGAAACCAGTAGTATTCAGGAAATTGCACTGAGCATATCTTTCATGTGGACGTCTGTATACAAGGGAACGTTGATCACAATGGTAGAGGCAGAATCTACGACTCATCTGTGAAGAGAACTCTTTCCCAATCAGCCTCTTCCCAATGGATATGCTCTCTTGCAAAATCCAAACGCGCCCTTCGATGGGCTGGGGTAAGAGCTGGGTCTCTTGCCGCAACACGAGGCCTTAAATCATATTCTCTGAAGCGATTTCTTATTGTCTGAGTGCTAATTTGCACCCCATGAGTTTGCTCAAGCTGATTTTGAAGGAGGTGAGCGGTTGCAAACCGTTGTCTCAACGAAGAAACTCTCAAGTAACGTTCTTGAATGGCAGTTGTTACCCGTGGTCTACCCTGTCCTGGTCTTCGGACATTCATACCTGTCTCCCTGAATCGCTGCAACCTTCTGGACACACTTGTATGGGAAAATCCAAACCTTTCTGCAATTCTTGTGTATGTCCACCCTTCTTCTCGCAAAACTACCGCTTGGGCACATTCCTTTTGGGTCAAATTGCGTGTTTCGCGTTGCATAGCAATCGAGTGTAGAAAATCAAACGAAAGAAAAACTATTGATCACTAGAATTGATCGAGAACAACTGATTTCAGAATGGAGCCAATACATTCAAAATCTGATGATCTCATCTTTTTTATTCCTGCTGGGAAAAAACATCTGTATTGAAGAAAAACGTTAAAAGTGGATAACATATGCATGCATAATTCTGATAAAAATAATTATCATTGAGAACACCTTCAGTTGTAGAATAAATTTGAGATTTCCATAATGTGCGTTAATTGTTTTGCGCAGTGTAATTATGGTCAATGGTCAGTAAAAAATCAGTTATCATTCTTCCATTTCTGAGTCTATGAAGTTTCAATAATTTTTGTAGATTTTCTGGAAATTCGTGTCGCTGTAGTAGGTAATGTGGATGCTGGAAAATCTACCCTTCTGGGGGTATTGACTCATGGAGAATTGGATAACGGTAGGGGTACAGCTCGTCAAAAATTATTCCGTCACAAGCATGAAATGGAAACAGGAAGAACGAGTTCGGTCGGTAACGACATCTTAGGTTTCGACAAGGAAGGTAATTAATTGAGATGAAAAAATATTGAGAAGTTTATGAATGTACCCATTTTTAGGTCAGGTTGTGAATAAGCCAGAACACGGAACTTTGGATTGGGTTAAAATATGTGAGAAAAGTTGTAAAATTATAACTTTTATTGACTTGGCAGGTCATGAAAAGTACCTGAAAACTACAGTTTTCGGAATGACTGGGCATGCTCCTGATTTTGGAATGTTGATGGTGAGTATAATCTTCTTGTCAATGTAAAATGACAGCTGTTCTAACCTCGTTGGTTTCTTCAGTTCGAAAGACAACACTAAATGAATGAGGTATTGTTTTGATGCGTACTTATAACCCACCTAAAGACAAACACAAATCTTGTAGGATCCGGAAAATATTTCCGATAAACCAATCTTTTATCTAATTTCAACACCCTGTATCTCAGAAACTGCGTCTGAGACTCATAGTTCATAGGAACTTGATGTCATTTATTTATCTAAGGATGAATATCCCGAAATTTGGGCATCCTATTCCGAAACACCCCGTATTTAGAACCAACTTCGAGTCCTTTACAAAATTTCAGTTAATAGGCATCTGAAAATAAGAATGCAGCGCCACGGCGGGCATTCGTAGAACTATTAATATTGGCATGGAAGGATGTATTGTTTATGTGTACATCTGCTTCATTAAAATTTGGATTTTTCTACAATATATAAAAATTTCAAAAATCTATGGTGAACAAGTGTATTACTGTGTATATTATATTTTTATTTTCTGTGAAGACTGTGGGTGTCATCATTTGTTTCAATTTATTTCAGCCATAGTCAAAGATCAATAATTAGGTTAAAAGACTGTTGAGAAAATTAAGGAAAACAATTTTGTTTGTTGAACAGTTGAATTAACTTCATTTCATTATATTCAAACAGTATTTTTTCTCTTCACAAGAGTGGGTTTTTCTTTGTTTAGACTTCCTTATCTCAACCTTTCAGTTCTACTACTAGAACTAGAATATTCCGGTTGTTTCTCCTATCTGGTAGTAAATCCAACAGGAAGATTTCAGGTAGGCACGGCAGTATTTTTCAAAAACTACCTCTATTTTGAACTGGGATCTGTAAACAATTAACCCCATGAATCTAATCTAACCTAAGTTTTGTGTAATCAGTAGGTACTCCCTCAATAAAAATAATCGTCATTTACAAAATGCAAGAAGAAAACTTTCATATTTCCTGTGACTGGTTTACCGATTTTAAGTTTCAGTTGCCAGGCATTTCGTCGATCCATCATCACTTTGTCACTTTACTCCTCGATTTTCATTCTACCCAAACACGAAATTTATCCCTAGCTTGAGGAAAGGCGTGGAAATGTATATTATTTGGGATTCTTTTTTTCTCAGGAAGAACACTGAGGAACTGAACAATTTCGATTTGAACGAATTATACTTGAAAAATTATTAATAATGTTAAAGGTTACTCAGATCGTCACCAGAGGGCGTATCGCTTAGCTTGAGTTGCCTATAGTCTTATGCAACACCAATGAACGATTGCTCAGAAGCTCATGGCTTTTCTTAGAATTTTTAAACCATGATGATCCGCCAAAATAATTTCTGTCGCCCTATTTCTAGTCGTGTTAAATAATCAAGCAATAAACAGAAATATCTTTCTCTGATATTCCTGATGATCACAAAAATCCTGGGTAATTATTTAGAACTAAAAGAATCGTGTTGGAGATGTGAAAATAATTGTACTCACTAAGTTTGGGTCCCAGATTACGAAAATGATAACGAGAAGTCTGCAATCCTTTTAGTTTTTTCGAAAAAAAATTCCGAAGTTTCAATCAGGTAAGTGAGGTTATACATAGTTCTAATCAATTTTCCTCTATTTTCTCAATCAATACTCGTTGGAAATGTTTTATTTATCATTTCCTGAAAGTATCCTGCTAAATAAAGCCTTCGTTTGGTCGAAATCGACGATTTTATTAATTGTTTATATTTGTTAGGACAGCCATGATAATTTGCCCTTGGGCTGTCAACCGGCGCGAATTGCGCAACGTTGCCAATGTTTCAAACTTGTGGTTAAATTTAGGTTGACTAGTTCGAATATTGTTTCAAGAATGTGTGAAATGATTCATTTCGCACCCTTTTTTTGTGAAGCACTCGGCAAGAGTGAATTTGCTATATGAATCCTAGGGATAATATTCCAATTTGAGCTCCGGCAAATTAATATGTTCCAAGAAAATGGAAAAAGAATATCTATTAATGTTAGTATGAAAGAAATTATAGAATAGCTTGAGTAGGTTAGGTTAGGTTAGCTAAGATAGGACAGACTTCTCGTTATCATTTTCGTAATCTGGGACCCAAACTTAGTGAGTGCGATTTTTTTCACATTTCCAGCACAGTTCTTTTAGATCTAAATAATTACCAAATCCTGTGATACGATTGGCACGCCCATGCAGCCCGTTGCTGCCTTCTGAAGCTGTTATACATTATTGAATATTAGCGTTTTTACGACACTCGATACTGTAGAAAGCTGGTAGAATGTATCAAGATGCTTATTATTATGTTGTTAGACAAACTGATTAAAAGAATAGTTCCACAACAAAAGTGAAAATTTAAAACCACTGAATCAACTCTCAACATTGCACCTTCTAACAGCAAAAGTGTAAACATTTTGATACAACAATAAACATTTCTGTATTATAGAGGGGTTATTTCGATAATCAAAGAAAAATTCCATTTTTCATTATAAATGATCGGATGTTTATTTCATTATAAAGAAGAAGCTATGCCGTTAATAGTGGAAAATAACATCAGGCAAATGACCACCACGACCACGCTTAAAGGACCATATCCTTTTAATGAAATTTTCCATAACCAAATCGCAAAGTGGCTTTTCAACAATAATTCTTGGGTTTTCCGAGCCCCAGATGCGACAAGTTTGCTTGTTGACGAAGCCACCGAGGTGGAAATGGACCTCATCACTCAAGATGATTTTTCGATGGAATTCCGGATCATTTTCATGCATTTCAACGACCCAATCAGCAAAGACACGACGTTGTTGATGATCGGCCGGCTTGAGTTCTTGTGTTAACTGAACTTTATAAGCCTTAAGACCCAAATCTTTATGCAAAATACGGTGTAATGACGTTTGTGAAATGCCTAATTCCAGAGAACGACGAGGAATGGACAAACCTGGGCTTTCTTCAACACTTTCGGCTACAGCAGCAACATTCTCGGCTGTTCTAGAGCGACGTACATGGGTTTTATTCTTCACATTACTAACTTGTCCTAACAGCTCGAATTTTTCCACCAATTTCTTTATTGTGGTCCGACAAGGTGCTTCACGACGAACCAAAAATGTTCGAGTTTTACGAACCGTCTCTGCCTAATTTTCACCATTTTATAGTGAATTTTAATAATTTCAATGCTTTCTTGAAGCGTGTATCGTTCCATTTTTATTAATGGCGTAATTTCTACTTGTCAAATGTCAATCTACCGGAATAGTGGGCTATTCAAAATAACACCTGTTATTGGAAAAACCTTTATTATAAAATGAATTGTTGAAATGCTATACACAAACTGAACATTAACTAGGAGTAGTTGATGAAACTTGATTTTCTTTCTCAGATTGGCGCAAATGCCGGTATAATAGGCATGACCAAGGAGCATTTAGGTCTAGCCTTGGCTCTTTCGGTTCCAGTTTTTGTGGTGGTCACCAAAATCGACATGTGCCCACCTAATATACTTCAGGAAAACCTAAAAACTCTGGTGAAAATACTCAAGTCCCCAGGTTGCAGGAAAGTTCCAGTGATGGTGAAATCTCTCGATGATGTTGTCTTGAGTGCCACAAATTTTGTATCGGAGAGGTGAGTCCTTTCTTCTGAACATTTGTGCTGATCTTGGCAGAAAAATCTTATGATTTAATGATTATAAGGTGTGGAGCCATCAAGATGTAATAGAGAAGAGAAGCTATGACATACAATTGAGTAAGGAAAAAAAGTACCATTGGGCGGGGCTAAGTCTGGGACCAATATGGCGGAAAGTTCAGGGTTGAATTAAGTTGCCAGTTTTTTCTGTTTACAAATTTCACACAAAAAATACGACGTGTTGGGTCTTTAGGAATCCTGTTCAAATAAGGTCATTTGAATATCAAATAAACAATATCTCTTCAGACGATAATATACACATATAAAAAGATATCAGATTATCAAGACAGACTAGCAAAAATTTCGAATGCGGATCTGTTCACTACTCATCCCTACTTGTGATATGTTTTTCCTCTAATTTTCTTCTTATCTGTCTCTTCTCTGCTCGAAGAAAGCCTTACAGTGTACGATACCATTTTATTGTATATCATTAAGCAGAAAAAATCACAATTTAACTGAAACAGGCGCAAGAATCACAGTTTCTCCAGAAAATTCAACGATTGTCAAATTTGACGTTAGGTGGTAGTAATGGCGCATCTGATATCACGTTTATTTCAATGATGGCATCTCTAATCTCTATACTGTCCTATCTCTATGTGTGGAGCAGTGAAGATGGACCATTTTCTAAAAAATTCCAATTTATTTGTAGGTTATGTCCAATATTTCAAGTTTCAAACGTGAGTGGTGAGAACCTTCAACTACTCAAGACTTTCTTGAACCTTCTTACAACGAAAATGGAATACAAGGAAAACGAACCGGCAGAATTCCAAATTGACGATACGTATTCTGTGCCAGTAAGAAAAGTTTTCTCCTGAAGAATAATGACGAGTATTGAAATAAATGTTGTAGGGTGTAGGAACGGTTATCTCCGGTACAACTCTGAAAGGTGTCATAAGGCTCAATGATACTTTGATGCTCGGCCCAGACTTGCTTGGCCATTTTCAACCGATCTCTATAAAAAGTATTCATAGGAAAAGAATGGTTGTAAAGGAAGTGAGAGCTGGCCAGACGGCTAGCTTCGCACTGAAGAAGGTAAGCATTGGTTTCGTGCACGTTTGACAACTGACAGCACATCGGAGGTATAACAACCCCACTTTTCCTATGTAAATCATAGCAAAACAACGAGAGATTTTGGTTTTTCTCAAGTGTTTCAGTTGATTTATTGCTTTTTTGGACTGAAAAATCGTGAAAATGGACCTTTCAAATTGTTTAATAAGTTTAGATTATATTCAGATAGGACGATATGTAGAAAAATATCAGTTTTGGGTATTCACCCTCATCTACTGCAGAAGATTTATCTATCTAATGTGTCTTATTCCGATGATAAAATGTATCCTGATATTATTATCCATTAAATCAAGAAGACAAAGAGATTAGCCAGTTTCAGGATTCATATTTGGACTTAAAGGAGGAAATATAGAACATTATTGGATGTATTTCCAATTCACCCGTTAGAAAAAGGAGATGAAGAGTACTTGTTAATGGACAAAATTGATGTGATAACTTGAGTTTTTATAAATATATGCCTGAAATCATTATCACTGGATTAAAAATTATCTGGATGTTCTTCAATTTGCAGTATCTTTTGTTTTTTATATGAGACAAGTAAAAGGTAACTGCTATCTCCGCTTTTCAATATTTTATAGAATATAGCATAAACATACTTACTACTAACTCTGTATTCAAAAATTTTTACAATTACTTATTAGTTAATTAAGTTTTTATTCATACAAGAGACTATAATTTGTTGGTTTGTATTGAACAATGAATGTTTCACTCTCGACAAAATATTTATTTATTTTTTAATTTGTATTAATGGAAATCGTTTTCTACGTTGTGAATAATTGAAATTTAATGTTAATTTTGATAAAGTCCTTCATTTTGTAAAAAAATCATCATGGAATTCATGGCTTTCATTTCAATAAACAAATATGATAATTTTCTTCTTTCCATTTATTGAAGAATAAATATTATAAAATATATATTCACTGCAGCAGCATTCTATGTTTCCACTGAATAACTGATAATATCAGTATACATTTTATTTCTGAAAAAAGCCAAGTTAGATGGATAAATATCTTCCTTCTACAGTTGTCAAGGTGAACACCCAAAACTGATATTTTTCCACATATCGTCCTCGAAGAATATGATCTGAACTTATTAAACAATTTGAAAGGTCCATTTTCACGATTTTTCAGTCCAAAGAAGCAATAATCAACTGAAACACTTGAGAAAAACCAAAATCTCTCGTTACGTTATTTTGCTATGATTTACATAGGAAAAGTGGGGTTGTTATACCTCCGATGTGCTGTCAGTTGTCAAACGTGCACGAAACCAATTGGTTACGAGTCCTTCTGACAGGTGGACAAGACTGGAGGACCAACATTAACCTATAAAAAATAGTTTAATGTTATCTTATGGTGGTATTTTACTTTTCATCTGTAAGTTATGATACTGTAGAGTACGATAGATCTGTAACTGGCTGACTTACAGATTCGTAAATAATGCAATTCTGAAATGATTCCTATAACTTTCTTATTTACAGTGTCACTTTTGAACTACTCATTACAAAACATAACCTTCAATAGTAAGATTTGATCATGGAACTTTATGTATTATGAGTAAATGGTTTTGATTTGAATTGAAAATACATTTATCTGAATGTAGTTTGCGTTTGTTTCTTTCAGCTTATAAATTTAAAACAGGAAAGAAAAACATTTATTGGATAAAATTGCTGTAGAGTATTTATTATTAGGTGTACAAATAAGTTTCCGCGGTTGTCAAAAGATGGCCCCACCAGAAGGTTATGGAGAAATTGTCAGATGTAAAACGTAATATCCCAAGTTTAATCATCTGGCAACACCATAACCTTAAAGTACTATCGATTCCGTATCAGCATCACGTAATTTTTTTCGTGCAAAAATGTCAAGTTTTATTCCGAATAAGCATCATTTGTGGGAACTTTTGATTTACTTCTTTAATGTGAAAAATCTGCAGCTGAGGCGCATCGATTGTAGAGGAAAGTTGCGGCTTCGGCGTTTGCTATATTTCGAGGGGTTTCGAGGTCCGGGGGTATTTTAAAAAAATTCCCGAAAATCGCGAAAAATCCCTAACTAATCGGGATTTTCGACCCTAAGGAGGGTCGCGGGGGTTCGGTTATCGATCGCTATCGACGCAGAATCGCGAAATCTACGTTTTTGCAGAAGAAATCGAGACGATATCTCTTTTCGTTTAGAAATTATCGAGAATTTAAATTTCGGGGACGACAAATTTCGCAGGTGTCGCATTATTAATGCTCGTCCACATGTTGCGGCGCCGGTAAAAACATACTTGTAAACACTCAACTGGGAAGTTTTACCCCACCCGCCGTATTCACCAGACTTAGCCCCTTCTGATTATCACCTGTTCCGGTCGATGGCACATGGTCTGTCTGAGCAGCGCTTCACATCATATGAAGACACCAAAAATTGGGTAGATTTGTGGATAGCGTCAAAAGATGAAGAGTTTTTTCGACGGGGTATCCGAATGTTGCCAGAAAGATGGGGAAAAGTAGTGGCAAATGATGGAAAATACTTTGAATAAAACGTAATGTACTTTTCCTTTACAATAAATTCCTAATTTTTTATAAAAAACCGCGGAAACTTATTTGTACACCTAATAAGTTTAGGGTACACTGGTTCTTCAATCTGAACATGTTCACAAACTGGGCATTCGGCATTTCTTCAATTTGAACATTTTCTGGGCATCCGGCATTTCAAATGGATTCATTTGATCACGCAACCTTTTCCCTTCAATTCTCATAAAGTTCCTACTTCAAAAAGAATGATTTTCAGGTCATGTATATTATTGAACAATGTTTTACCTGTTATGATTTTCTTTCGATAACAATCCAATAAACAAAGCCATATTATTTTTATTCATCATGAATTTTTTATATTAAAACGTTGGTGTTCGTCCAAATATAAACAAACCGTTCAACGTAACCTCATGATATGTCCTTCGATAATGCTTCCGATTACCCGTTGAGTACTCCTAAATTTAACGATTTCTGTAAGCTACAGATCCCTTAAAGAGGTCCAGAATTGCAATTTTCATGTAAGTTTATGAAAAGCTACAGATCGGCTTACAGATTAAAGCAGAATACCACCGTTAGTGCGATTTATTAAGACATTATGTGGTTTTTTCTGTACTTTAAACTTTTATTTCTATTGAATTAGACTAATAAATAAAAACTGTTTCAAATTGCGCCGTTATTTGTAAGCATAAACGCAATATAGATGGCGACTGGGTATTTTGACATTAAGAAGTGTGATGTATGACATTTATAAAAATGGCTTCGTATAGTCCGTTCACAAAGGTTGAGCAATAGTAGGCGTTTTTTTAGTTATCTGAAGTTGGCAGTATTTGCTTCAGAAACGTAAAATAAAGTCAACGTTGCCGATGTAACCGGCCTCGTTCGACGAGCTTGCGAGTTATCAGACAACTCTATGCATTATTGACAACATTGCGTATCAATCTGACAAAAACATAACCTAAATTTTAATATACACAGTGGAAATGCCAAATTTCCATGGCCAACCGACGGCTCAACCTTTCGTGAACGGACTATACACACACAACAACGCGTTAAAATGGTTGAATTATTCTTTGAAAACAGCGTCCTTCAAAAAGTATCTTTAGGAAATTGCGTGAATTACTACGTTTTCATGGAATATTCAATTCGGTTTGAGTTCAATACTCATATCGTTTTCATGATGCACATGAATGGGATGGATTCAAATCGTTTGAAATCTTTTCGATTTGAAGCTTTATCTGTCACATGTCAAATGTCATATCTATCAGCGGGAACGCGAGGAACTCCAATTACTTCAGCCTCTTTCCATATATTTCTGTATTTACTAGGTCCAGCCTTAACACTTCCTCGTTCGATTGCATTTTGATTCTGAAATATGTAAACATCACAATATTGCTCGCAATGCGCATCCTTCCAATCGATACCCGTTTTCATGTGCAGCATTTGGATTGAAATTCGATACGCTCCGAAAAAAGCCGTATCGGAACTAAGCTCGTACGATTTAATACCCGTTTTCATGGCGTATTCAGTACAGAAATCGTATTCAAATCGTATGGATTCTCCATGAAAACGTACTAAATATTATGATGGTCGACATAATCGTCCATCAGCACTATTAATTGGTCGAATTATTAAAAAATTTCAAGAGACTGGTTCGGTGGAAGATCAAAAAGTGAAAAATACAGTCGTAGCAGTCGTTCACAAGAAAATATTGATTTGGTTCGTGAAAATGTTGCTGAAGGCCTTGAAATGTCTATTAGACGACGTTCCAACAAAATATCTTAATAAATAGCACTTACATTGCACAAAACTATTCGTTATAGGTTAATTTAGGTCCTCTAGTCTTGTCCAACTGTCAGAACTGTTCGTAACCTATTCATCTTGTCAACAAATGAATCATTCTGTCATTCAGATGATAATCTCTTGTAGGTTAAAAGATCTCAGATAAGAAAGGGAATGGTGATGGTCTCGCCAAGTTTGAACCCACAAGCTTGTTGGGAATTTGAAGGAGAAATTTTAATTCTGCATCATCCGACCACTATCAGTTCCAGATATCAAGCTATGGGTGAGTTATTTCTTCAAGATTGAAAGTTAACTATATGTTGAATCGCAAATTCATGTCGTTTCAGCTTGATTCTTCAAGAACATTAATTCTTATATCGCCCCAGTTACGTTTTTGTACGCGAAATTTTAGGGGTATAATGTGCCCCCTTAAGAGGGGGTGCTTCAATCCTTCGAAATTGAATAGAGAGGGAAGTTGAGTGATACATCATTTGAAAGGTCTTGGAAGCCTCTTTACAATGGTGTATGAAAATCGTAATTTTGATGAACTATTTTCACAAAGAAATAATTTTCTAGCCCACCTTAAATATTTTACCATATTTAGCCAACTTTAATATTTTGTAATAAATTGATAGTATCAATCAAGGAACCAAAAATAAAAGAATACTATTACTTCAGCGACGTTTTGGCTCCTTTATTGGGCCTTTTTCAGGCTAAAAATACAGAAAAGTCACAAACAGCAGCGTAATATACAAACAAAATAAAGTACAAACAAAAACAAAAGTAAGGTAAAAGTACAGGGTCTCTATAAATGATTGTATCAGCACAGTTGGCTTTGGATTATTTATTTATTTATATATTACTCTGTTACGCAGGTTAGGGTGTGGAATTATGTGGCTGGAATTATCAATGTCAAAGATAGATAGAAATAAATAAAGACAGAGATTTGATAAATGTATTGAGTTTGCATAAGAAGCAGCAAAATGAAAATAATTCAAAGCCAATTGCGCTGTTATAATAATTTATTGAGACCCCGTATAATGACATGCACAATGAACAAAAAAAATAAAATAATACGTAAAATGAAATAACAGGTAAGCAAGAACAATCAAAGATGGATATCTGATTCAACCTAAAAATGTAAACAAACAAAATACAATCATGAAAAAAACATTTTTAAAAATGGCAATCACCAACTTACCATCGGAATAAAAGAAAAATTAAAAAATTAATATCTATATTAATTGGGGTTAGTCTGTAAGTTGGAGAAGAGCAGCTTGTAGAAAGAGTTGGATATTTGTCTATTTATTGATTTATACCATTCTCCCTCAGAATAAAAAGTAAACCTACAATGCCACATTTGTTCAACGTAGAAGTGAACAATAAACTCGTCAACATCTTTTGGCTTTGACGATAGGCGAACAGAAGATCCAACCCTCAGAGTAAAAAGTAAACCTAGAGTTGCCTTCACGCATTTTTATGCAGCCAAGTAGAATCTGTTTATACGCGCGAACAAACTTACGGCGTTGCGAAATCGTGCCGTATGTTTATTCCGTATTGGGATAATTGGTCTACCGCTCCCCTTCTCTGATACCAACGGCTTGCGTTACAGACAATTCTGTCAGTTGGCAACATCCTTTATTAGTGTTTAGTTTCTCAATGCGATGTGTTTACATTTTCATTTCGATTTGACGTTCATGAACTGAATTATTTTACTGATTTGGTGGCAGTTTATTGTTGCCTAAGGCTATTCCGGTAATTAGAGTCAAGGCAAAATTACGAAAATGTTGTATTTCAGGAAATGGAGAAATGAATATCAAACCTGTTGTTTACTTCACCCCAGTGCGGCAGTGAAATGCTTTCCATCTCACTCTAGAGCTTGGTTGATTGAAATTCGGTACTATTCACGCGTAGGGACATCTCTGTGTTTATTTCTTACTCTGAGCATTCTCCACTTTACCCTTTCATTATTATTTTCAGTTCATTGCGGAAGCATCAGACAAACAGCAAGTATTGTATCGATGTCGAAAGATTGTCTTCGGACAGGAGACAAAGCACTGATCCACTTCCGTTTCATAAAACATCCTGAATACTTGATTCCTGGTCAACGATTAGTATTCAGAGAAGGCCGCACAAAAGCAGTTGGAAATGTTATAAGAATTTTCACATCTTCCACTCCTACGCATGCAGGAAACAGAAACAAGCAGAGTAAACAAATAAGTAAATATAACGCTACTGCTCAGAGTTGCAATTCATAATTTTTCAAAAATGAGTATCTTGAGTTCAACTTTCAAAGTGATTTATAGGTTTTGAATCGCCCTACTACTTACAAAAGCATACACAAAGTGTTGTAACAATCATTGTCTCTTAAAAACTCAACAAATTTTACGACATATCAGGTATTTTACTTGATTTTCATGTACCGGGGTCCCGAATTCGATGATCACTGATAGCATCTCGAAAACCATAAGGGTTAAAGAAAAAATAAATGGGGTGTCTTTGAATATTTTTCTCTTACCCTTATGGTTCTCGAGATGCTCTCAGTGATCATCGAATTTGGGACACCCTGTACCGTTGACAATTTCAAATATGTATTGACTTCACTATCTGGTGATTCAGCTCTAATGTGTAAATATTCATAAGTTATATTTTGGAGTAATGTAATTTTGTTATGATTTTTTTTATATTTTGTCTGTTTTGAGTATTATTTCAGAGTTTATTCAAAATTTTGTCATAACCCTAGTAGTACAAAAAAATGATTTTTGTATCTTAAGTTGATCTTGTAGAATAGTTTTGAGCTACTGAACTAGCAATAAATTTTCAGGATTTTGTGTCTTTAAATGAGTATTATTTCTTAGTTTAAATTAGAAGGTGCTAAGTTAAGATGCATTAAAATCTGCAATAGTTTCTGCAGTCAAAAAAAAATAAAAAATTCATCTTCACTAAACAGAAAACTCTTTAGTATTTAATCGCTGTAAGTTAATGATTACATTTGTTACTAATGTCTTTATGACCTTAATAAGATTTGAACAGCATTTACCTATAAAACTCTATACTGCTAACGTGAAATAAAAGTTGAAAAAATCTAGTTGCCATTTCGGATGGCCCCTTCAATCATCTGTGCATGTGCAAAATCAAAATTTGACAATACGTGCAAAATTGAGGTTATGATTTTTAGTTATTTTCATTTGACAAGTCTATTTTTCAATTTGTAATAGAGAAGTGGATTCATGTTAGCGGTATAGAAGTTTATAAAGTATAGGGCCCGTTCACTAAAGTTTGAGCCGTCGGTTGGCCATGACAATTTTGCATATTCCACTATCGGACGAGGCCGGGTATATTCGGCAACGTAAACTTTATTTTACGTTATGACAGCAAATACTACCAACTTCATATAAAAGAACAAACGCCTACTACGCGCTCAAACTTTCGTGAACTATACAGGGGAGTCTTTGACCTTGCAGAATATTTTAACACAAGATTCCTGAAGCCAAAGAAACATTTTTTTCCCATACCTTTTTTCCGATACGGCTTGGTTCGTAAGATACAGACTGTTGAAAATCCATAAAAAATTTAATTTTCGATCATATCTCGCGAACGATCTCATCGAATGAGATGATTTTTAGAATATAGTTTTTTATTGATACGATGAATGTCCTTGCCTTACAAAATTTCATCCACATCCTCCTGTTTCTTTAATATGACTATAACATTTCATAAAAATACCAGAAATTCAAAGAATCCAACTTTTAAAAATAATTTGAATGCTATTCAACGAATTTTTGACCATTTTGGAAAGTAAAAGTATTCCTTATTTTTTTTCGTATGATGCGTCGTTTTCGAGTAATCTGAAATTCAAAAATAAAAAATATCTGTGAAATTCCGAGTATTGGGTACTTTGGCTGAATGCAACTCTGTTCAAAAAAATTCACAGAATTCAATTTTCCCTATGTGGTCACTTTGACAAATTTCAAGAATAATTCGAGAATTTGTTATCTGGAATGATGAATGGTAAGAGAACTAGCGGATTTTCTTAAAATGGGGTTATAATGAATAAGCTCACCTCTATACTTCTTCAGTGTAAATCCTTATCTATTCAAGCAAATTTCCACACCACTTTCGAAGTACCTATTGCAATTTTGTTTCGTTGAGCTTTGACATACGTTGATCCAAATTTACATTACGTTAGAATACGTTCATTTCTCATTTATTCATCATATGTATTTATATTACCACTAAAATGACCTTAATAAGTTAATATTCATGAAGTCGTATATTTTGAAAAACAAACTAACCACAGAACACCGATGTCAAAGAATCTAGTGTCACTTCTGTGACTTTCACCATGCGGACCACAGAACATAAATATGCGGACACCCCTTGAAATTCAATCGCCCCAACTGGTGTTTATGTGACGTGAAATGTCATGCGTGTTATGGACGGTTGAGTTGAGTTGTGTTGTTGATTTCGGAAGATTTCAAGAGAGAAGGAATGATGCTATAGCTAGAATAGGTGGTTTAAAAGTTAATCCGATATAATCAAAAATGAAGTATACATCAAGAAGAGATTATTCTGTTTTCATCACTAGCAAATTTTGGATGAATCAATCATTGCATTAGAAAATATACAACTGGTATTGAAAAAGTGAGTTCATATTTCTTTCTTTAATACAGCAGCTTATTTGAAAATTTCGAATGGTATATCTATTATCTACTCGGTTCTTTGATACAATAGCTTATTTCAAAGGTTTGAATGCTATATCTCGTACTTGCAAAAATTCAGTGGTTAGTTTTACAGTGGCGGCATAGCTCATTCTGAAAACTAAAAAGGGCTATATCTTCTTATTTAGGCCGAATCGGAAAAATGGTATGGGAAAAAAATGTTTCTTTTGGCTTCAGGAATCTTGTGTTAAAATATTCTGCAAGGTCAAAGACTCACCCTGTATATGTTGGACACCAACAGGATGGCATCCAGCTCATGACACATTGCATATTCTGTATACTCCGTTCGCATATTATTGAGCGCAAAGTAGGCCTTTGTTTAATTATCTTAGGTTGGCAGTATTTACTGGCATAACGTAAAATGAAGTCAACGTTGCCAAATGTACCCGGCCTCCTCCAAGTTATCAGAAAACTATGTAATATCGATAACATTGCGTATCAATCTAACTAGAAAATAAACACAACCAAGATTTTAATATACAGGGTGTTTCCTAAACATGCGGCAAAAAGTCAGGGGGTTGTTTTGTCCCTTGATGATTTTTGAAAAACCTCTTTGTTTCGAAGATACGGGGCGAATAACATTTTTCATATTTTTAAAATTAATAATAGTTTAAATAAAAATGCGTACCGCACTGTGTTCACTAAGTAGGTACAATTTATTTTTAAATTTGTTTAACAACATTCCAATTGCTAAAAACGGCCAGTTTTTTGACTTAAAATGATTTGTTCAGATGGTAAAGGAATACAGATTACACACGGTTTTCATTTGAATTCGTTTTTTTTGGCTAGAGGTGGTCATTTTCAACATTTTTTTGTAGGTTAAGTTAATTTTCATGTTTTTCAAAAATCATCAAAGGACAAAATTTCTTAGAATAGTCCAAGGAACAATCCCCTGAATTTTCCGCATGTTTAGGAAACACATTGTAAAGTCCGTTGAGGTTGAGCGCATAGTAGGCGTCTGTTTATTTATCTGAAGTTGACAGTATTTGCTGTCATAACTTAAAATAGAGTCAACGTTGCCGAATGTACCTGGCCTCGCCCGACGAGCTTGCGAGTTATCAGAGAACTCTTTGTAATATTGACAACATCGCGGGGCAATCTGACAAGAAAATAAACAACATAACCTAAAATTTCAATATACACAGTGGAACATGCCAATTTCCATGACCAACCGACAGCTCAACCTTTCGTGAACGGACTATACACGTCCGTTCAAGAAAATTTTGAGCCATGACAATTTGGCATATTCCAATGCGTATATTAAATTTTTAGGTTATGATGTTAATTTTCTTGTCAGATTCATACGCAATGTTGCCAATATTGCATAGAGTTCTCTGATAATTCGCAATTCGTTGCCGGGTTCATTCGGCAACGTTGACTTTATTTTACGTTATGACAGCAAATACTGCCAACTTCAGATAAATAAACAAACGCCTACTATGCGCTCAAACTTTCGTGAACGGACTATATACACCATGGAGGTAAAGGAAGGGAGGGAGCAAATTCCTATATTTCCCTTGATGCAAAAGTGTCACATAAAAAGGCCATATTGGTATGGGCAACTTGTGGCGTGCGGTTTTTTGGATTCATTAAAGCACCCATTCACTGAATAAGAAACCTTTTTTAACTAACACTTAATATCTTCTGCTACAAACTGTAGAGAAAATGAACAAGAAATAATGCACAAATAATCCTAGCTTTCTATTTGCCTGATAATTTCCAAAATCATTTCAGTTGGAAGTGAAGTGATTTTGACAAATAGAACATGCCTTTTTCGGATGACAATCAACAAACGATAAGTTTGAAATCAAGTACCATCGACGATCGTTCGGAAGGAAATTCTAAATGTAATATGAATTATTCATTACTAGGAATGAAAACCGAGGATAATAATTCACTTTCTGTTATGTTCAGAATAAATTGTAAACTTTGACCCAAATGTTAGGTTATGTTATTGTTATGATGAACTGAAGTGATTGTGGAAATTAAACTGATTTTGTCAGAAAGCAACATCAGTTGGAAGTAATGCGCATCAATTCAAAATCACACATTGTCAAATAGAACGCGCATCAACTGATTTTACATCAGCTTGGAAGTGATGCAGCTTCAAATAGAAAGGGCCTAATAAAATTCAACGTTTAAAAGTTCGAAGTCGGCCATATTGGTGTGTCCCTTCTTTGTTTGGTGCGTTTTGTTTACGTGACACTTGTCAAACGTTAGGCTCCCTCCACTTCCTTAGAGCCGTATTCATAGTTGGCCCTTGAGGGTGAGTGTGAGTTTTATGGTCCTTATGAATACTAGACATAAAGGTGACATTAACTGTCACTCAACTCAAGGGCGAACTATGAATACGGCTCTTAACCTCCATGATATACACAGTGGAATATGCCAAGTTTCCATGGCCAACTGACAGCTTACGAGAACAGACCATATAATTTGAAGGTAGGGTCACTTCATGAGTAAGTGATGTTTAGTAGCTGTCTCATTTGAATCAGTTATACATATAATTTTCATTAGAAACCAGCTGTCTAAAAAAAAATTCTAAGTAGGTAGCTGAATGGATTGGCAACAGTGTCTGTAAAATCTATCTAATTCTCACTTAAGCATTCTAAAATACCTATCTGGGAAAATATCAGAATGAGAGCAATGAATATTCTTAGGAAAACAAGACATGTAGTAAAGTTACTTGTGAGCTAAACCTGTTGGATCAGCTTCGAATAATACAATATACCACTCGAACTCAATATAATGAAAACATTACATAATAAACAATATAGGAAATGGGTAGATTTCTTATTACATCAATAACAAGTTGAGGTACGAACAAGTATTATTTCATTTTGCGCTTTAATTCGTTTTGGGCATCTTTGATCTGGTTTTGGAAATTTCTTGCGATATCTTGCATAAAGCTCCTGAATTGCTCTGGACTCATTTTCTTGTCCCACTGTCTAGCTTCAATAAAATATTTACCACTATATGCAAGTCTCACAATAATTTGAGCAGCTCTTCTCATGGGATATGATTCACTCAATTTTTGTACCAATTGTTCATTATTTGCAAGAATTCTTATTAAAAACCTGATCATATTGATTGTTTACATTAATTTTCTATGACTTGACGTTTTTATTTGGATGTCATCGATTCAAAAGGAAACATATAGCGATATTTTTGTAGTAATTCCTGCTTGAGTTTCAGTTGAACTTTCAGAGATTCTAAATTTGCAAGCTGTTGTTCCTTGTTATAATCAATTCCCCGTAATTGATGCACCTGCAAAGAAAAAAAAAGAATGAAAAAAATGACAAGTAACTCTATGGTCAGTGCTCATGTCAAAATTGTCAAATCAAAAAAACGTCATTGTTGAAATTAAATGCATACGTTATGGAATACACATCAAGATATTTGCGAATATTTCAGCGTAGTGAAATGATAAAACTGAAATGACATAATCTGAGGCCATCAGGAGAGAACTCTTTAGAGTAAAAATGAAGTATGCACAAATATCATTATCTCAAAATGAATAGTTTTATTATTTTCACATCGGTTATATTCTCAATAATATGTGTTATCTTCACATATTTCCAGCATTATTATTTATTTTACAAATATCTCAGGAAACCTGTTAGAAAATACGAGGTTCCATTGTTCGACGACTTAATACCAACAGATGATACAAGTCTTGGTTATTATTCCCCAGATGACGACTCTATTATTGAAGGTTTGAGCGCTGTTTTAGGTCCACAAAAATCATACGAAACAGAGAAAGAAGAAGTAAGAGAAACAGAAGTGCATAATACTTTGCAGGCTGCGCTGGCTTTCCACATTTCAGGTAAAATACACAAAGCTATAAAATTATTTGAGCATGCAGCTGCAATAGCGCCAGCTGATGCTGATGTGCTCAATAAGTATGGAGAATTTTTGGAAACAACCCAGAAAGATATAGTTACAGCAGATGAACTATATTTCAAAGCATTAACCCATTCTCCAGATCATGCAGCTGCACTTATGAACAGGAAGAGGACGGCACAAGTAGTAGATAAACTAGATTCAGAAATGTTGAAAACTATAGATACTAAGAGAGATATTTTGAAGGAAATGTTTAGTAAGGATTCCTTCGATAATATTAAAAAACAAGCATATTATTTACATATCTATCACACAATAGGTATTGAAGGGAATACAATGACAATAGATCAACTGAAATATTTGCTTGAAACAGGTCAAGTAGTTTCTGGAAAAAGCATTCTAGAACATAACGAAGTATTAGGACTCCAGTTAGCTATGAAGTATGTGAAATTGTTAACCAGAAAGAATTATATTAGTGTGAATGATATCTTAGGAATTCATAGGCGAGCAATGGGACATGTGGACCCTATAAAATCAGGGAAATTTCGAACCGATAAAGTATTCATTGGAAGACATATACCTCCACCACCTGAAGAAGTTCCAATGTTAATGGAAGCCTATGAGTATTGGCTGAACTCAGAAGAAGCTCAAAATATGCATCCAGTTCGTTACGCTGCATTGGCACATTACAAACTAGTTGACATTCACCCATTCTATGATGGAAATGGCCGTACAAGTCGTTTGGTGATGAATTTAATATTAATTCGTGCAGGTTATCCCCCAGTGATGGTTTTGAAGGAACAGAGAGAGAGATATTACGATGCTTTGAATACTGCTAATCTAGGAGATGTTAGACCGTTCACTCGATTTATAGCACAATGTACCATTCAAATCCTTGATATGTATATGTATGGAACTGAAGTTATGTCAATTGGAAATTATGAAAAAGAAGTGATTAATTTTTGATTCGAAATTGCAAAGTTAATGTTTTTGAGGAATTAAAATAACCAACCACTAGTCGTCTTTTCTGTTCCTCGCATATCTATACCCATTCAGAGTTTTGATGAAGAATTTGAGAACTACGTAACCACTATTCAAATTATTGAAATTACCTGTGCTCTTGCTTGATCCAAATGTTTTTGGAGTTCTAGTACCTTTTGTGCACACTCTTGAGATTCTTTTGTCTTAGCTGCAGTATCGTGATGATCTTTTTCAATTCTGTATAAAAATAAAATTATGAAAAGTAGTTAACATGATGAACTTGAAATTACCTGCGTATTATTCCGTATATAATTGGAAGGAATTCAAAATTAAACTCCTCTACAGATATATTTGGCTTGCTCTCTTGACTTGTTTGGCTTACTTCATTAATTTCCATTATAGATGCTAAAAATATCAATATAACCTCTCAAAATATGAATAAATTTGACGTGACTTTTTTGAAAGTTTTGTTGGAATCATAGAATAGAATAATAAAGCATTGAAATCATTGAACATTATTAATTCTATGATTGAAATGATCAATACCACAGAATCAATTCCATGAAATTTTTTGGGCCCCCATTTCTGCTATCAATCAAGGAGAAAGATATGTGGCTTTATGATCTTTGCATTTTTATTATGAATGTATTGAAAGATGTAATAGTCCGTTCACGAAAGGTTGAGCGTCGGTTGGCCATGGAAATTTGGCATATTCCACTGTGTATATTAAAATTTAGGTTATGTTCTTGTCAATTGATATGCAATGTTGTCAATTACAGTATTCGTTTTGAGGAGTTTCGTGCTCCTGAGCTGTACCAGTGCTTTTGCGCAGCCAATGGCAAGCCGTATTCCGAGCTTTTGAGTTACTCAGGAGCACGAAATATCTCAAAACGAATAGGCTAAATATTGCATAGAGTTGTCTGATAACTCGCAATCTCGTCGAACGAGGCCGGTTACATTCGGCAACGTTGAATTTATTTTACGTTATGACAGCAAATACTGCCAACTTCAGATAAATAAAAAACGCCTACTATTACTGTATTCGTTTGCGGTATTTCGAGCTCCTGAGCTGTACCAGTGCTTGTGCGCAGCCAATGGGAAGCCGTATTTCGAGCTTTTGAGTTACTCAGGAGCACGAAATATCTCAAAACGAATAGGCTACGAATAGGCTATATGTGCTCATGCTCAACCTTTCGGTTCCATAGATAAATAAACTCTAGAGATTATTTGTCTATGTATAGTTCTATTATAATCTGTGATCAATAAAATTATATTGATTTTTGAGCGCTCGTTCTACTTAGACGAGTGCTATGAGCCGTATTCATATTCGCCCTTGAGTTGAGTGACAGTTAATAGAGAGTTGAAGTGCTGCCAAGGACGTAGACGTAAACGTTACAATTGACATGTGCTCATGCGCACTCGTCAGTTTCTTACGTTCACGCTTGGGCCGGCTTTACGTGCGACGTAAACTAGCGTCCTGTCACGTACGTACGTAGTACGTACGTACGTAACCGAAAGTTGAACGAATCCGACCGATGAAGGGCGAATGCTGGAATTTTGAAATGAAATGCTTCTAACCTTAAAAATTTAAAAACAATCTAGTAGCTGAAACTTTGTTTTGAGAACACGATTAATTAACTTTTTACTTAATATCTTCCTTATTATTTATAAACTGTGATTTTGCATGTTTCTGAGAAGTGTTGAATTTTTTTTCAATGCAATACTTCTGTTACGAGATTGCATATAAGTACCAAGAACTAATATATTATTTCGATAAGTTACAAATGTGGCATTTTCCTTTCAAATGAGAGTGATATTTACATACAAGTAACTCATTTGTGATGATTTCCTCTAAAATTCCTGCTTTCGGCAAGAACTCAAGTTATTTCATTATTATTCATTTTGAAATTCGAATGTAATGAAGTAATCCTACAAATATATGTTCACATCATCATTTGTTTTAGGAAACAGACAATCTGAATCGCTAATATCAGAAACTTTCTGTCAGAATACAACAAAAAGAAATAATAGGTTAGCTTTAGTCTCTAATGGTCTGCCGTACGTACGTATGGCAGCACTTCAACTCTATTTTACTCCAAGACGTAAACGTTATATTTCTCACGTCTACGTCCACGTTCGGGCTTACGTGCTGCGCGCACTTCAACTCTCTAATGTCACCTTATTCTAGTATTCATAAGGACCATAAAACATCACACTCACCCTCATGGCCCACTATGAATACGGCTCTATATCGTTTTGGCAAAATGTCTGTAATTTTCGAATTTTGAGCCGAAATGGTCTCAAACGATAGGGTTCGACTCCCTGATGGAGATTATGAGGTCAAATCAATTCTGTAGGGCCGGCCGTCCGGCCGTCGTGAGCACAATAACTCTCGAGCGGATTGTCCTAGAGACTTGAAATTTTCAGGGTGTTCAGCTCCCAAATAGCTCGGTTAAGTTCGTTAACCAGAAAATCGTACAGGGTGTTCATAAAAAGTGGCCATTCAAAATTTTTGTTCCTCAATATTCACACAAAACGAGGGCAAACGGAATGAAATTTTGCAGCAACTTGCCAGATGCTCATAGTGAGCCTCTCGCAAAATTTTGTGGCCATAGTATTAACAGAACCATAGAAAATTCAATTGGAATATTGAAAAGAAAAATTTTTTTATTTCCATAACCAACTTTCCGATTCAAATGAATTCATTTTGTAAGTTTAGACTGATATACTGAATGTTCATGCAAAATTTCAAGAGGATAGCATCATCAGAACCATAGAAATTCCAATTGGAATATTAAAGGAAAGACTCTTTATATTTCCCTAACAAGAAATCCGAATCAATGAAATTTATTTTTAGAATTGAGATTTATATATTGAATGTTGTGCAAAATTTGAAGATCATAGCATCATCCGAACTATAGAAAATTCAATTTGAATATTGAAAAAAAAATTATATTTTCATAACAAGATATCTGAATTGAGTGAAATTTTTTCCTGGTATAAGATTGAACTGAATGTTCCTGCCAAATTTCAAGAGGATCGCATCATCAGAACCATAAAAATTAATTATTTTAATTTTCAAGTGTGACCATAGAATTGAATTTTTTTAATTGTTTATATATAAAGTATCAATTTCAAGTCATATACAGAATGTTGAGATGATAGTCCTAGGCTCCACCAGAGAACGAGCGCTCAGAAGCTCCTGCTCAGGGCTTGCTTCCATTTTTTTATTTTAATCATCCATAATTCAAACCAACAAAAAATTTATTGATCCATACAGATGGAAACCTCAAGGTTAAAAAGCAAACACAGGCAAATATCTTCCCAAATACAGAGGAAAAGCAATAACACTTTTAGACTTAAGTTCTGCCTATACAGAGATGAACACTGTGATGTGAACAACCATTTATAAAACTAGCTTAGAGTAACATGCTAGATTTAGTTTGGGTGACTGCTCACCAGATAAATGATGGAAATGCTAAAGCTGATGTCCTTGTGAAAAAAAATGAATTAAAACATTAACCGGACCATGGGCTTTATGATTAGGGCAGATGTCAATGATTGTTAGAAAAGAATCCTCACTGGATTAACAAAAAAGCTAAAGACAATGAAAGAATATGACTGCATCATCTGAAGAGAAGGCCCAACAAGCTCTATTGTTGTTAAAAACGAATTAGGGCTTTTCTTTCGTTGTTTCAGCCATATACCTATAACACTCTATACTGTTAACGTGAAATAAAAGTTGAAGCAATCTAGTTGCCATTTCCGATGGCCCCTCCAATCATCTGCGCATGTGCAAACTCGAAATTTGACAAGACGTGAAAAATTGAGGTTATGATTTGGCGTCTGAGCAGTGATGAGTGAACCCATAGGGCCATTGTACCACGTGATCGCTGCTTCAATTTATAATGAAGAAGTGGATTCATGTTAGCGGTATAGAAGTTTATAAGAACAGTGGAACTTCCCTATAACGAAAGCGTTATTAGGAAATTTCGTTATACAGAAAATTTGTTTCTACAGTCGGCAATGTCGCGGTCGACTTCGCTAATAAATTTAAGTTTATCATTCAAACTTAAGCACTTCCTTTTAGACATTTCGCACAATTTTCACACCAGCGTAATGGTTAGATTGAAACCAAGCATCCAGGGGTGTATTTGAAACTGTTTCAGAAGGATCTCTCTGCCCGCCGTGATGATTTAGTTTAAGGTGGGAATTTAGTACGTACGTCCGGACAAAAACCCACCCCTATACCTTCTTACAAATACTCATTCAAAGAGTGATGTTCTTTGAATATTTCGTTATAGAGAGAATTCACTTCGTTTTAGAGGGCGTTTTTAACATGGAATTTGATTCAAGATGCAATGTCTTGTACGAAATTCGTTACATTTTAGGAAAGTTCCACTGTATATGATTTCACCATGCCAAAAAACAAATATTATAAATCACTTTATTCATAATTACAATATATTACAATTTTATATCACGTAAGCCTGGTCATCATCCCAAATTTTATTACAACCTTGCGTCCTTCTATTACCTTTGCCATATATCTTCCATGAATTTATTCGTTAGCATTTCTTCTGGTAAAATATTCAGCATAGATATCGACTGAAGGTAGAATGTTATTTCTGTCGTAACAAGACCATGCTGTGGTCCTCCATCATTTTGGATATTTAATCTTATCAATTGTTCCCTCAGAGCAAATTTAAAATTCTTATGAACAACTCCATACAGATACGATACCTGAAAAAAAGCATGATATAATGTTCATACTGAAAAATTGATCAAGTAGCAGATGAAAGGAGAAAACGCACATATTTTCGTTTGTTTATTTATCTGAAGTTGGCAGTATTTGCTGTCATAACGTAAATAAAGTCGACTTTGCCGAGTGTACCCGGCCTCGCCCGATGAGCTTCACAGTTATCAGAGAACTTTATGCAATAGGCCCTTTCTATTTGAAGCCGCATCACTTCCAAACTGATGTAAAATCAGTTGATGCGCGTTCTATTTGACAATGTTGTGATTTTGAACTGATGCGCATCACTTCCAACTGATGTTGCTTTCTGACAGAATCAGTTTATAGCGTTTTCTGCTTCATCAGTGCAAGTGCGCACTGAGTGCAACATGTGACGTCATGCACTTTTATGGGTTAACCGAGGAATTTATATTTTGTCCAATGAAGCGGAAAACGAAATCTCTACTCAGTGCACTCCAACCAGAGACCTCTGACTTGTGTCACATTTCACTTCACTTACAACCCTAACCTAAATATTTATGTTTTGTGCCCTAACTCTTGCCTTATCTCCCTCCTATGCTAAGACTTTCAGAATAGAAATTAGAAGACAAGAAATTAATAAGAGAAAGATTAAAAATGGAAACATAACATTGCATTCAATTTTTAATAAATGGAGTTATGTTTAACTTTTCGATACCGGATGATGAATTATACAGAAATTTAATGAGTATGATTTTTTTTAATATTTACTTATAACATTATTGTACCTATAAATTTGAAAACATTAAAATTTACAGCAAATGACTCCGACTCAATAAACTATATTGAACAACTTATAGTATCGAAAATTCTAGACATAGGAACACTGAAGAAAGTTCATCGTGTTGAAGCAGATGGGTAAGTTTATTTATATTAATAATACATTAAATAATATTTCTTTGCAAACATTTCATTCAGATCATTGACGGAACTAACAAAAATCGTAGAAGAAAGAGTTACCGAAGGAAATTCAATGCCAGGTAAACACATCAGTACCTATGTAAGGTTATTAAAATGCAATAATAAATTTTATTTCAGAAAATCATTGGGGAGTACCTGACACAAAATTGTTATTAGACAAGTATGAACAGTACTTATCTTTGGTTGGACCCATGAAAAAATTCAAAACCAAAAAAGTCATGTGGAAGGCAATCGCAGACGATATTAAAAATATTCTTAACATAATAAAGACTGAAGAACAGTGCGAAAATAGATATAAAACTATTTTGAAAAGGAAAAAAAAAGCGATTGAAAATAATGCAACATCTGGTTCCTCAAGAAAAGAAGTACCGTATGAAGAGGAGTTAACGAAAATTACTGCTCAAGATGATAGTATAGAGCCAGAGGTGATGAGAGGACCAACCAAAACAATATTGAAGTCACGTGTCGTTGATGAAGAGAAAAAAAGAGAACTAAGCTAGAAGAAAAGCATAAGAAAAAACTATGCAGAGATTTACGCTCAGATTCAAATACAAAAAGAAGAGAATCGTGAGCGCCGCCATAAAGAAAAAATTGAATTAATGAAAACATTAATAAATAATATTAGTACTGAAGGACCTAAGCCTCCTAAAGTTAGACGGCTGTGCGAAGAACCAAAAGATTAATTAAAAATTGTTAGTTTGTTATTCTTTCAGAGGCTTTAAATTGTTGTCAAGAAATATATTTATTGTTTGTGTGGAACACACACATTTAGAAAAATGTGATATTTTTTTTCATATATTTGGATATTAATTTGTGATAAAATATTCTTACTATGAACTGTTCAGTATTACACTATCAAAATAAACAAATTTATTTGGATAATCCTTTATTATTGATACATTAATCAGTTTTGAGAAAAGTTTTAATGTACACTATTTATAGAGGCACATATAAAATTCCTTTTTTGTTCACCCAGTTGACGAAGTCTTGCATCATTGTCCTCTGTAGAGTTAACTTCAAACAGTTCTTCTTGCTCAAATTCGATAACGTCGTCATTATTTATACACATATTGTGCAAAGTGCAGCAGGCAATGATAAATTTTGTCATTTTATCAACTGTATGAAATTCCATTAATTGTAGTTGCCGGAAACGTGTTTTCAAAATACCAAAGGAATTTTCTATGAGCACCCTTGTTGCAGAAAATTTTTCATTATATACCCTTTGTTCTGGGGTAAGGTTTCCATAATCTTTATAAGGTGTCAATAAATATTTCCTCAAATGGTATGCATTATCACCAATATATGATAATTATCGCCACATATTTGTGGCAGTTGTTGCTTATGAATGATAAGCGAAATATCCTACTGTCATGCATTTTTCCTGGTGGGCCTGTGAAACAATCTATAAATCTCCTCTTGAAATCACATATCGCTTGCAATGTAAGTGATGTCTTATCATGGCGATTCACATATGTTGACCTGATTTTATGAGCAGGTGTTCGAATTTCAAAATAACTCCCATCGATACATCCCAGAACTCCTGGGAAACCAGATATCTGAAAAAGGCATATTTAAATTTTTGCAAATATGTACAAGAAAAATATGTTTTCACCTTCTAAACTCTTCTGCAAGTAATTCTTTCTCTTGAAGACTTTTTGGGAAGGTAATTATTTCGGCACTTATATCCATTAAATAATTCATTACCCTTTCAATTGGTTAAAGCTTGTGGTTTGGCCCACACCAAACCTTTCTGCCACATCTCTAGTGCAGCATTTATTTGCAGCGAACCTACCAATAATAAAATTATAAATAAATTAGGCTTTTTAATTTTAAACTTACTCACCACAAGAATGTTAAAACATGATTTTCAGCTGTTGTCATAGGGCTCCCTGAATGGTTTTCATTTCCAACATAATATTTCGATATAGAAAATCCTTCAATTAACTGCTGAACTGTAGATCTTTTCAATCGGAAAGTGGATTTAAACTGAAATTATTCAGTGAAATTTGAAAAGAAAATACATTTCGAATATAACCTAAAAAACTACCTGTTCTTCAGAATATTTTTTCACGACTTGTTCCACATAACCCTCTATTTCGTGGTTTATTTTCGGCCTTTTCTTGGGTCAACATTTGTATTTCATCATCACTCGAAGATGATGAAGATTCCAAAATGCTCCACAAAAAGCAAACATCTCGTTATTCATCTTGTTATTATCCGCCATATTTGCACTGGAACTAATGCACTGACTCTGGGAGCCAGTGTCGATAAAGTTGCCCTAGGTGCACACTGAGAGCAATTTAGGCGTAAGCAGAAAACGCTAGCACTGAAAATGTTCGCACCGAAAAGGTAAGCGGAAAACGATACACCCGAAAGGTGCAGCACCAGTGCGCACCAGTGCAACAAGCAGAAAACGCTATTTATTTCCACAATCACTTCAGTTCATCATAACAATAACATAACCTAACATTTTGGTAAAATTTAACAATTTACTTCTAAACATAACAGAAAGTGAATTATTATCCTCGGTTTTCATTCCTAGTAATGAATAATTTATATTATTTTAGAATTTCCTTCCGTACTATTGTCGATGGTACTCTGATTTCAAACCTTGTCGTTTTGTTGATTGTCATCCGAAAAAGGCTGATGTTCTATTTGTCAAAATCACTTCACTTCCAACTGAAGTGATTTCGGAATTATTCAGGCAAATAGAAAGCTAGGAATATTGACAACATTGCGTATCAATCTTACAAGAAAATAATTAACATAACCTAAAATATTAATATGCACAGTGAATATGCCAAATTTCCATGGCCAACCGACGGCTCAACCTTTCGTGAACGGACTATACATAAAGTCTTCTTCAATAAGGAATTGAAAAGTTTTTGCGCGCTTGTTCCTAGGAGAATAGCATGCTATCGTTTTGTCCGAATGTCTATATTTTTCGAATTTTGGGAAGCGGTCTCAAACGACTCGGTTGGACTCACTAGGGGCGTTCAGCAATTATTATTTTGGACAAGTGATCTTTCAATGCGTATACGAACTTCATTGCGCGAGTTTCTCTTTCACCTGCAAAAATGCACACCGCGCAATGAAGTTCGTATACGCTTTGAAAAATCACTTGTCGAGAATACGGCACCTGGTCGGATCGATCTGAACCATCTCAAGCCATTTTTCAATATAAACGATCGGATGTTTATTTCATTATAAAGAAGAAGCTATGCCCTTAATAGTGGAAAATAACATCAGGCAAATAATAACCACGACCACGCTTACAGGACCATATCCTTTTAATGAAATTTTCCATAACCAAATAGCAAAGTGGTTGCCATATGTCCTCGATAGCCAAAAAAATTCCATCTTTGAGGTCTTGAATCGACGCTGGGATATTGGAGTAGAGCTTCTCTTTCACGTGGACCCAAAGGAACCTTTTCGAGAGATAACACGGTTCGGAAACTTTTTCCGCAAAAGATCAATGGTTTCGTTGCTTGTGTGGCACGTAGCGCCGTCTTGTTGAAAGTAAACGTTTTCCAGATCAATCTAATTTCGGCCATAAAAAATCATTAATAATCTCTCGATAGCGCAATCCGCTCACAGTAATTGTTGCTCCAGCCTCATTTTCGAAAAAGTAAGGACCAATGACTCCTCCGGACCATAAATCGCACCAAACAGTCACATGTTGAGGATAGAGAGGCTTTTCAACAATAACTCTTGGGTTTTCCGAGCCCCAGATGCGACAAATTTTGCTTGTTGACGAAGCCACTAAGGTGGAAATGGGCCTCATCACTCAAGATGATTTTTCGATGGAACTCAGGATCATTTTCATGCATTTCAAGGACCCAATCAGCAAAGATTGTTGATGATCGGCCGGCTTGAGTTCTTGTGTTAACTGAACTTTATAAGCCTTAAGACCTAAATCTTTATGCAAAATACGGTGGAATGCCTAATTCCAAAGAACGACGAGGAATGGACCAACCTGGGTTTTCTTCAACACTTTTGGCTACAGCAGCAATATTCTCGGCTGTTCTTGAGCGACGTGCACGGGTTTTTTCTTCACATCACTAACTTGTCCCAACAGCTCGAATTTTTCCACCAATTTCTTCATTGCGGTCCGACAAGGTACTTCACGACGACCCAAAAATGTTCGAGTTTTTACGAACCGTCTCTGCCAAATTTTCAACATTTTTATAGTGAAGTTTAATGATTTCAATGCGTTCTTGAAGCGTGTATCGTTCCACCTTTATTATTGACGTAGTTTCTACTTGTCAAATGTCAAAAAATTACAGCTTCAAACGTGACATCTACCAAAATAGCGGGCTATTCAAAATAACACCTCTTATTGGAAAACCCTTTAGCACTCGTTTAGGTAGAACGAGCGCACAAAAATAAATATTCTGGCTTGCAATGCTGGTTTGGATCTAAATAGTCCCTGTGACCATGTCCTATGACGTTTATGTATGTAGTTGTCATATCTATATGAATACTAACCTGTTCCAAAGGTAACACTGAGCTGACTGCCTCATGAAGCTTCATTATATGTCTTGTTATATTCCTGAAAGCTTTCGATGGCACAGGTGGCTTGGCATCCCACAACGTAAGCTGGTCATACAGCAACGTATCCATAATACTCAGAACTTTTGTTTCAAGCTGTTGAATATGATTTCGGATGTCTTTTTCAACGCTGTTCAAAGATACCAATGGATCGTTCGATATCTCATTAAAATGAGTCCTAATGAAAGGGATTATCCAAAGTACCAGTTGCAAGGACCTGAAAAAGATCAAGAAACTTATGAATGAAGATGTATCGAAGCAACATTTTCCTATGAGGTTTTCCAATAATATCCTAACTGACAAAAAAAATTGCAACAATCAGAAGGAGGTGTCTTAGTTACTTGAGTTATGAAAATTTTATCATTGTGAGGCATTTTACTGAATTTATTATTCAAAATAAAATCTACAGGATCTTGCGTTTCTTTGGGTTCACTACTTGCATTATAAATCTCACTTCTTGTTTCCGTTTCCATATTTCTTGTTGAAATATTAAAATCTTGCCTACAAACATTTCCGAAAAATGTCACAAAACCACAAACCGCAAGCTGAGAGGATTAGAGTTGATTTTTGGCGATGTAACCACAGCTTTCCATGGTTACATAGTTAAGTGTAGTTGACAGTTGATAGACAATTTTCTGTCAGCTCACATATAACCCTGTAACTATGGTAAGCTGTAACCACAGCTCGCTAAAATTCGCCCTAATACTTCGGTAATAAAAAGGGAGGGAATCAAAACAACAGCTGATCTCCATCCACGTTCGCCGGGGTTGATTCGTGCCGATCGTACGTTCAGTTTCGGCTAAGCTCGTTCGCCTAGAAGCGAAGATAATGCCGCGGAGCCGGGCCTTCTATACCTGATCTACAGCTTGAATTTTGAGTGCTTCCCGCACCGTTCATTTGAAGAAGTTTGAAATGTCACATTCTAAGTAGGCGTCCACAACGGCGCACCTATCATAGCACCGACCATAGCACCTCACCAAGCCTCGCTCCTCAAAAATAAATAAAGCATGTTTCCTTAGTACGAGTCCACAACGGCGCACCGACCCTAGCCCATCGCACCGCGATGTCATCAAATGACGTATATACTTCGTAACAAACTTCAAATAAATGAACTATTTTCCTAGGACTACGAATCAATGATATGGTTGTATGTATAAAGTACACAAATGCTATTGGAACATTGTCTATCGAACGATTGTTCAATTTAATGATTATATTGGACATAACTAATTTTTACAGCTCTAACCAGAATCAACCTACTAACTGATGATTATTCGAATAGTTTTGGTTTTTTCATCAGAAAGTAAGTGGTAAAGAAATAACAAGGAATCTACATAATGTTTCCGTTCATGTTCGAATCAATGAAGAAGTCGAAACACCGGCCTCCTACAACTCGATAAAGAACACATATCAAATTAGTGTTTCAACATTTAAAACTCATTTTATCACATTTGAAGTAATATTGATTGATGTTGAGAACACGATGTATTCAACGAAAGAATTAGGCATTCAGTTTGTTTACTTTATGATAAATGATTAAATCAAGTATATCCAACCATTCTTTTTCTATCACTACTGCTTTGCTTTTATGAATTATATCGCAGAATATAAAGTTTGTTGTTTGAATTAACTGAAACAGTCTTTCCAAATGAATTTTAGGTTTTTGAAGATTTAAATGCTGATTTGAAAAATAAAAACAAAGACATATAACCTAGAAATAGGCGTGAGGGTCGGGGCTTCAATGTGGACAGTCCAGGGCTTGGTGCATGGGTCGGTGCTATGGGCGAGGGTCAGGGCTTTGGGCGAGGGTGCGATGGGCTAGGGTCGGTGCTCCGTTGTGGACGCGCACTTACGAACCTCGCCTCGTGGAGGCGAGCCTCCTTCGCTAAGCAGTTTGCCTGCTATCCGTCACGCTGTATTGTGTGTTGCGAATGATGTATGGATGTTTTAGATCGCTGAGTAATAAACATGTGTTTATTACTTTGAGATTTGGATAGAAGATAGAATGATGGAAATAATACAGATATAGAAAAGTGATCATTTTTTATTTGAACTTGAATTTAAAATTGAATAAAATGGAGTGAAATTAGGGGAAGCCTGGCCTCCTCTGAGCAGCCGCCACTGCGATATAACCGATAATCAAATGTACAAGGTGGCAAGAATTGGTGATCTCTGAACTACAACTTTTCAGCCCTATGAGATAGAAAAACATGAATGGCACATTGCGGTAATCTCTTCTCGAGGAACTCATTATGTCGTCAACTGAATTCCTCTATCGTCTTTTGTTTTCGATTTATGAGCCAAAATTGGTTGGTTTTAATCAATTAATATAGTTCTCTGCTTTTACAGTCAATGCAGCAGTAGTTATCAAAAAGCAAATACAAAATACTTTCAACAGAAGCTAATAGGCAAATTTCTCTTAACTTCTTACCTTGATGTAAGTACTAAATTGGTACTTGTGATAGTTTTAAGACCAGCTGTCTTCAAGGCTCCGGCTCCCAAAACAAGCTGACAAGACCTGGAGTTGAACACTCTTAGGAGTTCTGCTAAATTTTTACCAACGACAGGGGCTAGCAAGGTTAGTTCATAACCACACACGCAATATTCACACACTATCCTCAGTAAGATCAGCATTGTACCTTGAAGATAAAAAATACAAAAATTAAGAAAAGCCCTGAGCAGGAGTTTTTGAGCGCTCATTCTTGGTGGAGCAATGAGACTATTACCTCAAAATTTTATACGGGATTTGAGATTGATACCAAATGTATAAGTGCAGAATCTCATCACAATCGGAATCATATTCTAGAAATTCTTCCAAAAATGAAATATATGAAAAAGATACATAATTAAAAAAGTTAAATTCTATGGTTCTGATGATGCGATCCTCTTGAAATTTGGCACGAACATTCAGTATATCAGTCTTGATTCACAAAATAAATTTTATTTGAATCGGTTATCCTGTTAAGGAAATATATAGAGGTTCTTCTATTCAATATTCCAATTGTATTTTTTAATGGTTCTGTTGACACTATGGCCACGAAGTTTTGCATGAAAATTCTGTTTAACAATCTTCATTCACATAAAAAATTCACTTGAATCGGGTATCCTGTCATGGAAATATAAAGATTCTTCTTTTCAATAGGGCCGTTTGGCAAAGACCTCCGCGAGCAGACAGACTTTTTAGTCACGTGACCACAGATCGTACAAATTAATCTGTAATATCTGCGAATAAACGAACGGTACAGAGCATCTGCCACAGAACATACTGCTCTGTTCTACTTGCATAGATTATTAGATTACAAAGATCACTATTTTGGGAAATATGCTCATCTTTTAACGATACTTTCATCCTTTTCGTAGCTCTACCGAAAAATCTTAATTAATTAATTAGGTGAAAAGGCACTGAATGCAAAATAAACGAGGAATACAATTTACCTTTCTCGTCGTTCACTACGCCGATAGTTGTACCGAAAGATCCTAATTAATTAATTAATTACACGAAAAAGAAACGAGAAAGCAATATCTCCTCCTGTCCATTTACAACTACGATAGCTGTATCGAAAAATCTTAATGAATTAATTAGGTTTGTAATGGATAAATGAAAACAGAAGAATGAAAGTGTTAATAAGTATAAGAATATTTCAATCTATTCGTTGTCGAATCAGGAATCTCAACATAAAACACAAAAAAAATATATAAAAAACATAAAAAGACGTGAACTCTTTGGATAAAATCGCTTTGATCCGTCGAAATAGACCGAGCGAATAGATCGTCATCCGATTGCTCAGATTTATTTGCCGAACGATCCAGATGTGTACTCCTCTCAATCCATATGTAATGAACGAACGGTTCAGATCGATCCGACTAGTCCAGAGATTGCCGAACGCCCCTAATACTCCAATTGAATTTTTTATGGTTCTCTTCACACTTTGGCCCCAATATTCTGCATGAACATTCAATGTATCAATCTTTATTTATAAAATAAATTTCATTCGAATCGGATGTATTTTCATGGAAATATGAAGTTTCTTCTTTTCAATATTCCAATTGAATTTTCTATGGTTCTGTTAACACTTTGGCCACAAAATCATGCATGAGGCTTATTATGAGCATCTTGCATATGGCCGCAACATTTATTTTCGATGGGATTCGTTTTGTCTGAGATATTGAGGAACAAACATTTTCATTACCACGGCTGCAATAAGAGTTTTTTCTGCACACATTCTGCAACATTTCGACCAAGTGTTATTTCACATTTTTTGTTGCAAATCACTTGTATAAGTTCGATTTGAATGTTTAGAAGTAATGGTCGGTTCACAGTGTCGCTTTTGTGTCAGACAATATGGCGACACACTTTGAGAGTCAGAAAACTTCATTTTCCTGCCGTAAGGGAGCGCTGTGGAAGAATATCTGACAGTGGGATTTGAGTTTCATTCTTCTAGTGTCAAAATATTGTCACTGATTTAACCTCAAATCTGCCATTTGACATAACAACGCTGTGGGCGACATATAGTCCGTTCAAGAAAGGTTGAGCCGTCGGTTGGCCATGGAAATTTGGCATATTCCACTGTGTATATTAAAATTTTAGGTTATGTTATTTATTTTCTTGTCAGATTTATACGCAATGCTGTCATTATAGCATAGAGTTCTCTGATAAGTCGCAAGCTCGTCGGACGAGGTCGGGTACATTCGGCAACGTTGACTTTATTTTATGACAGTAAATACTACGAACTTCAGATAAATAAACAAACGCCTATTATGCGCTCAAACTTGATGCTTTCCGAATTGCTAGTCTGATCTTACAGTTTTTCAGCACTACTGTTAAACATCTCAACAACACGTTACTGATAGTGAGGAATATTCTTTGGACACTATCGAACATGGCGTTCGCTCCCAAAAATATTGTTTAGATAGCCCTACCAAATTATTCAATTTTTGAAATTATTTATTGAAAATTCTTAATGAATTTTTTATTATGAGTGAGTTGTGCCTATATATTTTTCAATCAGCTACCCTATTGAATAATGTTGAATTATAACAAGTACTCACCTATCGTAACAAAATTCTGATCGTTCAGAACTAAACAATTAGATACCCCATTATGAGTGGGGGATTCTTTATCTTCTAGATTATTGGCTGAAGATGGTATTTCAGTAATTACTTTATTCAAGGCCATCATATCGACTAGATTTTGAAACTCGGGTGGTATTTCTGTTGGTTTCCATCTTTCAGCGTCCAATAGCATGGTTAACTTATTTTTTCTCTGCGAATGGAACTTGTTGACGTAGTTTCCTGCTTGAATTTTGAAAGCTGCCCTCAAAGCAGGACTCTGTTTCCCTGAAAGTAAATGAGTACATGTATGAGTTCAATATTGGAGATATTCAAGTTAATAGTGTATGAGAGTGATAACTCAGATGCGACCATCTTGAAAAGAATAGGAATCACCCAATATCTCGGGGCTTAATTTAAGGTCTGAAATGAACGCAATATTTCTATAGTCCGTTCACGAAAGGTTGAGCCGTCGGTTGGCCATGGAAATTTGGCATATTACACTGTGTATATTAAAATTTTAGGTTATGTTGTTTATTTTCTTCTCAGATTGATACGCAATGTTGTCAATATTGCATAGAATTCTCTGATAACTCGCAAGCTCGTCGGACGAGGCCAGGTACATTCGGCAACGTTGACTTTATTTTACGTTATGACAGCAAATACTGCCAACTTCAGATAAATAAACAAACGCCTACTATGTGCTCGAACTTTCGTGAACGGACTATAGCTTTCTATTTGCCGGAATAATTTCCGAAATCACTTCAGTTGGAAGTGAAGTGATTTTGACAATTAATAGAACATGACTTTTTCGTATGACAATTAAAGAAATGTCATGCAAACACTTGCTCAAACATCAGAACAGTGGACACCGGGACTGTCGATGAATCGAGCCCACGTGCTTCCCCTACTCATGACAAACCTACCCAACAACCAATAAATCAGGAATGTTCTCCCTCCATTATTATGCCTGAAAACCTAAAGTCCCATTTATATTTGATTCGCCCTTGTATTTGTATACTCCATTCAAATATTATTGAGCGCAAAGTAGGCGTTTGTTTATTTATCTAAGATTGGCAGTATTTGCTGTCATAACGATGAAAAAAGTCAATGTTGCCGAATGTACCCGGCCTCGTCCGATGAGCTTCCGAGATATCAGAGAACTCTATGCAATATTGACAACATTGCGTATCAATCTGGCAAGAAAATAAACAACATAACCTAAAATTTCAATATACACAGTGGAATATGCCAAATTGTCATGGCCAACCGACAGCTCAAAGTTTCGTGAACGGACTATAGGAGTTCAATTTCTTCATGAAGAACTCGAAATGTATGGGAAGCTTTAGCTGGCTTAGTGTATAGCATAAATGAGGTACAAATGTAGAAATAGCGCAGCTAAAGCGCTTTAAAAATTGGTACCAAAATTTTTATGCGATATATGGGTTTCGTGAGGGTCGTGTTAAGAAATTAGAGCTTCGACGTTGGGTTGACATTTTTGCAAGAAAAGTTAATTATATTCAGAATTCATCCCCTGTATGGCAACGATGACGATATTTCACACGCGATTCCCATCGGTACAAGTTCCTACCACCGAACTTAGGTGTATGTCCTCGAATTGAGTAAGGAAGGGGGTAGAATCGACAGGACACATAGAAATCCGGCAAAGAATCAGTGAAAATACAGCAGAGCTCAGAGTAGTGTCAAGAGATCTGGGAGAGAAAACGGCAGAGCTCAGAGTAGCTACGTCGAAAGATCTCAGGGAAAAAACGCTAGATTTAGAATAAAGTCGAAAGAGCTAGACGGGATAGACATTAAGAAGTGTTAGTTGAGAGATAGAAAGCGATCGAAGTTCAGAGGAAGAGTCAAGAAGTTCAGCAGATGGAAAATACATAGTAAATGTGTTACTGGATACTTTTAGGCTCCTGTATGAGCGTCTTTCAAGCGGAAATCTTAGCTATTGAAAGATGTCTAGATATGAATCTAGAAAGAAACTATCAGAAGTGCCATATAGCCATACACTCTGATAGTCAAGCTGCTATTAAAGCACTGAGCTCCTACGTCATCGACTCAAACATGATCGGGTAGTGCTGGAACAAACTCAATGAGGTAGACAAGAAAAATAAGGTCTTTTTAATCTGGGTTCCCGGCCATTCGGGAATCAAAGGAAACAAAGAGGTCAGTACACTTGCCAAAGAGGGCGCACGAATGTCACTCATTGGCTCAGAACCCTTCTGTGGTATAGGTAAATTTACCTATAAGAAGGAGTTTCTGGAGAAGGAGAAAGTCAAGAGGGAAAAACTGGCGGAATCTCCCAGGGATGGATAATTCCACTAAGTTCCTTCGGAACTTTGAAACAGCAAGATCCAAAATATATCTGGATCTTGGTAAGAAACAATTATACCTCCTAACTGGCAATCTTACAGGACACTGTCACCTTAGGAAGCAACTGTTGAGGATAGGATTGTTCGACACTGACGAATGTATGTTCTGTGGGGAGGAGGAAGAAACCTAGTCACGGAATGCTTTGGCATTGCGAGCCTAAGGAGAGAATGTCTTGGGCGAGAAACTTGTAAGAGTGAGGAACCAGCCTCGTTGAAGCCTTCACAGATACTGGATTTCATCAGATCTCTGGAACTGGAAGGCGAGCTGTGAAAGAAGTGGCCAGAACAGCTCTGAGAGGGGGCACAATAGACCTGGAGGTAGCAGTGAGCTGTAACCCCTTTGTAAACTATCAACTACTGGATATTTCAAGTTGATGAATAAATAGTAATTCAGTGTTTCACAAAGACCAATATCTGATCATATCTCATTTTTTTCAATATCTTGAAACTACAAATTCCATTGGGTTGAAATATTAATCATAAACATACTCCATAATATATAGGGTGTCCCGAAAAATGTGGAAAAATATCTCGGATTCAGATAGAACATAAAAAATGAGGATGACAAGTTCCTATAATTTTTTTTCCTAGCGGCCCTCCCTACGAAGATACGACCTCCTAAATGACGCCACTGGAAATCCATTTTAGTGGAATAAGTTTCAAACTACTACTCGATATAATTTGATGAAAATTTGATATTATTAATAGTATTAAGGACCTCTTAAATCACCGCACACAAATTTCAATTAGCTTTTCAGTTTACAAGGGGCGGGCTGGGTTGTACATTTTAATGCTACATTTTAAAACCCTGTATGAAAAGGTGCTTAAAAAACAAATTTGGATACCTTGAACATTAAGCTTAAGAAAAGTTACTCTTGGTTCAGTGTCGATAAAATGAATCGTTTTCGAAAAAAAATAATGAAAAAAGTAAGAAATTGAAAGGACCCCGCACATTTTGTATGGGAATTGGCTCCCGGTGGATTTGGCTGAAAATTTGATATCATGTTCTACTATTCCTTCTGATCAAATGTCTCTACAGTCACGAAGCTGAAAAATGCATACTTCTAGGAGTTTTTAGCGATTTTTTGTATCCATTATGGCTTACGTATTATAGGAATTGGCTCCCGGTGGATTTGCTGAAAATTTGATATGATGTTCTACTAATCCTTCTGATCAAATGTCTCCACAGTCACGAAGCTGAAAAATGCATATTTCTATGAGTTTTTAGCGATTTTTTGTATCCATTATGGTTTACGTATTACCATAAATAATTAAAACGGAGTACTTCAGTGTGTATTTTTAATATTCAGTCAAGAACCAAGCGCTTTCGACACAATAATTGTCATCATCAGGGTTCCCTGGAAAGGTAACCACGGTTATTACAAAACAAGTGAAGGAAATTTATTTTGATAATTACCCGTCCAGGAGTAAAACCACAGGCGGCATGTGGAAGAGTCAATACACAAAATTTACAAACTTAACATGCAGAACAATCAATATACGTAGAAAAGGCATTTTATATTAATTTATTTTATATTTATTAACATCATAATTTTTTATATGTATATTTATATTTTTATGTTACGCCACTGGAAGGTGGCTCCACCGGATTTACGTGTCACTTGTCTTGCTTTGTTTGTCATATTTCACACTTCATTTGTATATCATTTGTCATTTCATTATCTGTATATTTGTTTACTTCTTCTGGCGAAAAACTGTACTCTTTTGACCGTTGCCTTTTCTACGTATATTGATTGTTCTGCATGTTAAGTTTGTAAATTTTGTGTATTGACTCTTCCACATGCCGCCTGTGGTTTTACTCCTGGACGGGTAATTATCAAAATAAATTTCCTTCACTTGTTTTGTAATAACTGTGGTTACCTTTCCAGGGAACCCTGATGATGACAATTATTGTGTCGAAAGCGCTTGGTTCTTGACTGAATATTAAAAATACACACTGAAGTACTCCGTTTTAATTATTTATATATATTTGGTGTGCACAACCATTATTCAAACATTTACGTATTACCGTTCACACAGAAATGTTTGAAAATATTCGAATTGACAGAATCTGCTTTCAATAATCACGAAATATTCTCAAACATTTCTGTGTGAACGGTAATACGTAAGCCATAATGGATACAAAAAATCGCTAAAAACTCCTAGAAGTATGCATTTTTCAGCTTCGTGACTGTAGAGACATTTGAATCAGAAGGATTAGTAGAACATCATATCAAATTTTCAGCCAAATCCACCGGGAGCCAATTCTCATACAAAATGTGGGGGGTCCTTTATTCCACTTAAATGAATTTTCAGTGGCGTCATTAGGAGGTCGTATCTTCGTAGGTAGGTCCGCTAGGAAAAAAAATCAAGGGAACTTGAAATCTTATTTTTTTATGTTCTATCTGAATCCGAGAGATTTCTCACATTTTCCGGGACACCTTGTATAGTTTTTAAGTAAAAACACATAAAGTTACCTGAAATTTCTTCGCAAAACTTAGTGAATATATCGATGGTTCTCGATAATTCCAATATTTGATGTGAAGAAAGCGGCCTTTGATCTGAATGTGTCCCAACTATAGATGCCAGCCTCTCGTTACAATAATCACATATTGAAATTAATAACTCCTTAAGTTTTCTTTTGATATTCTTGTGATCTTCTATACTAAGAAATTTTTCCACAAATCTATCTATTATTTTTGTGTCCGATGATATTACACTGGAGTCTGCAGTTTCCTGAATTATTTCAATGACTCCATTTATTCTTTGTAGCAGCTTTTCTGAAATAAAAACAGAAAATTTAGAAAAGCACTGAAGTAAAGTTAGAAGCTTTTGCGTGGAAAGGGTATAGCAGGGTTCAATGGTAAATCTGTCCTCGTGGCTTTTTTTCGATTCATATTGAGGGGATCGATTAAACATTGAATGAAAATAATTCATCCAACTTTTCAGCTATTTATCTAGAGCCATTTTAGAGATTTCTGTAAAAAACACTTTTTTCGATTTTATTTTTTTTCTTTAGTGAAATCCAAAATTTTCGAATGATGATTTTTTTTCTTGATTCTTTGGTATCAAAGGAATAGACGTATACATTTTTTTATGAATTTCAACTGAAAAATCGATATTTAGAAAAAAATAAAACTTTTTTTTTGTTCTTCTTCAAAAGTGTCTACCGCCATTTATTGACATGAAATGTCTTCTTTGCTTCTTTCACCTTGATATCTTGATTTCTTTTGAAGATGCATGTATTTGAAAAAGCCTGGAATTTTATGAACACGCCAAGCTATAAACAAAAATCAAGTCTTCACGGGAAAAATTAGAAGAGTAAATGATGAATTAGTTAATACATGGTTCTTTTCAACCTGTATAAATATGCTATCAACATTTTTGGAAAACTTTTCTGAAGTTTGTTCTTATAACAATCCTTATTGTAATAATAATAATAATTTGGCGTAGAAACAATTGAAATCAATAGGCGTTTTCGGAAACTTATTCAGGGTTACTAACTCGAAACATTGGGTCACTTGAAGGATCTACTCGGATCTCGGACCCGGGTTCTAAGTTTACGAGCACAGGATTTGAAGTGACAGTCGTATCAATCAATAATACAGTGTGTTTGGTCATGACTTAGCGATAATTCAAGGTCATCAAATATACCTAATATTATCGACAAAAACACCCAAACTTGGAAGTTTACCCCCTTAGTTTTGGAGTAGCCCCCATTTTAAATTTACTTTTTTATTTTCGTTGACCCTTCCAAATAATATCGATTTATTTGGACATAAATGTCCTACAGATGTGAAAAAAATGTTTTTTGAAAGATGACACTACCACCTTTCATTGAAGGATAACAATATAAAAACATTCAACTTGAAAACGCCATAAAAAAATTCTTTAAAAAAGTTCATAGTAAAAATATGTACTGATTTTCTTAGTAAATCCGCAATAGTACAAGAACTAGCACATTGAAGTATAATTTTTTTTCAATGATTTAACGGGTTACGATAGATCTACCCGAGTCAGTGATCGAGTTAATAGCACCGTACTTTCCGAACACAGGTTGGATGTTCAGGTTAGGTAAACGAACGCAAAGGTAAGGGATCGAGTCAAACCGAGTAAATATACGAAAACGCCTAATGAAAAATTGAGAAAGTTGTTGGACAACAACCTTCAGCAAAATTTTTAGGTGGCCAAGTTTTTTTGCCAGTGTGTAGTGTTTTGTTTGATATAACAATAAACTGAGTTATTCTATGTAATACATACGTAACGCTTCACTAGCGGCAGTAAGAGCTTTCATCCAATGATTTGCATCCATCGATAAAGTCACTTCTCCTGAACCTCTAAGACACTGTTCTTCATCATCTTCAAAGTCAGCAAGTGCTTCAATCATAAATTGCTTGAGAAGAGTTTGGGCTGCTGTTATTGATTCTTGCTTGAAAATTTCTAAGAACTGTGTATGATTTTGTCTGAGTAATCCTAACACCAGACTGACTAAATAATCTAAAAATCATCAAAAAAATTTTGATTACTGAACTTATAGACCATCTTATGCAATACATTTAGAGAGTTAATTTGATCTTTGTGCGTTGACGGGATTAGTTCCGAAGTATGAGTTTAATATTAGTTGATTTTAATCGATTAATATTATTCTCTGCTTTCATCAATCAATTTCAAGCGGATAACCAATAATAACTGCGGTTATCATTGGTTCAGCCCATGGTTATTACCTTTTTGTCTTAGAACGAATAACCGGCCCTCGGCTCTCGTCGCTTCAATGCGGCATCTGGTTACTTGTCAATATATGTTACATCAATATGTATTTTTTTCTGTTTTATGCAATTAATACAAAATTCGATTTGCAAATGTAAATTATTATGCTTCAAGTTCAACTCCATGCATCCCAAAATATTAATGTTAGAAATGTGGATTCAATGTAACGATGAACATATGTTTTTCAGAATATTCTTCTTGACAAAAAGTTTTTTTGTTCTGACAGAAATGAAATTAAGAGAAAATATACAGAAAAAATATACAGGAGGAGACTTTCCAATAGATTTAAATTCATATGTTTTGATATCGCTGTGGTATTTGGCTACATCTTAAACGTCACAGTAAAGTTTGCTAATAATGAAACTTTTTTTTGGAACTTAAACACAAATTCATAATTTTGTCTAACAGTCGAGAGCCATTAATTGTAACACAAAGCTTATCCCCTTATCAAAGTAAAGAAAGAATATTTTGTCATCAGCAATCTTTAAGAATTTCAGATAATTGTATTTTGAATGATATTAACAAATCAGAAGCTTTTGGATGCGTTAATTTCCGAACCTAACATAGAGATTTCAATAGATGAGTATAATTCCTAAATGAATGAGATAATTGAAATTGTTAAAATAGTTTTCTCAATATAAACCTAAAGTGGCTAAGCTCACGAATATATATCTTCTTCAAGTATGTTTCTCCAGTCAACAACTTGTGAAATTTGCTACGTACAACCCTACTTTTTTAATAACCAGAAGTTCAACCCAGCTTTTGAGTCTGGTCATTTGCGGTTCAAATCAATGACGTCAAAGAGCTAATTTATGACGTCATTACTTTGAACCAAAAATAACCTAAACCGCTTGAATGCAATTGGTTAACCAAAATGGTAACCGGTTATCCGCTTGAAATTGATTATGTTAATTTAATAACTTCAGAAAAGTTCTCCAAAAATGTTGGTATCATATTTATACAGGGTGAAAAAAAACCATGTATTTGTGGCCGAATTGTGACTCAGTTTATTACAAAGATCATTCCTTTCAGTATCTATTTGATCAGAATTCTTGATTTCTTCTGAAAATATACGTACAGATTTTATTTTTTTTCAAATGGAGGTAATGAAAATCATGACGTGCGCATACTAAATTTTCAGCAAAAATGTTCAATTTTGTCTAGTGGGCTTGGGATGTTTATAAAATCTCAGGCCAATTTTTGAATGGGTGTATCTTCAAAAGAAATCAAAATAATGAAGGTGAAATAAAAACTGATAATGGCGAAATTATTGTAAGCAATAAAGTACTGTTATTATTATTGTCTTTGTAATAAACTGAGGTTTTTTTTCACCATCAACATTTTTCGAAAACTTTGCCGAAGTTTGTTCTAATATTCTCAAGCTACATTTAGATGGCCAAGTTTTTTTTTGCCTCGGAGAATATGTAGAATCTAAGAATAATTTATTTCTGAGAGAATAAAGTGACACAGTTCGATTAATTTGAAATATAAATCAATTTCGAGCAAATAACGGGTTATCATTTTTGTTAACCAATTGCATTCAAGCGGTTTTAGTTATTTTCGGTTCAAAGTACTAACGTCATGGTAGCCCTTAGACGTCATTGATTTGAACCGCAAATGACCACACTCAAGAGCTGGGTTAAACTTCTGGTTATTAGAATAGTAGGGTTCTACGCGGCAAATTTTAAAGTTGTTGACTAACAAAGCATACTTGAAGAAGATATGTATTCGTGAGCTTAGCCACGTTAAGATTTACATTGAGAAAACAACAATAATAGCTTTGTGTTTAAGTTCCCAAAAAAAGTTTTATTAATAGCAAACTTTACTGTGTTGCGTGAGATGTAGCCAAATACCACAGCGATATAAATACATCTGAATTTAAATCTATTGCATAGCGTCCTCCTGTGTATTTTTCGGTAATATTTTCTCTTTGAATCATTTCTGTCGGAACAAAAATATTTTTCTTCTGTCAAGCGGAACATTCTGAAAAACATATGTTTTTCGTTACATTGAATCCACGTTCAAAATTCAAACATTAATATTTTGGAATGCATGGAGTTGAACTTGAAGGATAATAATTTACAGTTGCAAGTGGAACTGCATAAAACATAAAAAAATTAAATATAACCTATATTGACAAATAACCAGAAACCGCATTCAAGCCGAGAGCCGAGGGCCGGTTATTCATTCTAGGACAAAAAGGGAATAACCAAGGGCTGAACCAATGATAACCGCAGTTATTATTGGTTATTTGAAATTGATTATAATGAATTGTTTTAAATTCATAAAAAAAGGAAAAATTAAGTTCTTGTTAATACTCAAATGCATACTATTGTTTATAACGAAACTATTAAATATTCAAATTAAACATGATACAAATGAGGTTCAAACACCTTTCCTTACCTGTTTCTAGTACATTTTTACAATTATCTAATGGCCTATGTAAATCTGCTGCACAATACCTTTCAAACTCAGTATGTAACATTTTATCAATCAATTTTAACATTTCTTTCAGCTGTTGTGGTAGATGTCTCAAACTAGTCACTCCCGCCAATTCATTTGCTAGTACTTTTTGGGTATTAGATATCAGTTCTAAGGCACTAACATAATCAGATGAACTCAATAATAATTGTATGTTAGGTTGAGTTTGAAGAACAGTAGACATAAGTTTCAGTTTGTTTAGAACTTTCATATGATTCACAAGATTTTTTTTTAATCCTATTAAATATAGAGGATCCTTGGCCATGTGTTTATCTACTTTCTGCAACTTGCTTCTCAATTTATGAACTTCTTTGCATGTGTTTTTCATTTGCTCCATTATGGTATCATGAGAAGTCATTGTATGAAAAAATGCGTCTGATTTTTGAGATACATGTTTAGCAATTTGGATTTCCACTATATCAAGGTATCGACTTAAATCATTTAAAAGTTCCGATGTAGAACTTGTTGAACACTTTTCCCCATTTTTGAATACTGTGGAGAATATACCAGCATCAGTCAATTCGAATTCTGATTTGAGAAAAACATTTGGTATTTCTCTCAAATCCACTCCTTCCTCTTCTTTTTCTTTGGCATTTGCAGTAATATTGCTAGTTGAAGACTTGTATTGGAGCAATTTCTTATGACGTTTGATTCGCTTACCATATTGTGTCATGTACTTTCCCAAATGCGAATATTTTATATCTGGCAGGTATGGGCTCTTTTCGATATCATTCTTTTCTACAAATGAGTCACCCCATGTCCTAACAAAAAAATTTGATTGCTTTCCTAAATTTGGGTTGTTTAAAACTGCAGATAGATTTTGTTGGGCAGAATACAAAGACCATTGTTCCGAGGACGAAGTCATGCCAGACATACAAGCAATTGACTCAACTAGTTTTCATGGTGTTTTCCAAATTCTATTTTATTTTGGTGATTATTTGATATTAAACTAACATTTTAGGATATGTGGAACAAATTATAAATTAACCTACATTCGTTTGACATTCACACAGAAAACACACAGAAACAACAAGTCACAACCATAGATTTTTGGACAGAAAAATTTCGCTGGTAAAAAAGTGACAAATGTAGGTTCGTAGGCCAACTGAACTTTGACCTTGACCTCTGTGCTTTGACCTACCGTCACAGAACTTCTGTTGACACAACACCAGAGACAACTCTGACATTTTATTTTGGTCACAGAGTTTTTTACGACGAATCGGCGATTTTAATACGTCAAAATTGAAGAAAAAACAAATAAAATTTAATTTAGCGAATTTGTTTTGATATTAACTAGTTGTGTAAAAGTGCTGGCTTAATATAATCATGCTTGATAAAGGATCTCATTCGAATAATCCCTTAGAACAGTTCGTATTACTGGCAAAAACTGCGAAAGGGGCTGCTTGTAATGAATTGATTAAACAAGTATTGGAATCTCCTGGAGTATATGTATTTGGGGAACTTTTAGATATGCCAAACATTGCTGATGTAGGTAACTGAATTATTGTTTTGAGTGTATAAAAAAGCCTCTTATTTCAGTTGAAAAATGGACCCGAGGTGAAAGTTTACAATACTCTCAATTTATTTGCTTATGGAACATACAGCCAGTATCTTTCCAACCAATCAGATTATTTGGAACTAACACCTATTCAAAAGAAAAAACTGCAACATTTAACACTGGTTACTTTAGCAACAAAATCAAAGGTAAATACTTACCATGATTCATTATCAAGATACTTTTAATGAATAATTTGTTTCAGTGTCTACCATACAATGTTCTCCTTAAAGAATTGGGTTTAACAAATGTGAGGGAGTTGGAGGATTTAATAATTGAAGGCATATACGCAGGTATTTCTATCACTAAAACAATTTGTCGGTTAATATTTAGTTTACCGCCCAGTTACTGATTTTTAAAATATTTGGCATATTGTTTCGTTATGATGTTGTGATACCACAGTTCTTATTTGAGCGCTGGCAAAACAATATTTCCCAACAAAATCGAAAAAGAATATCTTTAAATCATTCATAATTCAAGTGCCATTTCTTTTAATACCAGTTGCTCATGAAATTTGCACATTTAAATAGCATAAAATGAACATTTAAATGGGCCATTATTGTTCAATTTCGAATATGTTAAACCACCTTTGAGGTCGACAGAAGAGTAATTTTATGTTATTCAAAATGTTTCAGATATCATCCAAGGCAAACTGGATCAAAAAAATTCCCAATTTGAGGTGGATTTTGCCATTGGTCGTGATATTCAGGCAGGAGATATAAAAGTCATTGTCGATTGTTTGAGGGATTGGTGCAATGCATGTGAAGGAGTTCTGAGCTGCGTTGAGACCCAAATACAAAGAGCAAATGAAGAAAAAAATAGAAATATTCAAAGAAAAGCTGATATAGAACAAGAGGTAAATCGGTGAATATTTTAATTTTATAGTCCAGCAGATATCGAACAGATTTTGGCGTCATTGTATTGATTAGTTCAGAAAATATGGGTCACCAAAGTTTGAAAAAGGTTCCATCGCCACTTTTCCCATTATAAAGACACATAATTGAAATTCTAGGGTTACCAAATATCCACAAATTTGAGGGAAAGCCTGCCGTTCTTCATGGTAGATTTGGCACTGCCTTCTTTCGCGCGAATGTGATTCGATGCCTTCCCGCAATTCCCGCCTTCATTTAATATGTCACTCGCCGAAGGTAGTAGCAGTAGTGCCAAACTTACCATGAAGAATGGCGCGCATTCCATCGAATTTGTGATTATGTGGTACCTCTAGAATTCAGAAATTTTTGCATTAATTATTGAATATACATGAAAAGGAACTAATCAAATCTCTAGGTGAATGTTCGAAGGTGATTCATACATTAAATTGGAGCTGTAATTTTATATTTTTATATCTTAAAAAATTTAAGAAAAGCCTTGAGCAGGCGTTTTTGATAATGGCTCATTGTTTGAAAGATTATTTGGGCTGTTTCCAATATCTTGGATTGTTCTAGCCAATGTCTCGGCAAGCATTCGCTAACCGTTCTCAGGGTAATCGCAAAATCGAACTTAATTTTTCAAAAAATGAAATAATGCAAAAAATCAATATGTAATTGCAGAAAAAATTAATTCTATGGATCAGATGATGCGAATTTTGGATGAATATTCAGTATATCAATCTTCATTCACAAAATAAATTTCTCTAAAATCGGATATCTTGTTATGGAAATATAAAGATTCTTCTCTTCTAATTTAATTTTTTATGGTTTTGTTAACACTATGGCCACAAAATTTTGCATGAGACTTATTATAAGCATTTTGCATATGACCGCAAAATTTCATTTTGATTTGTTTCGTTTTGTGTGAAATATTGATTACCAAAAATTTTGACGATATTTAATGGAACACCCTGTACGATTTAGCTGGTTAACGAACTTAACCGCGGCATTTGGAAACCGACCTCCTGAAAATCTCAAGTCTCTAGAACAATCCATTCGAAAGTTATCGTGCTTACGGCCGGCCTGACGGCCCCAGGGTCATAATAGAATTTGACCATGAATTCGCCATCAGGGAGTCGAACCCTATCGTTTGACACCATTTTCTGCATTTGAAAATTGACGTGAGATGGAATATTCTTGGAAATGTGGGAGACGATAATTTACAAATTAATGGGTCGAATACATTGAGATACTTTACAAGCTGCTACTGAGCGAATTTAGAAGCGAGTGAATTACCTTGTAAAATTGTGATGATCACACACAAAATTGTCTACTCGCTGATTAGCTAACAATCTAGCGAACCACATGAGGTTTATGTTTGTATCGTTGTCAAGGATCTAAGATGAATGTCAAATACGTTTTCAAATTTAAAAACCAGGAACCACCGAGTAGATGCGAACTCACAGATTGTTTAGTAGGAACTGTGATTATACACGGCTTGTTTACATGACAAGAAGCCAAAACGCCAGCGATTTAGCGTGTTAAGTAGCCCAGCTGTCAACTGTAGTCGCAGCTTTTTTGAAATCAGATTGTTGGCTAGTGAACACGATTACACTTAGCGGATTTAAAGTCAGCTACTAAATTCGCTCAGTAGCAGCTTGTAAAGTATCTCAATGTAATCGATCCATGAGATAGACCACCACTTGCTGGTTTCACTACTGTTGTTCAGGAGGCCTAAAAGAATACAATATGATCGCTATTTGCTGGACCACGAAATTCAAATATTCATGAATAAATTATCAATTAAAGTTCCATTTCTGAATATTCTCCGTTTCAGATTATAAACATAAAGAAAACCTTGAAGACCCAATTGTCGGAAAGGCCAGACGGTGTGGATGATTCGATGAGTTCAGATAACAGGGATGCCTCAGCTTCAAGCGATAAGGGAAAGAAAGCGATGAAAATCAAAGGTAAACACGGTAGTAAATTTTGGCAAAGGTCATAAAGATTTACTTGTATTCTTGCATTTATATATGAGGAAATTACAGGTTTGTGAAAGTTACAGTATATTTCCTTTTATGCTCGTAGCGAAAAGATCTTTTAAATATTTTATAAAATAGATTAAGGCACAGGAATTCAATTTTTATATGTGATAATTAACGAATTTTCATTAATGTCATTTTCAGTAAGTTATTTCTTTTCTTACCTTACATTGATCCCATGTAACACTGAATGTTTTCATGATATTTATTTTGCGTCAAAATATGAAAATTATAAGTTAAAAGTGAAAACATGATTTAATTTTATATTGGTTAATTGCTTTGGATATAATAATAATTTATTTAATAAAAACAAAGTAGAAGAATTTATTCTCTGTTTTCAATTATTGCTTGAGTTATGAAATTCAGTTGTTCATGGGGTCTGCAAGGTATATATTGCATTAAAATAATCAATTCTAGAAATAATTGTTGGTTCTTAATGCCTAGCACACAATAAAATATACTGGCAAACGCCAGGACAGGTAAGTAGCTTTAGACTAGTTTGATTTTCACAATTCGGGAATAAACCTCTGTTTCATTCACGATAAGGTTATTTTCGATATAAGTGACCATTTCACGTTTGATATTGATTATTTAGTATATTATCATTTAAGAGTTTTCGCAAAAAATTCTATACAGATGGACTGAACGGACACTTTTGAATCAGAAAATGATGAGTATATAGGGTTCTACTTTTAAAGTGGACAAACTCCGAGGAATGGCTATAGTGATTTGCAACAAAAAAAGTCGAAATTTTGACGGTTATTCTTCAATTTAACATTTATACTTAACTCTTTAACTCTTCGGATGCTCTTAGGGCTTTCATACTGCAGAAGCGTATTTTACGTCTGATTTTTAATACAACACATCGTTCGTCCTGTAAGCCTCTATTTGTTAAAAATGGGATCTTGACACTATCATGTATTTTCATTCTTAAATGTCTCATGTATGTAAAAAATAGAGAAAAATATGACTAAGTTATCTAGTTTTCATAGCTACGACACTAGAAGTGAGGGACTCTTTATATTCCCAAACATAAAACCACCAAGTTTCAGATGTCACCACTATATCAGTGCATCAAAGTTTTAATCAGTTGCCATATAAAATTCGATCTCTAGACATTTTGGAGTTTAAGAAATCCATAAAAAACTTATTAATACAAAAGTGTATTATAGAGTAAACGTTACCTTGATGATTGTATTGCTGAATGATTGTATTTGTTTCTATTTTCTGACCTATCCTATACATGTAAAGATCATGTCATGAAGGATCAATATATATTATTATTATTATTATTGATTTCACAAAAAATTTCAAGTTTATTCTCTAAAAAGAGCATTATTCAGTTTTCCTTGTAGTCTCATCAAGTTTGACCACATATTCGGAAAGGAAGGATCTTATCAACAGAATAAAATTCTGTTGTTCAGAAATGCGTCAAAACGCAATATGTGGAGTTCTAGATTCAGTACGAAAACGATATGTCAAATATATTGAAAAAGGAGGTCAATTTCATAATTATTATTTCGATTCAAGAAGAATTGATGATTTTCATAAAACTACACTATAATTCGATCACGAAGAGCTTCGAGCAAATTTAGGTTTGGAATTTTTAGACTTTTCCGTTGTTATCAGGTCAGCCATGATATTATAGCGGAGAATGAGCAGCTAGCACAAAAGTTGATATGTCATTCGAAAGTACACTAACTGAGGTATTTTTTACTGAAGAAAGCGTTTGCATAATTATTAATATTTCACCAAAAAAACCATTGGAAAAATAGGACTGATTTTGTTAACTTCAGAATCGTGATATTCTTCTCCTTACCACGCCTGCAATAAAAGTGTTTTCTGCACACAGACTTTCTCATCTTGTAGCAAATTTATTGCCCTTTCCGAATATACGGTCAAATTTGATGAGACTACAAGGAAAACTGAATAATGATCTTTTTAGAGAAAAAACTTGAAATGTTTCGTGAAATCAAGAAATGTTAAATTGAACAATAAACGTCAACATTTCGACCATGTGTTATATAAAATTTTTGGTTGCAAATCACTTGTATAATCACCTCTAGAAGTTTGTCCACTTTAAAAGTAAACACCCTGTATAGTCCGTTCACGAAAGTTTGTGCGCATATAGTCCGTTCACGAAAGGTTGAGCCGTCGGTTGGCCATGGAAATTTGGCATATTCCACTGTGTATATTGAAATTTTAGGTTATGTTCTTTATTTTCTTGTCAGATTGATACGCAATGTTGTCAATATTGCATAGAGTTCTCTTATAACTCGAAAGCTCGTCGGACGAGGCCGGGTACATTCGGCAATGTTGACTTAATTTTACATTATGACAGTAAATACTGCCAACTTCAGATAAATAAACAAACGTCTACTATGCGCTCCAACTTTCGTGAACGGACTATAGTAGGCGTTTGTTTATTTATCTGTTGGCAGTATTTGCTGTCATAACGATAAACAAAGTCAACGTTGCCGAATGTACCTGGCCTCGTCCGACGAGCTTCAGAGTTATCAGAGAACTCTATGCAATATTGACAACATTGCGTATCAATCTGACAAGAAAACAAACAACATAACCTAAAATTTTAATATACACAGTGGAATTGTGGACTACTCGTGTACGGACTATACTATATTTCACCAAAGTATGAATTTTTAAGCAGGAATGAACATTTTTGAAAAGTTATATGTATTTCAAAAGTTTCAATTTCAGACGTAAGTGTCTGGTCTTTGTGCAACATATTTCGCAAATGAGTTTCCCGTGAAAATTCTTCATCAATCAACAGATTTTGCGATTTTAGTACAAAAATTTGCACTTCTTCAATTAATTAAGCCCCGACCGTATTTATTCTTGACAAATATTTTTAAAACATCGACTATCATCGACTAATATTTTCACTGATATCAAAAAATTTCCTGAAAACATTAAACAACCTTTTTGGAAAATGAATCGAAATTTGTTAACAATCATTTATTTATACACTTATAGCTTACATAAGACTTTACATTTTGAAAAAATAACAAAACATTATTTCTAATATATTTACAATAATAACGTTATACACTAATTTTTTGTTTCACATTAAATACCACCTATCTTATAATTACTCACATATATTGTTTTCATTCAGGAAAAATTATTTATGGGACCATATTGAGTATCATATAATGTTAATTGAGCAATTTGATGAAATTTTCATTTCCACATTTTCGCAGAAAATATCCAGTGTGACCTGTGCAGCAGTATTTTGCTATAAAATTCAGTTTTTTTCTTCAAACCACAACTGCATTTGATAAATGAATTCAATTTCATTGACGATAAGATGAAATATTTGATAATAATATTTGAGAGCTCTCATAAAATTCAATTCATATAAGTATAGTTCGTTCCCGAAAGTTTGAGCCGTCGGTTGCCCATGGAAATTTGGCATATTCCACTGTATAAATTGAAATTTTAGGTTATGTTGTTTATTTTCTTGTCAGATTGATAATGTTGTCATTATTGCATAGAGTTCTCTGATAACTCGCAAGCTCGTCGGAGGAGGCCGGGTACATTCGGCAACGTTGACTTCATTTTACGTTATGACAGCAAATACTGCCAACTTCAGATAAATAAACAAACGCTTACTATGCGCTCAAACTATCGTGAACGGACTATAATCAATTTCAAGCGACTAACCGGTTATTATTTCGGTTAAACAATTGCATTCAAGTTGAATGGAATTGGTTAACCGAAATGATAACCGGTTAGCCGCTTGAAATTGATTTATATATGTGATCCAATTTTTTTGTTATAGGTATGTATTATTGTTAGGAAAGAGAATAAATATAATCTTGATGATCATTTTTGTTGAGCAGATTGTAAAAACTGTTTTCGAAATTAAATTCTGGAAAATATTTTTTGTATTTTGAAATCGAACGAATCAAATGTTCTTGTAATGTTTCACCCATTTCTTTTTTTTTCAAAAACATCTGCTAGATACATTCGAATTGTTTTTTACCAGTGCAATACAGAAACTCATTGAGATGTGAACTCAGCACATCAATCGGTGTTATTATACAGGATTGGAAATTCACATCTGAAACATACGATATACAATGCATCAGACAGATAATTCTTTCGTCCAGTTGCGTAGATGAATAGTCGAGACAATCATGTGCTGTAACACAATGAATTCCGTTGTCTTATTGCAATATTCTAGTCTTGTCTCTCTCTTATCATTGGGAGGAGCATAATTCATTTAGTATGGTAGGCAACAGTAAATACTTGAATCGAGTATTACGAAAGGCCTGACAAAGTAAATAATTCTAGACGTGTACTGCAGGTTCCCTACCGTACTGCGGTAAGAGAGAGAGAGAGAGACAAGACTAGGTTATTGCAATAAGTCAACGGAATTCATTCAGTTACAGCACGTGATTATCTCGACTATTCATCTGTGCAACTAGACGGAAGAATTCTCTGTCTGATGCATTGTATATCGTATGTTTCAGATGTGAATTTCCAAATCTGTATATTCTTTTTCCTGATGATTACTCAAGCAAAAAAAGTTGAAAAATAAATTCTCTTCAATGTCAAAAAATTTGAAAAAAAATGTATCTGTGGGTTTCGAAGTATTCTAGGTTATTGCCTGGAAATATAAGAATATTATAACACACTATTGCACAACCTGCTAAGGAAATATAATCCATATAATTTTGAGTTCAAATCGGAAATTATTTTCTCATGAATACTCAGTTTTGAAAAATTCCTCATGAATCAGAAGTACCCAAAGAGGAATCATGATATAACTATTTTTGTATATTTGTGAAATCACTATAAATATGCTACTCTTTACTTCTTTAAACTTGTCATCACTGGATATCAATGAGTGATGCGTAAATACAATAATGCTTGTTTTAAGAGGATTTTCGTGTTAACCTCACAAAAGACCAGTAACATATGCTTCTTCATAAATAACGATTTTTCTTAAATCATCATTATCAAGTTCTATATTAATAATACTTTAACCATTGTACTTAAATACTTGATATGAAGCATTAACTGTAAATTTTCCATTTTCAGGGCTCAAAATACTTCGTTGAGGCTACTTCATCCGACAGGGCTCATAATCGATTGAAGTTATCTCATTTCGTGTAAAATTAATTATATACTTATTATCACATTTAGTTTTAATTTTGAAATAAATACTGCCCCTGTAGATTTAGTCAATTATTCTAACAATACTACTTTATAAACATACATAATTTATGATATTTTTCCCAAATGAAATATTCGTTTTATGTTCATGATAAATTCTTCTTATTCACAAGATGATTAGCCATCATTCGACGCTGCATATTTTGGACCCAGTGTTCTCTTCTGTTACTGTCTTGGCTAGAATATTTTGAACGTAGTCCCAGCTTCTTCCTGTAATGGTTGTATCATTATATGGATGCACATGAGGTGGAAAAATTAAATTTTATGTTATCTGATCAAATAGGTTATCAAAGACAGCGACTAATGGTCAAGATATTTTAAAGCGGAGCGAACACGTTAATAGTTCAAGACCATTAGTAGCTAGATTGATAAACGAGTTGATTACAAGATTTTTCCGTCAATCTCAATATGAATTGTGTATAAATTCTTGATTGAAATACATTCTTTCTTTGCACAAGATATACATTTGACATAATAAAATTTCTATTCCAGTAGAGTTTTGACATTTCTCGTAGTGCTTCTGAATACTTTGTGTACGGTTGCCTTGAGGATTGCACATTAAAAAAGCCTAAATTGAACATTCAAATGCGTCATTAATGTTCAATTTTATACACATTAAATTCACCTTTTATTTTGAGATCGGCGGAAAAGAGATTAAAATTATAGAGGAATAACACTTCAAAAGTTCAAGATTTGTGTGAGAGGGTTTAAAAATTTTTGAACAGCAGTTGCACTCAATATTCTGCGTCTTTTTGTAAAATCAGAATTAAATTTTCCACATAAACACTAGATTTCATTTTTACATTTCGGAATTGAAAACCTGAACAAATATTAATATAAAAAAATTTAAGAAAAGCCCTGGCCTCGTATTCTCTACAAGTGATCTTTCAAAGCGAATACGAACTTCATTGCGCGGTGTGCATTTTTGCAGATCACTTGTCCAGAATACGGGGCCTGAGCAGGAGCTTTTGAGCGCTCGTTCTTTGGTGGAGGCAATTAGTCTATTACATCAAAATTTTATATGGGATTTGTGATTCATACCAAATAAATAAATGCAGAATCTTAGCACAATCGGAAATATATTCTGGAAATTATTCAAAAAATCAAATACGTAAAAAATAAATAGGGGAACTTCCCTATAACGAACGTCTGTATAACGAATTTCGTACAAGACATTGCACCTTGAATCCAAATTCCACGTTGAAAATAACACCCTCTAAAACGAAGTAAATTCTTTCTTTAACGAAATATTCAAAGATCATCACTCTTTCTCTCTCTCTCGATCTTAAATTGAATCATTACGGCGGGCAGAGAAATCCTTCTGAAACAGTTTTAAATACACCCCTGGCTGCTCGGTTTCAATCTAACCCAGTGGTTCCCAAACTTATATGAACCACCGCCCACTTTCAATAAAAAACATTGCTCAGCGACCCCTTAATATTAATATTGAGCTTTAAAATGAGCCACACATCAAAGGAAGGTGAATCAAGAAACATATTCTCATTTCATTAGTGTTTTGAATGGAAATTCGCAGGCAAATGCTCTTCAAGTGACATCAAGGAGAAAAACAAATCGTATTGAAACCTGCAACATGAAATATTTTCTGTTATATTTCTTGTTCCATGTTTCAATTTCTCGCGTTACTATAGGTATAGAAACCTGCAATCAAGTATACTTGATCGCAGGTTTGAATACGGATTAGCTTCTCTCTCTGAGAAAATGTTTCTTGTTTCACTTTGACGTGCGGCTTGCCTATTATTTCTACCTTTTTCTTTAATATAGTGAAGAGAGATGTAAATCAGGAGCATTGAAATTTGAAGGTGTGAATCTCTTTATTGAAGAAAAAGTTGATACAAAAAAAAATGAAAAAATCTCAATGCGAAGGATGAACCTGATGGGCTGCTACCAAATCTTGTAATATTAGGCCAAGCCAAGAGATTTTCCTTGACAAAAATACTACCTGGAAGCCACCTGTGCCATTCCGAGCAGGACAGTCCGTAGTTTATTCCCACCCATGTTTTTAAACACGAAAATGCCATTTTTTTTATTTGTTATTAACAAAAAACAACAAAAATACGCGTTCTTTTTAGTTTTTTTCGTTGCAAAATGGAACTATTGATGCAGTGATAACGTTGCAATGGGATTAATTGTAGAGAATTACATTGTGAAGAGAATGATGGGTCAAACGAACGATCGATCGAATAATTAAAACTGGAGAAAAGCGGAAAAAACCGGAAATTGCGTGTTTTTTCTTTTAACTCATAACTCTGCCATTTTGCAATATTAAGAACTGAAACTTCACACGATAGTAGCTATTGACGTGCAATTCATGTGTGCCAAAATTGGATTCGGTCGGATAAATAGTTTTCACATAATTCCCATTTGAATTTTTTTTGGACATATTTTCGCGGAGAGCTGGATGCGTTTGAGGTCGTCCGATTGGAATTAAAAATTGATTTGGAAAGAAGACGTTATCAGTAACAAAACGTCTATTCTGAATTTTCAATAAAACGCGTTTAAGTGTGTTAAAAACTAGTGAGAACATGAGGGAAACGACCGACCAAGCGAGAGTGGTCGAGTGGTGAGGGAATGAGCGAATCGAGGGGAAACGCCGCGGAAGCCAAACGGTCGCCGAGTTTAAGAATTGTTGCGCGGACAGCGCACCAAATTTTGTACACATAAACACGATACACAACACCGGTATGCCGACGCGCATCGAGAGTGACGTCACTGGGAACATTTCCATAGCATTTGCCTGATTGAAGAGAGAGAAGAGAGAGAGAAGAGAGAGAGAAGGGAGAGAGAATGGATTAGAATTTGTTCTCCCCTAATGACGTAGATGGGTAAATGCTCGCGCCGGACGAGTTTAGACCACGAATCTGGCATACCGGTGTTTGTGTATCGTGCCCATAAACGTTTCCCCTCGATTCGCTTATTTCCTCTCCACTCGACCGCTCTCGCTCGGTCGGCCGTTATCCCTCATGTTTCTCACTAGTTTTTAACACACTTAAACGCGTTTTATTGAAAAAATCAGAATAGACGTTTTGTTACTGATCACGTCTTCTTTCCAAATCATTTTTTTTAATTTCAATCGGACGATCTCAAACGCATCCAGCTCTCCGCGAAAATATGTCCAAAAAAAAATTCAAATGGGAATTATGTGAACTATTTATCCGACCGAATCCAATTTTGGCACACATGAATTGCACGTCAATAGCTACTATCGTGTGAAGTTTCAGTTCTTAATATTGCAAAATGGCAGAGTTATGAGTTAAAAGAAAAAACACGCAATTTTCCGGTTTTTTCCGTTTTCCTCCAGTTTTAATTATTCGATCGGATCGTTTGACCCATCATTCTCTTCACAATGTAATTCTCTACATTCATCCCATTGCAACGTTATCACTGCATCATTAGTTTCCATTTTGCAACGAAAAAACTAAAAAGATCGCGTATTTTTGTTGTTTTTTGTTAATAACAAATAAAAAAAATTGCATTTTCGTGTTGAAAACATGGTGGGAATAAACTACGGACTGTCCTGCACGGAATGGCACAGGTGGCGTCCAGGTAGTATTTTTGTCAAAAACTAATCATTTGTAGCTCTGTTGCTTGGCGTATATTTGGTTCCATTTTTGTCAACAGCATTCTTAAATCACCGCGATTGACTACTAGCAAAGGGTTCCTTTTTTTTGTAATAAATTGTTAACGCACTGAATCCGCGTTCCACTAAATAGGTACGATGACGGAATGCAATAATAAGGAACTTCTGAATTACAAGCCCATATTTCAGGATAAGCCCTAGGGATTAATTAAGTTTTCTGGACTTCAAGGAGTTTTTCTCCAAATTCTAACATGAATATAAAAACTTACAGTTACTCATCGCTTCCCCACCGCCCAAAAGCACCCCTGGTCATCATCGCCCCCCTGGAACGCCACAGCGCCCACTTTGGGAATCACTGATCTAACCATTACGCTAGTGTGAAAGTTGTGCGAAAAGGTGCTTAAGTTTAAATGATATACTTAAATTTATCAGTGAAGTCGACCGGGACATTGCCGACTATAGAAACAAATTTTCTGTATAACGAAATTTCTTCATACCGAATTTTTTTTTGCGGATTTAGCGCTTTCGTTATAGGGAAGTTCCACGTAATTGAAAAAAAATCATTCTATTGTTTTTTCTGATGATCCTCTTGAAATCTTGCATGAACATTCAGTATGTCAATCTTTATTCACAAAATAAATTTCACTCTATAATCGAATATCCTGTTATTTAAATATAGAGATTCTTCTTTTCAATATACCAATTGAATTTTTTATGCTTCTGTAAACACTATGGCCACAAAAGTTGCATGAGGCTTATGAGCATCAATTTCAATTCTTTAGGACAATTCCTTCGAAAGTTATTGTGCTAACGGACGGCCCCAAGAACAGAATTGAATTTGACCACGAATTCGTCATCAGGGAGTCCCTTTCGTTTGAGACCATTATCGTCTCAAAATTAGAAAATTACAGACATTTGGGCAAACCGATATAGTACCAGTGGCGGCTCCTCAGGGGGCAGAGTAGGCCGGGCCTCCCCTAATTTCACTGCATTTTATTCAATTTTAAATTCAAGTTCAAATGAAAAAAATAATAACGTTTCTATATCTGTATTATATCCATCATTCTATCTACTATCCAAATCTCAAATTAATAAACATTTGTTTATTATTCAGCGATCTAAAACATCATACATTATCCGCAACACAAAATACGTATTATACGTATTTTGTGTTTGCCTGCTATATACGTAAAGTAACGCAAACCTTTTAGCGGAGGAGGCTCGCCTCCACGAGTCGAGATTCGTTAGCCTGTAAGGGCCCCCGCAGACTGCAGACTTTTTATCGGCCGATAGTTTAGTCGGGTTGGGCTGAAAGTGCGATACTGGCCGATACTGAATCGCAGTAGTGTGCGCATATGCATTCCTCTCCATACTGATTAAGAAGCCGACCAAACTATCGGCCGATAAAAGTCTGCAGTCTGCGGGGGCCCTAACATTTCAAACTTCTACAAGTGAACGGTGCGGGAACCACTTAAATTCAAACTGTAGAGCACGTGACGGGATGCCCGTCTCCACAGCCTTCTTTCCGCTTCTAGGCGAACGAGCTTAGCCGAAACTGGCGTCCGATCGGCCCGAATCAACCCGATCATCGTGGATGGAGATCAGCTGTTGTTGTTGTTGTTGATTTCCTCCCTTTTTATTAAGGAAGTATTAGAAAGTTGAAGTGCGCGCAGCACGTAAGCCCGAACGTGGACGTAGACGTGAGAAATAACGTTTACGTCTTGGAGTAAAAATAGAGTTGAAGTGCTGCCATACGTACGTACGGCAGACCATTAGAGACCATTGAACTCAATAACACATTTTATGTTTTTATTGAGTTCAATGTTAGAGACTAAAGCTAACCTATTATTTCTTTTTGTTGTATTCTGACAGAAAGTTTCTGATATTAGCGATTCAGATTGTCTGTTTCCTATAAACAAATTGATGAATTACATTCGAATTTCAAAATGAATAATAATGAAAATAATTTTTCTATAACTTGAGTTCTTGCCGAAAGCAGGAATTTTAGAGGAAATTATCACAAAAAATGAGTTACTTGTATGTAAATATCAATCTCATTTGAAAGGAAAATGCCACATTTGTAACTTATCGAAATAATAAATTAGTTCTTGGTACTTATATGCAATCTCGTAACAGAAGTATTGCATTGAAAAAAATTCAACACTTCTCAGAAACATGCAAAATCACAGTTTATAAATAAAAGGAAGATATTAAGTAAATAATTAAGTTTCTCAAGTAAAAAGTTAATTAATCGTTTCTCAAAAAAAGTTTCAGCTACTAGATTGTTTTTAAATTTTTAAGGTTAGAAGCAATTCATTTCAAAATTCCAGCATTCGCCCTTCTTCGGTCGGATTCGTTCAACTTTCGGTTACGTACGTACGTACGTGACAGGACGCTAGTTTACGTCGCACGTAAAGCCGGCCCAAGCGTGAACGTAAGAAACTGACGATTGCGCATGAGCACATGTCAATTGTAACGTTTACGTCTACGTCCTTGGCAGCACTTCAACTCTCTATTAATCCTTTATTGTTTTACAGTGGGTTTTATAAAGCTTGATCGGGCAATCAAATCGTTGATTTTGAATTAAGTCGATGGTTTACCTCAAAAATGAACTGAAAATAGCACAGAAATAATGACATTTCATTTATCACCGTGATCGGAGTTTTATGAAACCCGGCTTCAGCGTGTGGTTAGTAGTTTATGACATTTTCGGAAAAGTATGTAGGGGTAAGATTCCAATTTCAGCAAGAAAGATGGAAACGGAAAGAAGAAGTGAGAAAAATAATGCAATTATAGTGAACGTAAGATCCTGTAGATTTTATTTTGAATAATAATTTCAGTAGAATGCCTTCCGATGATAAAATTTTCATAACTCAAGTAATTGAGATAGGTAATGGTTCGTTTTGCGTAGAATGGTATATTACATGCCAGTGGCTGACAGGAAGCCAGTTCGAAATAATTATTTTGTTGGTGGCGTGGTCTTGGGCCTCCTCTGATTGAAATCTGACGAGCCGCCACTTATAGTACTCGTTTAAGTAGAACGCTCAAAAAGAAATAGGACTGTAAGTTGATCCACTCAGTGTACTCACCTATCTATTTCAAACTTCGAGTTCTTTTAATTTGTTCCTGCTATAAGGGGTATTCCTTGATTTGCATCCCAGGTGAATACGCCATTGAACCGTTTTCTACATTGAAATTGTTGTTAACTTTCATGTTATGAAGCTCCGTCTTGTCCAATAACTTGATTGCAGACAGGGGATCTGTTTGGCACCAATTATTCTTTAATTCGAGCTTTGGTTTTGCGTAATCTGTACCACTATCTGTTGAATAAGAAACGATTAAGTGAATATTAACTTACATAGAAGAATACAAATAATGAAATGATACACTATGCAGGGTAGATATTTCGGAATAAGGTTCCTTAAATTGGGAATGTTAATCCTCAGATGATTTTGATCTAAAGTTCCTAACTATGGTGTCTCTGACTTGTTCTTAATTTCACCTAGATTCTTCGTTATTGAATGAAGATTGAATTTGAAGAAAAAATTAAGAAGTCTTAGTCTCGTACAATGAGATCTTCTGAATAATGCTAAGTAAATATCATTTGCATGGAGAATATGAATAGTACTATTGCACTGTTAACTTTCGGGAATTTAATAATTTGGACTAAATTATGTAGATATTAAGTGATGTTTTCGATATAGATGTTACGTGATCTTTGAAGCTGTATTCTTTCCAAGTTAAGAATTTTGAAATTTGAAGAAAAATTTAAGAAAATCGAAAAGAGCTTCTGAGTGCTCGTTCATTGGTGGAGCATAGTACTATTACCTCGAAATTTTATATGGACTTGAAATTGATAAGGGTTTTCTAATAAGATGTTTTATTTTGAATAGCCCGCTTTCGGTAGATGCCACTTTGAGCTGTATTTTTTGACATTTGACAATGAACTACCCTTCAATAAAAATGGAACGATACACCCTTCAAGAACGCATTGAAATTTTTAAAATTCACTATAAAATGGTGAAAATTTGGCAGAGACGATTCGTAAAACTCGAACATTTTTGGGTCGTCGTGAAGCACCTTGTCGGACCGCAATAAAGAAATTGGTGGAAAAATTCGAGCTGTTGGTACAAGTTAGTGATGTGAAGAATAAAACCAGTGAACGTCGCTCAAGAACAGCCGATAATAATGCTGCTGTAGCCGAAATGATCCGGAATTCCATCGAAAAAACATCTTGATTGATGATTTCCACCTGGGTGGTTTCGTCAACAAGCAAAATTGTCGCATCTGGGGGCTCGGAAAACCTAAGAGTTATTGTGAAAAGCCTCTCTATACTTAACGTGTGATTGTTTGGTGCGGTTTATGGTCTGGCGGAGTCATTGGACCTTACTTTTTCCAAAATGAGGCTTGAGCAACGGTTACGGTGAATGGATTGCGCTATGGCTGATTTGGATAGTAATGATCTGGACAACGTTTACTTCCAACAAGACGGCGGTACGTGCCACACAAAGAACGAAACCATTGATCTTTTGCGGGAAAAGTTTCCGGACCGTGTTATCTCTCGAAGAGGTAATCACAATTGGCCACCGGGATCTTGTGATTTAACACCTTGTGACCTTTTCCTTTGGGCCACGTTAAAGAGAAGGTCTACGCCAATAGCCCAGCCCCAGCGTCGATTCAAGATCTCAACGATGGAATTCGTAAGGCTATATCGAGGACATACGGCAGCCACTTTGCGATTTGGTTATGAAAAATTTCATTAAAAGGATATGGTCCTGTAAGCGTGGTCGTGGTGGTCATTTGCCTTATGTTATTTGCCACTATTAATGACATAGCTTCTTCTTTATGATGAAATATCTGATCATTTATATTGAAAAATGGCATTTTTCTTTGAATATTAAAATAACAGCTCTTATTAGAAAACCCTTTACTTACATAAAAGAATACAAATAATGAAATGAACTTAAAAGATACACTATGCGGAGTATTTTGGAATTAAGTTCCGTAAATTGTGAATGTTAATCCTCAGATTATTTTGATCTAAAGTTCCAAGGAATACCTATGTTTCATTTCGTCATCAAGACGCGCGTACGATGTCGAAAATATAAAGCAATTTGTTCGTTTAATTTCAGAAACAATATGTCAGAGACTGTATTGACGAAACCTTATTTGAAACACCGTGTAAAAACAGGTGATAAAATAATTAAAACTCCTACCATCTCTCTCGTCCAATTCAATTGGACGTTGCATACATTTTTGGACTTGTTGTTTGGAATCGCAGGTAGCTGCGGTAACCATCAAATGGGCCATCATGCTACCACCATGTGATCCAGAACCAGTGCTTTTGGTGATAGCACTATACCTCATTGGCATCATACTTTGCCTGATATTCCTTTCAGGTCTAATTAGAATTATGTATAACTGAAATGAAAATAACACTATTGAAATTGAACAGGAACAAGGCTATAGGCAAATCAAGCTAAGCGATACGCCCTCTGGTGACGATCTGAGTAACTTTTAATATTGACGTGATTCTTTCATTTTGCATTGTGTTGTCGTGATTCATGTGAATATTTAACATTAATCATAAATTTTTCAATGTAATAAATTCATATCGCTTTTGTTCAGTGTTCTTCCTGAGAAAAAAATTCCAAATAATATACATTTCCATGCTTTCTCAAGCTAGGGACAAATTTCCTGTTTGGTTAGAAGGGAAATCGAGGAGTAAAGTGACAAAGTGTTGAAGGATCGACGAAAAGCCTGGCAACTGAAACTTAAAATCGGTAAACCAGTCACAGAAAATATGAAAGTTTGCTCCTTGCATTTTGTAGATGACGATTATTTTTATCGAGGTAAAAACGGATTACACAAATCTTGTAGGAAACTTATTGTAGAAAAAACCATTGAAGAATGCTCTTGTGAAGAGAAAAAGTAGGTACTGTTCGAATATAATAAAATGAAGTTAAATCAACTGTTCAACAAACACAATTGTTTTCCTTAATTTCCTCAACAGCCTTTTAACCTAATTCATTTTTCACTATGGCTGAATTGAATTGAAACATATGATGACACACACCGTCTTCACAGAAAATAAAAATATAATATACACAGTAATACACTCTTGCACTATAGTTTCTGAAATTTTGATACCTATATTGATGAAAAATCCGAATTTTAATGAAGCAGATATACACATAAACCATAAAACCGAATCCTTCCATGTCAATATTAATGGTTCTACGAGTGCCCGCCGTGGCGCTGCATTCTTACTTTCAGATGCCTATACTCATTGGCAAAAAACCTCGGCCACCTAAAATTTTGCTGAGGGTTCGTCGTCCAAGAACTTCCGTATTTTTCAACGATTTCAATTCTTTTACGCCAAATTGTAGCTTCATGAATTCTTTGGTATTAGAACAAACTTCAGAAAAGTTTTCCAAAAATTTTGTTAGCATATTTATAGAGGGTGTGAAGAAAACATGTATTTGTGGCCTAAATTCTTAACACCCTGTCGAACATTTAAAAAAAATTAATGATGAATTTAGTAAGTAAGTACAGTTCCCGACGGAACGAAACATGAGATATTTCCACTTATTAAAGCTTGGAGTGTTTGGAAAAATTTCAGGCTTTCATTTGAATACGTGTATCCATAGAAATTATAACTCCAATGGAAGCGCGAAAGAGAGAGACTCGTGATGCCAAGAAAGATAGAGCTAGTGGTGGCAAGATTAATTGGATTAATTTCATTTTTGAGAAGAATTTGTTTTTTTGCTATTTTTCAGACGTGTTTCAAATTTCTTTTGAGAGATAATTATGGTTAAATCGCGTGCAGCAGTAAACTGCACAAGTGATTTCTTTTATGTGACGTAAATAGAAGATTTGTATGATTTGATTGCAGTTAAATAAATGCCTTAGTTATTTATTTGTAAAATATCACTTTTTCAATGATGAATAATATAAATTATGTTTCTTCAAAATTTTCAAATAAACCATGATAGAACGATCTCGAAGGGCATTCACATTTTTCCCGCTAATATCCTTTTTTATAATATATTAATTTTTGTGCCCATAAAAACAAATAACTTTTAGGCAAAGTAAATATTCATTATTTTCATGTTTGCTCCAAAAAATCTTAAGAAAAACGTATAAATAAGAGAATTTTCATAAGCATGCATTATTGCATTGGCTCTCAAATTGGATTTGCGGCTTTTTGCCACCTCTAGCTCCTTAGACAAAGGAGTCTAAGTCTAGCTATACTCTCTCTTGGCATCACATTCTCCGAAAGTGTGAAGACAGGCCTCATCCATTGTAAGGTTAGTATATCTATGGTGTATCCTCAAAATAAATCAAGATAGATATAGGTGAAATAAGAACTGAAATATGAAAAAATCATTTTTTGCCGGTGAGTGTAGAAGGCCTGATAGAATTAAATTTGACCCCTAAGTCTTCAAGCAGTCCAATAGAGTCTTTTAAGACAATCCTATGATCAAAATTTGAAAAAAAATACTGCCGACTAGGCAGATTTGATTCCTTTTGGCGAAAATTTCAACATCTAATTTCCTGCTTTCTTACTGGCAAGGAATATTTTTAGGAACTTCACTTAGCATACATTTACTCACCTTTGGAGCGAATAGGCAAGCTATAGTTACACTTGCTGAAAGACTTATAGTAACAGACATACTAGTTATCCTAAGAGCAACATGGTTTGCTGTTCCGAAATATAGGGGAACGAAAGCCAACCAAATAACACAAGTAGTATACATTGTAAAACCTGAAAAACGATAAAATATTATTCAAAAAATACGCAACTAACATACATGATGTCTCTCACCGATATGTTTCGATTCGTTGAAAGCTTCTGGTATTTTTCTTGTAAGCACAGCATAAACAGTGCATATGACGATAAGGAAGATTGGATAGGCAAATGCTATCATATAGGAAGCATCTATGTCCGAAGAACACACCAAGAGATTATCCTCTCTTGTTGGATAGTGATAAATGGCCCTAGCGGGCGATATAAGCATCCACAGGGCGTTGATTAACACCTAGAAAAAAGTTAAAGTTAGTAAATATGTATATGAAAAAACGAGGTATAATACAGGGTGTTATATAATGGTATGTCACAACTCGAGGGGGTGAATCTACATGTAATTTTAAGAAAAAAAGTGCTGCAGCCGATATGATAAAAATCAAAATCAATTTTTGATATCTCCGTTCAATTTAAAAACTTTTTCGACTCTTGTAATTTTGTCCTATCTCTAACCATTTTCGAGTAAAAAAATATCGAACGATTGTATGTTGATATTGTATAAGCTTAATTTGACTATCAAATGACATATATCATATAAGCAAATTTTGGGCATACCTATCGAGTAATTCTATTATTTTTTTATTTAGCGAATCGTTCAATAATCGTCATCTGGGACTCAACTTAAGCTTATTATGCGAATTCATTCAGTCGTTCAATAATTTTTTACCCGAAAACGGTTAGGGATACGAAAAAATGACAGGAGTCAAAAAAGTTTCAGAAATTAATTTCACGCTAACCAGTGGCGTACCGCAAAAAAGTTTGAGAGTGGAAAAGGAGATATTATGGCTCTGGAAAAGAAAACACCTTGTAGATTCTAGTTAAAATTCAGGATAAGCGATGATGGAGACTGTTGAAAATAGCTCGCTTTCCAAATTTGGACCGAATATCTCAAAAACTGCAGGAGTTATGAAGGAAAAACCAATTTTTTTTTGGAAATTTCAACACTTAGCTCCGCAACGGAGCTTTCGCGTTTATATGGACTTTTTTTTTTGAAATTATAATTGTGAGATACTATTATGTAACACCCTGTACCATGTATAGGATCCTCAATTCGATCTTTCGATTAGCAGTGGAAATTTGATTTAATCTATTCCTTTGACTGTCATATCAATCATGGTTTATTAGAAAGAATACTTATTATTTTCAACTGATATGCACATTTTTTCATGGTATAGACAGCTATTAGTATCACTCACCTGAATGGAAACCAATCCACTGCAGATCAAAAGTTGGGATCTTGGTGATATGAAACTGGGCCTTCTTGCTGAACGTTTACCGGCATTGAATATTCGGTAAATTCTATTGGTTTTGGTAAATAGTGCTGCATAAACTACAGTGAAGCAGAACCCTGCACCAAATCTGTAAAAAAAACACAATTATTTCGGGAAGTTTAAAATTTGCAACATATATTATTTACTGACAAAGACACCCGGAAGGAGCTTTTGAAATTTGATTTTTTTTTGGTAAAACATAGATAGTATAACAAGAAGTAACTGATTATAATTTGGGAAAAGAATCGTGAAGGTTTATTCATGTGAACATTGGGATATTACATATCCCTCATTAAGAAATGGACCATCTCAATGCATCAATGCCAAGACGTGTTGGGGAGTGTACCTATAGATTATCGCGGACGACGAATGCATCATTAAAATATTCATTTAAAAAATGTACCTGAATCCTTCCTTTTTTCTCCAAATTTGAATCATTTACCCTTAACTATATTATATATGTTTTACCGAACAAATTTAAACAGTTCCTTCTGGCTGTTGCATTTTCTTTGTCAGTTAATAGTATAGTTCAATGAATATTCCATGAATCACAATTTCAACAAATTAGAAATTAATTCATCGAATGAAATGTAATAAAGGGTTTTCCAAAAAGAGGTGTTATTTTGAATAGCCCGCTATTTCGGTAGATGTCACGTTTGAAGTTGTCAGTTTTTGACATTTGACAAGTAGAAACTATGCCATTAATAAAAATGGAACGATACACGCTTCGAGGACGCACTGAAATTATTAAAATTCACTATAAAAATGGTGAAAATTCGTAACATTTTTGGGTCGTCGTGAATCACCTTGTCAGATCGCAATAAAGAAATTGGTAAAAAATTCAAGCTCTTTGGACAAGTAAGTGATGTAAAGAATAAAACCCGTGCACGTCGCTCAAGAACAGCCGAGAATATTGCCGTTGTAGCCGAAAGTGCTGAAGAAAACCCAGGTTTGTCCATTCCTCGCCGTTCTTTGGAATTAGGCATTCCACAAACGTATAAACCGTATTTTGATCTGGACAACGTTTAGTTTCAACAAGACGGTGCTATGTGCCCCACAGCAAGCAACGAAACCATTGATCTTTAGCGGGAAAAGTTTCCGGACCGTGTTATCTCTCGAAAAGGTGAACACAATTGGTCACCGAGATCTTGTGATTTAACACCTTGCGACTTCTTCCTTTGGGGCCACATGAAAGAAAAGGTCTACGCCAATAGCCCAGCATCGATTCAAGACCTCAAAGATGGAATTCGTGAGACTATCGAGGACATAGGGTAGCCACTTTGTGATTTGGTTATGGAAAATTTCATCAAAAGGATATGGGCCTGTGAGCGTGGTCGTAGTGGTCATTTGCCTGATGTTATTTTCCACTATTAACGGCATAGCTTCTTCTTCATAATGAAATAAACATCCGATAATTTGTATGGAAAATGGCATTTTTCTTTGAATATCAAAATAACATCTCTTATTGGAAAACCCTTTATAAAACAAATTAGAACGAATTTATTGATTGCTAGAGATCGAGCTTTCCTTTATCATTAATAAACTCGTTATAAACTAACCTCTGAACACCGCAAACAATATCAGTGGGCTTGACAACCAAAGCGTAAGTGATACCATAACACATCAGAATACCAGCAAGCAAAACGTAGCTCAACTCTCTTCCTGACGCTCTCACCACAGGCGTTTCGCTGTGTTTTATGAAGGTTCCAAGAACAAATATGGTTATAAAGATGCCAGTGGAGGAGAAAGACATTGCTCCGATAGCCCAAGCGCTATCATGTCTTAAGTATTCTTCGGGAATGTCAAGACATCTTATGTGATGGATGTCTGGGACTGTTCCTTGGGGACATTTGCGACACTGCGTTGGATCAGTTGGGTGTCTTATCTGAAAATTAATGGAAATTGATTGAAAATTGTTGAATATTCAACATAATTAATTAAAGCAGAGTATAATATTAATCGATTGAAATCAACCAATATCAAACTCATATTCAAGAGTTGATCTCATCCTTTTTGAAGGCAAAATGCAAAAAAGTGGTATCAAACAGAACACCTATGGATGGCCATTTCGTCCTTATTAGGACTCATTAGCACAGGATAGCTCTGAATGATACAAGGTATTTCTTGGAACTTACAGCGAAATGGCACCTTCTTTTAGGTATAAATATACCGAAGACGCCATCTCTAGTTCCATACGAACAACCTTCTTCCATAGCATGAACCTTGAACGAAGTAGCGAGATGTTTACCATTTGTTGCATTGACCGAAGAGTTCTTGCATTTCGCAAATTTTACGTCTTCAGTCCACGACGCGGTGCGCTCAGGGTAACTTCAGTTGACACCGTAGTAAATAATAAACGCAGGTTTAAGGCGTAACATCGCCATAAATAAAAAAATAATTAAAGCAGAGAATAATATTAATCGATTGAAATCAACCAATATTAAACTCATACTTCAGAGCTAATCTCGTCCTCGTTCAAGGCAAAATGCAAGGAAGTGGTATCAAACAGAGCACCTATGGATGGCGTCTTCGGTATATTTTTACCTGAAAGAAGGTGCCATTTCGTTTTAAGTTCCAAGAAATATCCTGTGCTGAAGAGTCCTAATAAGGACGAAATGGCCATCCATAGGTGCTCCGTTTGATACCACTTCCTTGCATTTTTCCTTGAACGAGTACGAGATTAGCTCCGAAGTATGATTTTGATATTGGTTCATTTCAATCGATTAATATTCTTCTCTGCTTTAATTATTTTTTTATTCATGGCAATGTTACGAGTTGATCCTCTGTTTATTGAACATAATTTTATTCTGGTAGGTTTATTGTCCGGAAACCTGAATATTCATCAGTGTTGAAACCATAATTGGCTTAAGAATCGAAAATCACTGACACGTTGTTTCCCTTATGCACAAAAACGAATGTTTTGGAAAATTGATGTTTTTTAGCGCTCGATCTATTTAAATGACTCGTTATGCTTAAATGTCTGTAATTTTCGAATTTTAAGCCGATAATGGCCACAAACGATAGGGTTCATCTCTCTGATGACGAATCGATGGTCAAATTCAATTCTGGTCGTCCGGCCGTCCGTTGGCACGATAACTTTCGAAGGCATTGTCCTAGAGCCTTGATATTTTCAGTATGAGTTCGGTTCCCAAATGCCGCGGTTAAGTCCGTTAACCAGCCAAATCGTACAGGGTGTTTCATAAAATATGGCCATTCAATATTTTTGTTTCCTAATATCTCAGACAAAACGAAACCAATCGAAATGAAATTTTGCGGCCACATGGAAAAAACATGATAAGCCCCATGCAACATATTGTGACCAAAGTGTTAACAGAAATAAAGAAAACACAATTAGAATACAGAAAAGAGGAATTTTTATATTTGGACAAAAAATCTGTCCGATCTGGGATGTAATTGTCGAACGCGTCTTGTAACTAAGCGAATCTCATCTCCATAAAATCCACATTGCTTCCTAAAGCGAAAATGTCTTGTAAGAAATCCAGTGAGGAGGCTTAACTTGTCATCGCTGAGATACAACTACTTTTTGAACTTTTCAGTTTAAAGTTCTCCACATTGTTTCTCTTTCAATTTCTTCCTTCTCTAAAAACTCTTTCTCAAAGATAGGTGCCTATACCACAAAAGGATTCTGGAACAATAAGTGGCGTTTTGTTCCCTTTTTGGCGAGTGTGTTTAGCCTCTTCATTTCTTTTAATTCCCTAGTGACTAGGAACAGACTAAACTGACTAAAGAAACCTTGTTGTTCTTTCCTATTCTATTGAGTTTTCTTCGACACTCCCATATTAGCTTTGAGACGATGACAAACAAATTCAATTCTTCGATAGCACCCTGATTATCAGAATGGATCACTCTATGTCACAGCCTTGATAGTTTCTTTCTAGGTTTTTGAAACCACTACAGTTTCTGAAGTTCTTGAAGACTCTGGAACTGGACGGTGGGCTGAATGAGATAATAATAATTCATCCTAAATGCTGTGTTGAACAACATTCCAAGAACTCAGGCGGACAAGGCTTGTTGACATAAAGAAAATGGCGGCTGAACACATAAACAACTTGAGAAATTATTTTGTAGATAAAGCAAACACATCGGACTTACATAAGATACTGTGTATAATATGGTGCCACATAGTGTCATATTGTCTATGTTCTGAAGTCAATGTCATTTGTCATGTCAATAATGCGCGCCAGTTAGTGACGCATACTGATATACTGGCAGCAAGACAGAATAAAAGCTTGTTCTAGATCTCCTAGTTTTTAATATTATTTTGTATCCTTGTGCCAAGTTATACATGGTGTCAGGTCGCTAGTGAACCTACGTGCTGCTGGAAATAACAGTGCAATCTCGAAGAAACTTGTGTCCGGCTAATTGCTTGTTTTTTAACCACTGGAGTGACCAAGAAAATGGAGAACTATTTCAGACCTCCAGACCCTCTCGTGCTAGATGGAAATATCTCTGAGAACTGGAAGAGATTTAACCAAAAATTCAAACTGTTCACAAAGGCCACTGGACTAGACGAAAAGGATGAAGAAAAGCAAGTAGCATGTTTTTTATCCCTGCTTGGTGATGACGGTCTAGACCTGTTCATAGCTTCACTTTCCAACCGGAAAAGATAAAATATTGTCCGAAATAGTTAAAAAATTCGAAGATCACTGTGCCCCACAAAAAAATGTAATTTTTGAAAGGGCAAAGTTCAATACGATAGTACAAAAAGAAGGGCAATCTTTTGATAGTTTCTTAACTGAGTTGAGAAAGGCAGTGAAGACTACTGAATATCCCAATCAAGATGAAATGATTAGGGACAGAATTGTTATAGGTATAAGAACACTTCTGACAAGGAGAAACTGATGAGAGAAGCATCTTTAATTCTGACAAAGGCAATAAATCATTGTAGAACTTCAGAAACAAGTAAAGACCAAGTGAAAACGTTGGATAATGAATCTCGAATAGATGCCATCAGAGCTAGTACATCCAAATCAGTCAAGAAAAAGATTCCAATAAATCTTGTAGTAAATGTGGTTATCAACATAAGTTTGAAAACAAGTGTCCTGCTACTGGATAGACATGTGCAAAATGCCAGGGTCGTGATCATTTTGCTAAAGTTTGTCATAACAAAATAAAGATTTAAAAGAAAGTACACAGCTTATCGCAAGGAGAAGAAAAAGAGACAGCAAATCAGATGCAGAAGCGAACGAAGATCAAGTGAAAGACGATGATGCAGACATCATATAATAAATTAGAAAGCAGCATAAAATGACAAGAAAAAGAAGCCAAGAAACTGTGGACAACAGAGATACAAGTCAATGGTAAGCCTGTAACATTCAAGCTGGATACCGGAGCTGAGGTAAGCACCTTACCATTAGATGTTTTAAAGAGAATTGATCCATGTTGTGGTGCGTAAGACAAATATTTCACTAATGTCATATGGTGATCCAAATTTAAACTACCGCTGTGTAGGTGAAGTTGTATTGTTGTGCAAAGTCAAAAAGTGCAAAGAGAAAATTTCATTCTTTGTAGTGAATGCTCAAAACCAAATGCCCTTGTTAGGTCTGCAAGAATGTCAAAAATTAAATTTAGTTAGAAAAGTAGATTTTATAAGTAAACAAAAACTGTTCAAAACTTTAGATGATGTTGTCAATGATTATTCACAAGTATTTGAAGGTTTAGGAAAGTTTCCGACACAGCATCATATAACTTTGAAGCCAGATGTAAAACCAAAGATAAATGCTATCAGGCGAGTGCCTCATACTTTGCAAGAACCACTAAAAAAGAAGCTATCTGATCTTGTGTCCCAAGGCATAATTGAAAAAGTAGACAAACCATCAGAGTGGGTACATCCTTTGGTTATCGTTGAAAAACCAAATGGTGACCTTCGTCTGTGTCTTGACCCAAAAGATTTAAATCAAGCGATTCAAAGAGAACACTTTCTAATTCCATCCTATGACGACATAGCTGTCAAATTAACAAATAAAAAGTTTTTCACTGTGCTAGACATGAATGGATACTGGCAATAGAATTAGATAGTGCAAGTTCTGATTTGATGACCTTTGGCACTCCTTTTGGTCGTTATAAATTTAAGAGATTGGCTTTTGGTATTTGTTCAGCCCCAGAGGTCTTTCAAAAGAAAATTGGGAAATTTTTGGAGACATCCCTGGAGTGGGACTTTATTTTGATGATCTGATCGTAACAGTTGCCACGGAGGCTGAACATGATCAAAACCTCAAGTGTGTATTAGATAGAGCAAATCAAAACAACATAAAGTTCAATCAAAAGAAAATACAATTTAAAAGGGAGAGTGTCAAGTTTATGGGCCAAGTTTTCTCACACAAAGGTGTTGAAACTAACAAAAAGTATATTGAAGCTATTTTAAAAATGCCTGTGCCTGAGTGTAAGGCAGATGTGTTAAGATTTTTGGGCATGGTCAAGTATGTTGGCAAGTTTATACCAAATCTGTCGAAAATTACTGCTCCATTAAGATCTTTAACAAGAACGATTGTGAGTTTGAGTGGACTGAAGAAAGAAAAATTCTTTCAATACCCTATTATATCTGTTAACTAATTCTCCAGTTTTGACATATTTTGACTCGAAAAAACTGATTGAAATTGAAACAGACTAGGTGACTGTTTGTTGCAGGAAGGCAAGCCTGTTGCGTTTGCATCGCGTAGTCTGACTAAAACTGAGCAAGCCTATGCCCAGATTGAAAAAGAAACATTAGCAATTCTTTTTGCAGTAAAAAAATTTCACTATTTCATTTATGGATTACCCACTAGAGTCTACAGCGATCACAAACCTTTGGAATTTATTTTCAAAAAAGAATTACAAACAGCATCTCCAAGAATTTTAAGAATGAGGCTAAAACTCCTGAAATATATTTAGAAATTTGCTACAAACCGGGAAAGTATATGTACATTTCTGACGCACTCTCTCGTGCATTTCTTAAGAAGGGAAATGAACATTCTGAAAATGAAATAGATTTTGCAGTTCATTCTGTAATCAAATACTTGCCTATGTCCACAAATCGAATCAGGCAATTCACTGTGGAAACAATTAATGACCCACAGCTCAGTACTGTTATAAAATTTATTAAAATGGTTGGCCACTTCAAAAATACCAAATTCCAGAAAATATCAGAAATTTTTACAAATTGAGAGATAAATTATTTGAATCCGAAAAGTTATTGTTCTTAAAAACAAATTAATTGTTCCTTGTAACCTAAGACAGGAAATGATAAAGCTTTTACATGAGGGCCACTTAGGAATTGAAAAGACAAAGTCGCAAGCCAGGAAAGTATTTTATTGGCCAGGTATGACAGTGGATATTGAAGCTTATATAAAAAAATGTAAGACCTGTGAGAAATTCTCTAGAAAGAATCCGAAACAAAAACTTCTTTCTTATCCATTACCTGAAAGGCCGTGGGAGCGCATTGGTTCTGACATATTCACATATGCTGACCAGAGCTATTGTGTTTTGTTTGATTCTTACTCCAACTGGCTTGAGATTTTGCCAATAAGAAATAAAAGTGCTGAAGCTGTTATTTCTCAAATTAAACCTGTGTTTGCAAGGTTTGGGACCCCTGATATTGTTGTTAGTGATAATATACCCTATAAGAGTGAGAAATTTTTAGAATTTGCCAAAAGTTGGAACTTTACTCTTGTTACACGTAGCCCAGAATATCCTCAATCAAACGGATTGGCTGAAAAAGCTGTGGCTATAGCGAAAAGCCTTCTAAAAAATCATTGGAGGAAGGAAAAGGTGATTTATGTTGTGCTTTATTGAATTATAAAAATTCTACATTGAAAGGAATGGGTTACTCACCATCCCAATTATTAAACAGCAGAAATTGCAAGACTAAGGTTCCAATTGCTAGTGAATTGTTGTATCCTGAATTGTGTATTAATGTAAAAGAAAAATGCTTGCTAAACGTCAAGTTAATGAACAGTATTATAACAGAATACTAAGCATCTAAACCACTCAACAAGGTTCAGATGTGACTGTTTTAAATCACAGAGATAAAATTTGGGAACCTGCAAAAATCAAAGATTTACATGATAGTCCCAGGTCATATATATTAAAAGATTGTAAAGGCAACACTATCAGAAGAAATCGCAGTGATATTAACCATCAGTAAACCGATTCAAGTTAACTGACAGTTCACTTGATGTTTGTGTATCTGATAGTGATGTTACCCCATCTTCAATTGTTTCTAGAAATAGTGTTTCAAGGTTTGAAGAATCTAACAGGGTAACACCGGAAGTGCATGATCCCTTACAAGTATTCAAATCAAATGAATCTCAGTCTCAAGTTCTATCCACTCGATTTGGACGAGTCATTAAAAAACCAGACAAATTAAACTTGTGAGGGGGGATGTATAATATGGTGCCACATAGTGTCATATTGTTCTATGTTCTCAAGTCAATGTCATTTGTCATGTCAATAATGCGCGCCAGTTAGTGACGCATACTGATATACTGGCAGCAAGACAGAATAAAAGCTTGTTCTAGATCTCCTAGTTTTTAATATTATTTTGTATCCTTGTGCCAAGTTTACATACTGATTGAAGCAGATTGTTCAACACCTCTATTACTAAGCGAGCACCCTCATGAAAACACCACACAGACGGATAGTGATAAAATTCAAAGATGGAGAGAAAAGCCCCTACATGGAAGACACCTGAACGAGGTCACCCAGGAACATGTCGACATTCCTGCGTCGAACTACTGGCTGACTTCTGGAAGATTGTTTCCTGAGACAGAAGGTTTCCTCCTTGCCATTCAAGATCAAGTAGTGCAAACTAAAATCAGAAATATATCATGAAGCATAGGAGCCTCACCGACGATAGATGCCGCTACGGATGCCAAACATCAGAAACAATCCAACATATTACAGGAGGCTGCCAAATGTTTGCTGGAAATGAATATAAGAGTCGACATGATGCAGTTTGTAAAATACTTCATCAGAACTCGCCATCCAACTGAATATTCTGCAGTCCGAACAATTCCATATTATAAGTATCAGCCTGAAGTAATACTGGAGAACAACCTTTACAGGTTATACTGGGACCGCACAGTACTTACAAATTAACAGTTGCTAATAACAGGCCAGACATAATCCTAGTGAAGAAAGGGAGAAGAGAGCAATACTTATAGACGTAGCCATCCCGAACAACAACAATCTACGTCAAAAATATGCTGAAAAAATATCGAAATATCGAGAGCTTGTACTTCAGATCAAAAGGCAGTGGGGAATGTCTAGTACCAGAACCATTCCCATTCTCATATCAACCACAGGAATTATTCCTAAGAGCCTCAAGTCCAACCTCAAGGAGTTAGATTTGGATGAAAACCTTTTTAAAGTAATGCAAAAAGCAGTACTTCTTGGTACTGCTAGAACGGTAAGGAAGTTTGTAGGTCACGATGGACACCAGGAACAACCATGGAGAGAAACATTGCAAAACCAACTACCACGACATCAACCGAGAGATCCAGGACCAAGCAACGAAGGACGAACAACCCAGGACCCAGAAGAAGAAGAACACCGAAGACCTCAGAGCTCAATCCCCCTGATACTTGCTATCCGAGATGAGTGAATGTTCCCCTTAGTAGGGAGTGTGATAGCCGATCGCTAGGGGGTGTGAAAAATCACACCCTTTCTACGCTAATAGGCTCAAGTGGATAATAATATAGTTTATTTGCGAAAATACATACATTAAGTTACAAATAATTTGACAGAAATTATACAAATAAACTCAATAACCACAAAGTCCGTGTGGACTGTCTGTGGTGATCAGTGCCTCGCATCGCCAAATACAACAAAGAACAAAAAAAAAACAATCTCCATACCAAAACTCGTTTTGCTGTTCGAAAATTTTGCTAATTTCCCTACTCTTTCCAATCCACTTTTAAGCCCTAGTAATTTACCTATTTTTTTTCCTGTTGGTCAATAACACAACAGAAACGCGTATGGTGTGTGTGAATTCACGTATCTTACAATCTTTTATTTTTAATATCTATTATGTCCACAACAGTATTCCTATCAACAGAAAATACAGGAATCTTCCCTGATATCTGATGGTAAAAAGTTATATACACGGGTGCAAGGAAATAGTGGGATCTTTCACCTACAGTCCTCTGGGTCGACGGAATTAAAAGGTTTTTTTTGACACCTCAAGGTATGGGGAGCACAATAAACAATTCAATCACGATGCACGAGTTCCCCTTTAATGAACCTGAAATCTCGAAAACTCTTGAAAATAATATAAAATTTTTATATTCACCTGATATTGCGAACAGTTGAAACAGTGCCAACAGCAGCTTTCTCCTTCTACATATTTCTTCGCCTGACCCAAGTTGCAAGGAAGACTACATACAGATTCTGGTGGTTTTGGATCACCCAACTTGAATTGGATTTCTGAAAAGAAGAGTTTTTTATCAGTTTTATTGATCAGAAATTCACGGAGAAATATTAGTGTAGGTTAAAAACAGTAGTTGTGTACAGATGATAACAGACTTTGAAAGTCCAAAAGTCGCCATCCGATCTTGAACTCAATAACTTCTGAATTATTTTCAAAAGATTGAGTATCTTCTGATATAGGTACCGGGTTTTTCACTATAATTTGACCCCCCCTTCAACTTTGTTATTAAAGGAGATACAAAAAAATGTTTCGTATAAAAGTTTCACGAAATCAACTGAGGTTTTTTGATATGAGTCAAGAAACTGAAATGTATACAGGGTGATCAATATATTGATAGCAACTTCATTTTTTTAAATGGAACACCCTGTATATTTTTCCATATTTGGTTAGCTCTTTTTTCCCTGATTTCGAATATGTAACATATGTTGGTCTATCTTTCTTATTCTGAGCACCACAGAGTCCCGATTTAACACCGTTGGACACGTTTTTATAGCCGTTCCTGAAGGAAAAAATCTACTTCAGCAATACTGACAATCAATGAAAGCGGAGAATAATATTAATGATATAAAATCAACCAATATTAAACCCATAATTCGGAACTAATCCTGTCAACGCACAAAGAATAGTGATAATATTGTAATGATTAGAAACAAATTTTGAAGCTTTAATTTCTGACTTGAATCAGAGCCATAATAATGCTATCAAAAATAGTCTAAACAACTTGAGACAACTATATGACCTAGGTGTATTGAATGAAGGTGGTCATTTTGAGCAATTTCTAGTTGATATTTTTTATTCATTTCAAAACTTTAGAACTCTGAAAATTGAAGAGACACATCCACATACGCATTTATATTCGAGATCAAGAGGAAATAGCCTATCAAAAAAAGTAAGAATATACAGGACAGGGTGTCCCATTTGATAAATATAGTCGCATTCAATGTTGTTCACCTTGTATATCTTCCCATTGACGTTATTATAACTCCAAAAATGAGCACTTTCAGTAAACGCACTCTGCCACTTGAAATATGATTACAGATCTTGGCAGGTGGTTCTTAAAATTTGAAACTCTGTGGATCTCAGAATAGAAGAGATAGACCAACATATGTTACATATTCGAAATCAGGGGAAAAAGAGCTAGCTAAACATGGAAAAACATACAGGGTGTTCCATTTCAAAAAATGAAGTTGCCATCAATATGTTGGCCACCCTGTATATATTTCAGTTTCTGAACTCATATCAAAAAACCTCAGTTGATTTTGTGAAACTTTTATAGGAAATATTTTTTTGTATCTCCTATAGTAACAAAGTTAAAGGGGAGGTCAAATTATAGTGAAAAACTCGGTACAGGGTTCACTCAAAATTATGGCACCATATAAATTACTTATGAATTTTTGATCTTATCCTCTATAGTTTTTGAGCGCTCGTTCTCTTTAAACGAGTGCTATATCGTTTTGCCCAAATGTCTGTAATTTTCGAATTTTGAGCCGAAAATGGCCTCAAACGATATGTTTCTACTCCCTGATGACGAATTCGTGGTAAAATTCAATTCTGTCCGTGGGGCCGTCCGGCCGTTAGCACAATAACTTTCGAAGGGATTGTCCTAGAGACTTGAAATTTTCAGGGTGAGTCCGATTCCCTAATGGCTCGGTTAAGCTCGTTAACCAGCCAAATCGTACAGAGTGTTCCATAAAATATGGTCATTCGAAATTTATTGTTATAATATGTAATTTGACAAACCCTGTAGAATTTGAGGGTAATAAATGAACTATGAACTATGTTGCATCCATATGCAAGAATCATGCAAAATTTTGTGGCCATAGTGTAAACAGAACCATAGAAAAATCAATTGGAATATTGAAAGGAAGAAGCTTAATATTTCCATAAAAAATATCCGATTCGAATGGAATTTATTTTATAAATAAAGATTGATACACTGAATGTTCCATGCAGAATTTTGTGGCCATAGTGTTAACAGCACCATAGAAAATTCAATTGGAATATTGAAAAGAAGAATCTTTATATTTCCATAACAAGATATCTGATTTATGAATGAAAACTGATATACTGAATTTTCATGCAAAATTTCGTGGCAATAGTGTCAGGAGAACCATATAAAATTCAATTTTAATATTTGAAAGAAGAATCTCTATATTTCCAGAACAGGATAACCAATTCAATTATTTCGTGATTCAAGATTGATATCTATACTGAATGTTCGTGCAAAATTTCAAGAGGATCGCATCATCAGAACGATAGAACTTATTTTTCTTAATATTCATTTTTAACATATTTAATTTTTTGAACAATTTCTAGAATATAATTCCGATTGTGCTGAGATTCTGCATTCATATATTTGGTATCGATCTCAAATCGCATGTAAAATTTGAGGTAATACTCTTATTGTTCCACCAAAGAACGAGCGCTCAGAAGCTTCTACTCAGGGCTTTTTTTAATTTTTTCATTTGACAAATGCTAATGAATTGAATATTTCACAGTATTTTCAGTATTTCAAAAAATAATTGATGAAGTGTAGGTTTATTGGAAACAAATATTTGATACATCTGAAGAATTTAGAATTTGAATAACCAGTTTTTCTGTAGAGCGACGCTTAACGAGATGTAGTAGATTTCTGATGAATGCTTACAGAAACGACGAAAGTGGACCGAAACAACGTAAGTACAGTAAATATTTCATAAAATGAAAATAAATTTGAATTCTCAGAATGCTATTGGTCCCCTTCTCCACATTTATAAATTCAAATTTCCTTGTTCAACGTTCATTTCGGCCTTCGAAAGGAATAATTTAAGCAGTCGCAATATTCAGGATAGGGTGAAGGGTGAACAAGAAAATTGAATGCATAAACGAGTAGAATTAGACCAATAATTCTCAAGATCTTCCCAATAACAGCGCAGCAACAGTTCATAACTTCAGGGTAGTGTTTTCTCTGGACCGGCTGTGGTCTCAGACGACTCGGTTGGACTCATTGATGAAGAATCCGTGGTCAATGAAAATTCTGTCTAACCGCTCGTCCGTGAATACGATATGTAATGAAGTTCAATTTTATAACTGAGAAATTGATCTTCATTTTAAAATAATTCATCCGAGTTTTCATTTTAAATTCGTGAATTTTTATTCCGTTCAGAATTAATTCAAAACAATTTATACAGAAAACATCGTAGAACCGTCCGCAAGAACAACGCCGATCGCCGATAACGCCGTTTTTTGCATATACGTACGATAAGCCAGTTTTAAGATGTTTTTACCGAGGTACTCTCCTGCAAATTTTAACGTTTCTGCGCCTACCTTTTCCACCCCCTCCGGAAGATTATAAAAGGCGGGGTTTTCCTACATCGGTAATTAGTTCCGAATTATTTCTGCTTGAGACGTTTACCTTTTCAATTAGTTCCGAATTAGTTCTGCTTTAGACATATACCTTTTAAATTAGTTCCGAATTTAGTTCTGCTTTAGACATATACCTTTTAAATTAGTTCCGAATTATTTTCTGATCTAAACGTTTCTAGATTTTTTCTAAACTTCCGAATTTTCTCATTTTTGCTTTAAAGTGAGTGCGAGTGCAATTGAATTAAAGTACCGAGCCGATTTATTGCAGTCCTATTTTTATTCATCGTTGAGTCTACCTAAATAGCTGTTCCGTCAGATTCCGTAACAATACCTTTCCTAGTTTGTCCAGGTGCCCGTAGTTAGTCTGTCTTTCATGGCGTGTAAACTCATGGTCAGGCCGAAGGGCTCAAGCGAACCACTGCTCTAGTACGTTCAACCGAATAACATTCCTGCTCTGTCCTGCTCCTTAGTGCCTGTAGTTAGTCTGTCCTTCATGGCGTGTATACCCATGGTCAGACCGGAAGGCATAACCGAACCAATGCTGTAGCAAGTTCGACATATCCTGTTCAACCCTCTAATTTCACCTGGCCAAACCCAACCTGTTTATACGAGAAACAAGCAAAGTGGTAGACAACGTGGTGAATTCTAGGACTGAAAGAATATCGGACAAATATAACCGTTGTGCACTCTTATCCTGACCCCTTTTATCCCTGTTTTCCTGATATTCTCATATATTTGAATTCACCGTTTAAATTTAACTTACTTTCTATTCTGGCTGACTCGTATCGGGAAAATATTTGTTTCTTATGAAAGTGCTCGCAGTCAGACAAAACTGACCAATCTTTTTTTGTATTTTATTTCACATAGCGCCTTATATCACTGTACTTTGTTAACTATTTTCGCTATCTGAATAAATTGTGTAATTACTACTCTATTTCTGATTTTCTCTGTTATCGCTAATATCTTAGATAACGAAGAATTCTGTCTCTGACTAGCAGCTGCCCTGGTAGGTTTGCTATTCTCCTTTATTAGAAAAAGAATAGCTGGCGCTCGAGGTAAGTTTCACCGAGAAAACCACGTTACAGATAAATAGAGATGCCTTCGCGCATTTGTTATGCAGCCAAGAAAAATCTGTTCATGAACGCGGACAATATTCCGGCATTTCGAACTCGTGCCGTTTGTTCATTCCGTATTGGGATAATTGATCTACCGCTCTCCTATTCTGATACTAACGTCTTGCATCTGTTACAGACAATGCTGTCAGTTTGGTAACATCGTCTGTTAGTGTTTAGTTTCTGGATGCGATCCGTTTACATCTTCAATTCGATTTGACGTTCATAAACTGCGCTAATACAATGAATTTACTGGTTTGGAGGCAACTCATTATTGTTAAAGGCTATCCCGGTAATTATAGCTAAGGCAAAATTACGAAAATGTTGTATTGTAGAAATGGAAATCTAACCAATTGTTTACTTCAGCCCAGTGCGGCATTGAAAAGCTTTCCATTTTACTCCAGACCTTGGTTGAGTACTATTTACTCGTATCTCTATGTTTATTTCTTACTCTAAACTAAACTAACGGACCAAATCGGTCCAGTAGTTTGGGAGTTATTGACATTTGAAATTAATTATAGTCCCGATATTTCTGAACAAACACGTCTGATCATTTCAAAATTTGGTATTTTGAAGGAGAATTATGATTGGCAAATAGATCGCCAGAAATTTGGTTTCATTGTTATAAAAATTTAAGCAAAGCCCTGAGCAGGAGATTTTGAGCATTCGTTTTTTGGTGGAGCAATAAGACTAATACCTCAAATTTTATATGAGACTTGAGATTAATACCAACTTTATGAATACGGAATCTCAGCACAATCGTAATTAAATTCTGGAAATTATTCAAAAAATGAAATATGTATGTAAAAAATAAATAACTACAAAAATTAAATTCTATGGTTCTGATGATGCGATACTCTCAAAATTTTCAGCACGAACATTCTGTATATCAGTCTGAATTCTCAAAATAAATATCATTCGAATCGGATATCCTGTTATGAACATATAGAGATTCTTCTTTTCAATATTACAATTGAATATTCTATGGTTCTGTTGACACTATAACCACGAAACTTTGCATGAAAATTCAGTATATCAGTCTTAATTCGCTGAATAAATTTCATTCGAATCGGATATCCTGTTATGGAAATATAGAGATTCTACTTTTAAATATTCCAATTGATTTTTCTATAGTTCCTTTTACATTATGGCCACAAAATTTTGCATGGGACTTATTATGAGTATCTTGCATATGACCGCAACATTTTATTTCGATTGGTTTCGTTTTGTTTGATATATTGAGGAACAAAAATTTTGAATGGTCATATTTTATGGAACACCCTGTACGATTTGGCTGATTAACGAACTTAGCCGAAACATTTAGGAAGCGAAATCACCACCTAAATTTCAAGTCTCTAGGACAATTATTTCGAAAGTTATTGTGCTAACGACCGGTCGGCCCCACGGACAGAATTAATTTGACCACGAATTCGTCATCGGAGAGTAGAACCCTATTGTATAAGACCATTTTGGGCTCAAAATTAGAAAATTACAGACATTTGGGCAAAACGATATAGCACTCGTTTAGGAAGAACTTTATATTCCGGCATAAGCTGAAAACGACACATTTAAATGAAAAATTTATTTTTCTCCAACCATCAAAAAATGTTGACATTTTTGTACTATTTTCAGGTGCAAAAGTCATAAATTCTCTTACCGTACAAAAATTCACTCGTTACTCAGCAACACTTTTAATCCTAGGATTAAAAACGCTACTTTTAATCCTTGGATTAAAAGTAATGGCATTCGACGTCTAGTTGACAATCACTGTCATTAGCATGTGTTCAAATTTATAACCAAAATATTAACGATTCTTGACTGAAAGCAATTTTATTGTAATTTTGACTTGGTTGGAGAAAAAATAGTATATATTATTCGGACTAAAAGTGCCTATTTTAACTCGCAATTTTGCATTCGCTCGGCTGCGCCTCGCAACTGCAAATATTGCTCGTAAAAAAAATATGCACTTTTAATCCTTATAATATAATATACTATTTTTTAATTCTTACAAAAATGCAAAACGAATAACCACCCGGTACCAACCGTATCAATTTTGAGCGCTCGTTCTTTGGTGGAGCAATAAGACTATAACATTTTTCATTATTCATATTGAGTTGAAAAAATACTTCCTTTTCCACTCATTCATTATTCTCTACACATAGCAGTGAATTGATATAATAAAAGCAAGCTCATGATTTCATTAAGAAGAGTTCTCAACAATTCAGTTTACTCTCGCTAATACAATGAATCAGCTGGCCACACCCTGCGAAAAACTCGTTTCATGCATACAAAGTGCCAACAGAGGTAAATATTTTCTTTCAACGTGAGGTAACGCTAATCAAAATAAATAATTCCAGGAAAAATATATCAGGAGCAATTGCGGTTATAGCGTCGGTGCTTTATACATACAGGGTGATTTTTTTGAGCGTTTCATTAGAAATTTTCAAGGAAGGAATTGTAATACGGATTTGAGATTTTGTATTTTCGTATTAGTGTTCATAAACTCAATTTGTAAAATGTTTTCAAGCAGAAACTACGTCCGGTTCTACCGTAACGAATGTTGTTTAATTTGAATTAAACATTAAGGAATATCCAGAAGAAATCGCATTTAAATTTTAGGAATTCAAATTCCATGGAAAATTACCAGGAAGCAGTTATCGACCTCATGCATTCAATATTCCATATCTAGGCCAAATAATATGCGAATTTTGCAGATTCCAGCAACTCCGGAAGGCGGCCCATGACGAAAACTGTGTGTCGTCACAAATAATATATAAGCTGTACTCATTTAATTCTCAACAACATTTATTGTTCATATTTTGTGCTATATAAACTAAACAAATCTCTCAAACTCCACCGCGAGTTTTACTTGGTTTGTAGGGGATTTACTCTGAAGATACCTCCGGCCCGAAGGACCATGTATCTTCAGAGGGTGTCCTCTAAGGATATGTTTCTACTTTCTTCAACGGTTCGTAACTCCGTTAAAGTAGCAGTGAGATTATGGAGAGTAGGGGGTTGTAAATCCCCTACAAACCAAGTAAAACTCGCGGTGGAGTTTGAGAGATTTATTTAGTGTACATAGCACAAAATTTGAACCGGTTTCAAGAAACTTATTCAACTGTATATGATGAATACGAAGAAATTATGAAGAAATTCGAAGACGATGAACAACCAGACAGAACTTCACTACAAGGACGTCCCAATCTTCCAACATTGCCTACAGTATCAATACCAATATTTTATGGGAACTACGGAGCATGGCCAGCATTCAGAGACATATTCCTGCAACTCATACACTATAATAAATCAATTGGGGATGCTGAGAAAATCCAACATCTAAAATCCAACGTTCAAAGGGAAGCCGGTAAATTAATTCAACATCTTTCGAACACTGCAGCGAACTATGCAGGAGCATGGTTAATAATTCGGGAGCGATATGAAAACGAAAGAATTTTATTTCGCAAATGCATGGAGGCCATATTATCCCAGCCCATCCTCCAGCACGAATCAGTACAAGGACTTAAGCTACTTCACGACGTGACAAAGGAAAATCTGAACGCAATCGAAACCATGGGAATCAACATTCAAGAATGGGTCCGATGATAACGCATCTCCTAGAATCCAAAATGGACCCTGAATCCCGCCGTGTGTATGAGACCACCTTAAAGGAACCAAAGAAAATACAGAAGCTAGAAGATCTTTCATAGAACGACGATTCCAAGCATTAGAGGGAGGCAAAACACCAGCTAAAAAATGGGAACCGATTAGAAAGCACCATCCTTTTGAATCAAGAAAGACATGGTCAGCTAACACAGCTCACCTACAAACAGCCAAATGCCCATTATGCCAAGCAGGTCATGCACTGCGAGCCTGCCAGAACTACTTAGCAATGACCGTGAAGGAAAGACTAGACTACATAATTCAAAGCAAAAGATGTCACAATTCTAGTTTATGAAGACTTTTCTTGTTTTATATGGGGACCACCTTGAATTTGGATTTGTTGGTTCAGGATTTCTTTCTCAATTGTTCTTGTATTTCTTCTGAGTAAGTATGGACGTGACGATTTTATACTGTGAATTCTGGATGCGGCTTGGCTTGATGTCTCCCAGTGGATTTGTGGCTATCCCTAGGCTGGTGTGGCTTGAAGTACCATGGATTATTTGAGGGTATTCCTCAGAAGACTTTTCTGCTCTCTTCAACGGTTCGTAACTCCGTTGAAGTAGCAATGAAGAATTATTCAGTAGATTGTAAGTCTATTGAATTGTGTGAAATCCGGCCCTTAGGACCATGTATCTTTAGAGTGTATCCTCGTTCGTAACTCCGTTGAAGTAGCAATTTAGAATCCAATAGATTGTAAGTCTATTGAATTGAGTGATGTCCGTATGAAGGACTGTGTAACTTTGTAGGGTGTAGGGTAAACAAATGTGAACTTCGTTATTTCAAACGTAACACCCTGTATATTATGTATATTTGAATTCTTCGTTTAATTCTGCAATGATTGATGCATGATGTACGCAACCAGCTCAAGCGGATTTTGAGTTATAGCCTGATTATCAAATTTTCTGACAGAAAGATTGTCACAAGTAAGTGATTATATTTTCAAAATAAATCATTGTAGAGAATTTAGTGAATAAACAAAGTTACAGATGTTTGAGCAACTCCAACACCTTGTAGCATTCGACACATCGTTCAATAAGGAAACATGTTGAGGTAACCAGCGCATTCCCCAATTTGCAACGCAAAGAAAAGAAAAGTTTCGAGACATTAAATGATGCCGAAATGTTTTATTCTCTGAAATTCATCTCAGTTGAAAGAATAACGTGCAGAAGCCAACCAGCCAGATTGGTCGAGATTAGAACGAGAAAGAAAACACGGCATTTTTACTGAATTACCTACATGATCGATTATTTGTGTAGCATTTCGATTCATTCAAGCTTTTACACGTTCGTTCATATTTGACGAACGATAATTCAAATTTAAAATGATTCTTTCCTGTCGAAATCTCGAATCTACTTTGGAAATTTCAATATTTCGATTGAATTATTTATGGTTCTGTGCACACTATGGCCACAAAATTTTGCATGAGGCTTGTTATGAGCATCTTGTGTTTGGACGTAACATTTCATTTCGATTGGTTTCGTTTTTTCTGAGATATTGAGGAACAAAAATTTCGAATGGCCATATTTTATGGAATACCCTATACGATTTGGCTGGTTAACGAACTCAGCTGAGTCATTTGGGACCAGAACTCATCCTGAAAATTTCAAGTCTCTAGGACAATCCCTTTGACAGTGACTGTGCTAACGGACGGCCGTAAGGCCGCACTTCCCCACGGCCAGAATTGAATTTCACCACAACTTCAAAAAGTCTAACCCTATCGTTCGAGACAATTTAAGGCTCAAAATTTGATAATTGAAAGTAAAACGAGCGCTCAAAAATAAATAAATGAATGATTGAATAAATAAATCAAGAAATATATGAATGGATAAATGAATGAATGAATAAACAAAGTAACAGATGTTTGAACGACTCCAACACGTTGTTGCATTCGACACATCGTTCAATAAGGAAAAAGGTTGAGGCAACCGACGCATTCGCCAATTTGCAACGCAAGAAAAAAGGTTCTAGACATCAAATGATGCCGAAATGTTCTGTTGTTTGAAATTCATCTCAGTTGAAAGAAGAGCGTGCAGAAGCAAATAAAAAAATAAATAAACGAATAGAAAAAAGAATGGATAAAAATGAACGAATGATTAAATAAATAAATCAAGAAATGTATAAATAGATAAATGAATGAATAAACAACTCCAACACGTCGTTGCATTCGAAACATCGTTCAATGAGAAATCATGTTGAGGTAACCAGCGCGTTTACCAATTTGCAACGCAAAGAAAAGAAAAGCTTCGAGACATTAAATGATGCCGAAATGTTTTGTTGTTTGAAATTCATCTCAGTTGAAAGGAGAGCGTGCAGAAGCAAATAAAAAATGAATGAATGAATAGAAGAAGGAATTAATTAAATAGTTATTTAATCAGCTAGGTTATTACAGCGACTAATGGTCAAAATATTTTGATAGTTGCTAGATTAATAACCGACGATATCAATATGAATTGTGCATGAATTCTTGATTGAAATACATTCTCATTTTGCAAAAGACTTAAATTTGACATAATAAAATTTCTATGTTCCAGTAGAGTTTTGACATTTCACGTAGTGCTTCTGAATACTTCGTGAACGGTTGCTATGAGGACTGCACATTAAAATAGCAGAAATTGAGCAAAAAATGGATCATTCATGTTCAATTTCGTACACATTAAATTCGCCTTTCATTTTGAGATCGACGGAAGAATAAATGAATGATAAAATAAATGATTCAAGAAATGTATTAATAAATAAGTAAATGAATAAACAAAGTTACATATGTTCGAGCAACTCCAAATCGTTGTTGCATTCGAAACATTGTTCAATGAGCAAACATGTTGAGGTAACTGGCGCATACGCCAATTTGCAACGCAAAGAAAAGATAAGGTTCGAGACATTAAATGCTGCCGAAATGTTCTGTTGTCTGAAATTCACCTCAGTTGAAAGAATAGCGTGTAGAAGCCAACCAGCCAGATTGCTCGGTGCTTAGAACGAGCAAGAAAACACGGCATTTTACTGAATAACATGATCGATACACGTTCACTTTCAGAATGATAGATATGGGAACACCGACTGCTTGTTTAGAGTTCATCAAACTCGGAAACGGAAACAAAAAGAAATTTTTGATCAATGCCAGGCTTGAATGGGGGAAGTGTCGGCGATAGACTTCGGGAGACATCAATTTGCGGAGTCATTCGTCTTTCTAGACGGAAAGAACAGACTGAATTATAATGTAACCGAAAAGTTTTTACTTTTACAATGACAAAAATGCCGAAGGTGGAAGAACATATCAAAAACTGGCCAAAAAAGCATATGACAAAATGATGAATCAACAAAATAGCGAAATGAGAAGATCCATTGAATATAATGAGAAGGAAAGAAAAGGGAAAAGACTAAAAACCATGCAGGCAGAAATGTAAAGAACACAGTTTAACACACCGAATTGAAAAATAAAAGCGACCGAGAACAAAAAGCAAGATAGCAGAAAAGGAATCAAGGATTCTATACCTGCAAATTCACAGGACACAGGAAACATGTTGAGGTAACCAGCGCATTCGCCAATTTGCAACACAAAGACAAGAAAAGGTTCCAGACATTAAATGATGCCGAAATGTTCCATTGTCTGAAATTCATCTCAGTTGAAAGGAAAGCGTGCAGAAGCCAACCAGCCAGATTGGTCGGTGCTTAGAACGAGCAAGAAAACACGACATTTTCACTGAATTACCCACATGATCGATTATTTGGGTAGCAGTTCGATTCAGTCAAACTCTTTGTGACAATTATATCCTTTATCATATGAGTCTACTTTGCAAATTTCAAGTTTTTAGGGTGTTTAAAACGAGTACTGCCGAAAGGTCCAACTTGGATTCCCCCAACTGGTGTTTATGAACGTGAAATGTCATGCGTGTAAGCGTGTTGCGAGTGTTTAGTGGGCAGCTCGCACTTATTTTATGGTTGAGTTGTTGTTTTGATTTCGGAAGCTCTTGCACTGAAGATTTCAATAGATATTTAAAATGAATGCTATAGCTAGAATAGGTGGTTTAAAAGTTAATCCGATACAATCAAAAATGAAGTATACATCAAGAAGAGATTATTCTTTTTTCATCACTAGCAAAATTTTGGATGAATCAATCACAGCATTAGAAAATATACAACGGGTATTGAAAAAGTGAGTTCATATTTCTTTCTTTAATACAGCAGCTTATTTGAAAATTTCGAATGGTACCTATATCTACTCGTTTATTTGATACAATAGCTTATTTCAAAGGTTTGAATGCTATATCTCGTACTTGCAAAAATTCAGTGGTTAGTTTACCAGTGGCGGCATAGCTCATTCTGAAAACAAAAAAGGGCTATATCATCTTATTCAGGCCGAATCGGAAAAAATGGTAGAGGAAAAAAGTGTTTCTTTTGACCCCAGGAAAATATGGTTAAAATAATATACAGGGTGAGTCTTTAACTTGTACATATATTTTAACCGTAGATTCCTGAGGTCAAAAGAAACACTTTTTCCTCTACCATTTTTTCCGATTCGGCCAGGTTAAAAAGATACAGGCTGTTGAAAATCCATGAAAAGCATAAATTTTCAGTGATATCTCGCAAACGATTCCTTCAAATGAAATGATTTTTTAAACATAGTTTTTCATGAATATGATTAATCTTTCCCGACTACAAAATTTCGAGTAATTCGATGTTGAAAGAAAAAAAATCTTAGAAATTCGAAAAATTGGGTACTTTGGCTGAATGGAACTCTGTCGAAAATATTCACAGAATTCAATTTTCCTTATGTGGTCACTTTGACAAATTTCAAGAATAATTCGAGAATTTGTTATCTGGAATGATGAATGGTAAGAGAACTAGCGGATTTTCTTTAAAAATGGGGTTACAATGAATAAGCTCACCTCTATACTTCTTCAGTGTAAATCCTTATCTATTCAAGCAAATTTCCACACCACTTTCGAAGTACCTATTGCAATTTTGTTTCGTTGAGCTTTGACATACGTTGATCCAAATTTACATTACGTTAGAATACGTTCATTTCTCATTTATTCATCATATTTATTACTGCTAAAATGACCTCAATAAAGTTATTATTCATGAAGTCGTATGATTTTGAAAAACGAACTAACCACAGAACATTGATGTTAAAGAATCTAGTGTCACATCTGTGACTTTCACCATGCGGACACCCCTTGAAATTCAATCACCCCAACTGGTGTTTATGAACGTGAAATGTCATGCGTGTAAGCGTGTTGCGAGTGTTTAGTAGGCAGCTCGCACTTATTTTATGGTTGAGTTGTTGTTTTGATTTCAGAAGCTCTTGCACGGAAGATTTCAAGAGATATTGGAAATGAATGCTATAGCTAGAATAGGTGGTTTAAAAGTTAATCCGATATAATAAAAAATGAAGTATACATCAAGAAGAGATTATTCTTTTTTCATCACTAGCAAAATTTTGGATGAATCAATCACAGCATTAGAAAATATACAACTGGTATTGAAAAAGTGAGTTCATATTTCTTTCTTTAATACAGCAGCTTATTTGAAAATTTCGAATGGTATATCTACTCGTTTATTTGATACAATAGCTTATTTCAAAGGTTTGAATGCTATATCTCGTACTTGCAAAAATTCAGTGGTTAGTTTACCAGTGGCGGTATAGCTCATTCTGAAAACAAAAAAGGGCTATATCTTCTTATTTAGGCCGAATCGGAAAAAATGGTAGAGGAAAAGAGTGTTTCTTTTGATCCCAGGAATATACGGTTAAAATATATGTACAAGTCAAAGACTCACCCTGTATAATTATGTATTAATTGAGTCCTCGTTCAGTTCTACGGTATTGTGTCGTGAATTGTGATCAGACGAAAGGTAATTTGAAGTATTTTCTTGTTTCTTTAGTTATTTCCGACATAAACTCTACACGTTCAACGTGGGTGCTTGGTCCGATCGATATTATCAATTGGAAATGATCATCAGTATCTTAATTATGTTCAGAGGTATTAGGCAGACCTCTGTTAATGTAGTGGGATATATATTTTGAAATATATGATTGTTCAACGAACAATGTTCGACTTTGTATATTGTTCAGGTGATATTGTCTGCGTTAAAGCCTTTCGTCTGGTCCCAATCACTCACTATCTTTCAGTTTTCATTTATTTCGCCCGCGTATTATTGACTTAGTCAATTTATATGGTCTGAAATTATTTTAGTCCGCTCAGAATTTAGATTTGCTTTTTACCTAAGACCTCTCATTGATTGGAGGATGTATATTTAATTTATGTTCCTTTATTCTGACCTGTACTTTTATATCTGATCATTATTTGGATACACATCGTCTGATGTGCATTTTTTCTGAACATCTCGGTGTAAATGAATATGAATTGACCACGTTTATTCAGTCCTGGGTAGATACTTTTCATAAGTTGATCGGTACTTACTTAGTTGAATTTTAGTCTGTCCGTCAACTCTTGTTCAGATATGTTTTCAGCGATGAAATACTTCTCTATTTTGAACTGAATCTTGCCCAGTATGAACACTGGTTAGTCAACTTAGAATCTTATTCAGTCCATTATTGAATTGCGTTTTTAGATACCTTTCTATAATTCGACTTCTTTCTATGTTATATGTTACAGAATACAGCTCATCAGTAATAAATAATGTGAAGTTTTATGTCTTCCTATATCAACTATCTGGAACCACCCTCATTTATTGATTTCACAATTGTGAATTACAGAATCTGAACACCCGATTTTGAACGAATGTATATGGAATGGATAAATGAATGAATAAACAAAGTTAGATAACTCCAATACATTGTTGCATTCGAAACATCGTTCAATGAGAAAAACAGGTTGAGTAAACTAGCGCATTCGCCAATTTGCTACCCGAAGAAATGAAAAGGTTCGGTGCATTAAATGATGCCAAAATGTTCCGTTGTCTGAAATTCATCTCAGTTGAAAGAATAGCGTGCAGAAGCCAAACAGCCAGATTGGTCGGTGCTTAGATTTAGCAAGAAAACACGGCATTTTACCGAATAACATGATCGATACACCACGTTCACTCTCAGAATGATAGATATGGGAACACCGACTGCTGGTTTAGAGTTCATCAAACTCGGAAACGGAAACAAAAAGTATTTTTTGATCAATGCCAAGCTTGAATGGGGGAAGTGTCGGCGATAGACTTCGGGAGACATCAATTTGCGGAGTCATTCGTCTTTCTAGACGGAAAGAACAGGCTGAATTATAACGTAACCGAAAAGGCTATGATCGAAAGTTCAACTTCTGTCACGGTTTATACGGGTGAAGAATATTGAGGTTGCGCGAGTTCAGCTTGATAATAAGACATTTCAATTTCAATTCTGTCCATGGGACCGGCCCATGCGGCCGTCTGTCCGTTCGTTAGCACGAAGGGATTGTTTTAGAGACTTGAGATTTACAGGGTGCGTTCGGTTCCCAAATTCCTCGGTTAAGTTCGTTAACAAACCAAATCGAACAGTGTGTTCAAAAAAATATGGCCATTCAAAATTTTTGTTCCTCAATATCTCAGACAAAACAAAACCATTCGAAATTAAATATTGTGGCCACATGCAAGATGCTCATAGTAAGCCACATGCAGAATTTTGTGGTCATAGTATAATACACAGAACCATATAAAATTCAATTGGAATTTTGAAAAGAAAAACCTTTATATTTACATAAAATGATATCCGATTCGAGTGAAATTTATTTTCCGAATGAAGATTGATAAACTGAAAAATTTTGTGGCCACAATGTTAACAAAACCATAGAAAATTCAATTGGAATATTGAAAAGAAGAAGCTATATATTTCCATAATAGGATATCAGATAACAGTGAAATTTATTTTGTGAATCAAGACTGCTATACTAAATGTTCATGCATGATTTCAAGAGGATCGCATACAAATGAGTCACTTCACCAGAAATCGCATTGAATATCTCGAGACACCAAAAATATTTGATGTGCCACAGTTTGTTATTATTTCATCAGGGTTGAATTCACGTCAACTAATGATTATTGTTCTAGCAAATCTTGTGAACAGCAACGAGTTTGATTATCAATAGTTATTTCAATTTCTTAATTTCGATTCTTTCTTGACAGTAAAAATAATATCTGTCCTATTCTTTTTGATAGGTACATATCTGGAATGAAAAGTTATATGGGGGATTAGTTCAGTTTAGTTTGAAAAATGGTTACAGTTCACTGCGACCTTAAGGTCTATTGTGTCCCCCTTACAGACCTGTTCTGATGACACCCTTAACAGCTCGCTTTCCAGTTCCAGAGATCTAATGAAACCCAATATTTGTGAAGTCTTCAACGAGATTAGTTCCTCACTCTTACAAGTTTCTCGCCAAAGGCATTCTTTCCTTAGGCTCGCAATGCCAAAGACTTCCGTAACTAGGTGAATGGGGGTTTCTTCCTCCTGCCCACAGAACCTAGACTAGCACCTTAACAGGTGCTTCCTGAGACGACAGTGTCCTGTAAGAAAGCCAGTGAGGAGGTGTAATTGTTTCTTACCAAGATCCAGATATCTTTTGGATCTGCTGTTTCAAAGTTCAAAGGAACTTAGTGGAATGATCCATCCCTCGTAGATTCCGTCAGAGTTTTTCCCTTTCGGTTTTCTCCTTCTCCAGAAAACTCATTTTATGGGTACGTTTACCTATACCGAAGAAGGGTTCTGGTCCCAGATTAAAAAGATCTTATTTTTCTTGCCTACCTTATTGAGTTTGTTTCCAGATCATTCTTGAGTAGATGACGTAGGAGCTCAGTGCTTTAATAGCAGCTTGACTATCTGAATTATATCGTAACAGTGGCGTAGTAACGCCACCACGGGCCTGTGTTCAAGATATTTTCCGGGCCCCTACTCCCACTAGCAGCGCTGTCTGCTGATTACATAATAATTAAAAAAAATAGATAAGAACAAAATAAAAGCACATTTCTTTGTCACTTATATTAGAATAGTGACAATACAAAGTACGTGGGTACCTTCCACATATAAATATAAACAACTAACAAAATAACAACTACAACAAATAACAACTATAAGCAAAATGAAAACAAAAAACAAAATATATTAAAACAAATTAACATATAAATATATTATAATATAATAAACACAAAAAAGAGATGAAAACAAAACGCAATCAAAACTTTTTTTTGCGGACTTTCGAATTTGCAAAATTGTCACAATATTAGCTATACTTAATGTTCGGGCAACTTCATTTTCTATAGAAATAATGGAAAATAATTCTAGCATGGGCTGAAGGACTCCGGTCGATGGCCATTGACTTGCTCAATAATCTAGCAAGATTCTTGAGACAAGTAACGAAGTAACTTGTGAATTATATCGTCGAGCTATTAGGCTCTTTTGTTCTAATTATTTTTGGTTTATAAAGAAGTGTTAGTGACCACTTACCAATTAGAACATTTATCCTTGATTATATACCGAAAATTATTTGAAAATAGTAATCTGATAACTCGACGATACAATTCACTTAGTTTTCAATTCTATCAGCAATCCCCAAATACTGACCTGCATTTTTTCATATTAAGAGAGGTACCTAACGAAAAAATCAGCCACGTGATGAATTAAAGAACTCACTTTAATAACACTTAAAATCCAGAAATTCAAAAACACTAAAAACAGTCAAGAATTTTGAGAGCTTCCACTCTGAACACACTCACAAGCACAACGTCGTTTCAAATTCGAAAAGGTACTTATTTCTCTAGAATAGGAATAGAAGTGAAATGATTTCGCATTATCCCCCTAGTCCAAAAAATTTTTCCCTTTGTACATGAAGAATCCTACATCAAAGAAGCCGCCCCAATAAAGCGATCATCTGGTGACGTTAATGTTATGTAATTATCCCCTAAACTGAATGCCGACACGCTTCATGCAAAGAGTTCGGTACGATTTGTCCAGGCCGCAAAATTGATTACGGGGATAGCAATTTTCACCAGAAGAATATAAATATAAATAAGGAATTGTTGATTCTACGTTTTCATTTGTGTGCGATGTGGTAAATTTTAATAACAATCATATTTCTGATATGAATTGATAATTTTAACTAGAGTTTCGGAGATAAGTTGGTTTTAGTACAAAATGAAGGATTTATTCTGCAAGAAAAAATAGTATAGTCGTCCCAAGCCCGGGCCCCTATGGGGCCCGGGCCCGTGTTCTTCGAACACGCCGAACACCGGTCACTACGCCCCTGTATCGTAAGATATTTATAATTATCGAAAAATATAAAATGCGTTACATAGAAAATATAGATTTTTATATGAAGGTAAATAAGAATTAATTATGATCATTGAAAAACAAATAGCGGTTTTACAATTCAAACCTACACCAGTTAGTATTTTCCTTCCAAAATCTGTACATTCTTGTTCCTGAAAACATCCTGAAATATCTTTGTATTTGGGGGTGAATACGACTGAAACACCTACCTGACATATTGAGATGAAGTTCACCCTCCAGATATTCTCCAACTCTAATCCAGGTGTATTTCCCTGAAGAAATCTGCTTGAAGTGAATAATGTTATACCTTGCTGGTCCATCACCGTTGCTATCGAAATGGAAAAAATCACCGCTCAAGCCTGGAAGGAAAATCCAGAAAATTTGAATCAAGAGAATGAATTACAGTACACTCTCGATACAGTGAACTATACTGATGGACAAAATTAGCGCACCACCTAAAATTTCGTTAAATTTTAACAATTGATATCTTCCCAATCTTTAGTCGGATTTTAACGTTTTTTTCTTTCGATAGTAGCTCTGCTATTGTCGAATTCCCTTCATTACACAGAAGTCCAAAAAATAAAATATTCATGTTGTACAGGGCGTTTAAATAATGTCATGTTTTATAGTCAAATTTTAACGTCTTCTGTGGGCAATGCCAGGTTGCTGAGGCATATAAAAACAATAAAGCGTAGTAGCCTAGTATCTCTTGATTATTTTGTTTTTTTTAAACAATTTATCTCGAAGTCGTCCAGAGATATCCAACTTTTTATCAACTCTTGTATTTTATGCATTAGCCATGAATATCGTCGCAACCATTTGTCCGATTTGAATGTTTTTTTTAGTAAGTAGCTCTTTTATTGGCGAATATCATACTACAATGAGATGTTCGAAAAAAGAAATGCATCGTGCTGTACAGGGCGTTTAAATTTTCAGTTTTTTTTCATTACAGTTTAACGCCTTCTGTGGGCAATACCAGATATATGGGGCTTCTAAAAACTATACAGTGATGTAGCCGGATATCTCCTGAGTATTTTGCTTTTTTTAAAAGCAATTTAACTTGTACCATTCCAGAGATATTCACATTTTTATAACATCTTGCATTTTTCTGTTTTTCTTGATTTGTTTTCGTTTATTTTTGTGTTGAAAGTTAATTCTTATTTATTTTTCTTGTTAGTTGTCTCCGTAGACTTATGGAAACGGGCTCTCACGTCCAGACCAGATCAAAGTAAAAAAACCGCCTTCGAGTTATCCAAAATGTTACAATGTCATCAAAAACTGCAAGAAGAAGACTCGAGGAATATGGATTGAATGCAAAAGGCTTTTTTCACCTCACTGAAGACTTCGGAGAAAGCTTAAAATCATCCCATGGATGGGTATTTATGTGGAGAAGACAAAGCATTTCAAACAGGTTAAATTGCTTTTCAAAAAAGCAAAATACTCAGGAAATATCAAGCTACATCACTGTATAGTTAGTGAAGTATAGTAGAGAAGCCTCAGGTATCTGGTATTGCCCACAGAAGGCGTTGAGCTGTAATGAAAAAAATCCGAAAATTGAAAGCCCTGTACAGCATGATGCATTTCTTTTTTGAACATCTCATGGTAGTATGATATTCTCGCCAATAAAAGAGCTACTACTAAAAAGAAACATTCAAATCGGACAAATGGTTGCGAAGATATTCATGGCTAATGCATAAAATACAAGAGTTGATAAAATGTTGAATATCTCTGGACGATTTCAAGATAAATTGGTTTTTGAAAAAACAAAATACTCAAGAGATACTAGGCTACAACGCTTTATTGTTTTTATATAGCTCAGCAATCTGGCATTGCCCACAGAAGACGTTAAAATTTGACTATAAAACATGACATTATTTAAACGCCCTGTATAACATAAAGATTTTATTTTTTGGACTTCTGTTTAATGGAGGAAATTTAGCAATAACAGATTTACGATTGAAAAGAAAAAATATTGAAATCCGACCAAAGATTGGGAAGATATCAATTGTTAAAACTTAACGAAATTTTAGGTGGTGCGCTAATTTTGTCCATCAGTATATAATAAGTGCATGGTCAGTTTCACTATTTTGATTTGTTCATTGAAACGAAGTTCGAATGGAACAACATTGTTTGAGAAAGTTTTTAATTGTTGACGTGAAGTTATTGTTGTTGGAATATTCATTGAAATATTATTTGGGATTTTTTCATCATTTTTGCTTCTTGTAAGCATTCATACACTCATCGGCAAAATAATCGATCCATTCAAAAAATCGATGAGGTTTGTAAATTCATAAATATGTTGTTTCGAGTCCGATTCGATTGAATTTTTTTTTCACTTATTGGTATGTTTATCCTCAATCAATTTTCAGTTTTGAATTTCGAGAAAACCTGGCGTATGTCATTTATACAGGTGAAACAAAATCTGTTTTTTACCCTAACTTCTAATCCCACTTTGTGTTTTTTTATTTCATCATCTTAGCTGAAATATGCAAATACGACTGAAGATGTCTTAAAAATGCAAATGCATATGCAAATATGCAAATACATAGAATCTCTATACACAGCGAAAATTATAAATTATAGTTGAACATACCTTGAAATTTCACTTTCCTCAAGTATTTCAGTAGTTCAGCTCCCTTGGTTGGTTTCATTGCTTCGCAGAGTCCTGGTTTGCCCTTGCAGAGTTCTTTGTGCATGTCTCTGAAAAAAAACAAATTTCAGTTTTCTATGAAATAAAATTAAGAATACCCCTGAGCAGGTGCTTTTGAGCGGTCGTTCATTGGTGAAGCATGAGTATGTAAAGTACGACATGACCGTACTTCAGATGCAGTTCTTGTTTTGTTAATCTTTTGATCTATGTAGCCTTATTCATAATCACATAATTGTTTATTAGTTAGTAACTATAGTAATAAGATAGATGTTCATTTTGATTCCTGTTCGTATTGACTGATATTTTCGATTTCTTCATTACAGGTATGTTTTCATTATAGATTTATTCATGTATCAAAAATAAACCTTCATTACAGATGCAATCTTAATCGTTTTACGAAAGGAATCTTACAAATCGAAAATATCTTTATTTTGACAAATTGCCATGTCAAAATACAGACTTCTCTTTTGGCTGAAGCTAGCAGTGCAAACGAAAAACAACAGTTCTGAAACTGAAGAGAATTAAAGCAGTAGATGATGAAACTTGGTATAGTTTTCCGGATGAAATTCAAGGACTGGGTAATCACAAGGAACTGACAGAACTTCAACCAGTAAAATCAGCTGTCAATTCGATAAAGTCAAGAGGACAGTTCAGAAATGTGAATGTAGTTTTCTCGTCAGAGCTAGAAAAAATTTATAAAGACGATGCAGGTAATTTTGTTTTCAATGAATATATGTTGGAGGAGTTCCAAACATCACCATCTGTACAACTATCTAAAACGAGCGCCAGTTATGCTGAGGAAAAGGACGCTCCTCTGAGTGAAATTATGAAGCACTTTTTTATTGAAAAATTTTCGACCAAAAATAAAAATGTTGAGGCTTGGGTGAATACTTTTGAAAAAGAAGCGAATCGGTTCCTTTTAATTGGACCAAAATTAATTGAAGCATTCCGCTTATGTCTCGATGCATCAATGAATGACTGGTTTCTGAATGCTCAAAGACGGTTAGGTTTGGAAACTGATTGGAGTTCATGGAAAGAAGATTTAATATCCACATTTAGTGATTTGTCTTGGAAACAGATCAGATTTGCTTATAACTTCAGATATATATTTGGTTCATATAGATTTCGTAGTCAAAAAAGAAAGATTATTGTTTGAACTCGATCATCATATACCGGAAGATATTAAACTTAATCTGATTGTATTAGGTCTTCCCATCAAAATTCAAAATTCTTTAAATCGAAGTTCTATTCTGACCGTTAGAGATTTGATAAAAAAACTTAAGAAATTCGAAGGTGAAAGTCTTAAACAAAATTATAATTCTGAAGAAACTAGCCAAAAAAAAGATGCAGGTTCGAGTTTTTCAGTAAAAATTAAAAAGCCACCTTCAATTGTCAAATCCTCGACTGAAAGGAAACCCTGTCCTATTTGCGAAAGAAATAGCAATGGTACTCGTTATCATTCAGAAAATTCATGTTGGTTCAGAGAGAAAAATACGGGTGCAGTAAAAATGGTGAATAATGTTGAAATAGAATCGGATTTAAACGCATTCATTTCTGACCCAAAAAACTAGTATTGCTACCACTGATCAAAGTTGATGTGCTTATTAATGAAAAAAAAATGTAGAGGAATATATGATCCCGGCTCAAATATTTCGTTAGTAAATTATAATCTTTTACAAAAATATAATATTCCTATTATTAAAATTAATGAAAGCAGATTTTGTATGGTCAGTGGTAGAGGTAAAGTTGGTGGAGCTGTTATACTTAACGTGAAAATAATGAATTTGTGCCGAAAAGTTTTAGTTTTCGTCATAAAAAGTGAAACTTTTCATAATGAATTTTTAATTGGTTTAGATTTAGTGAAGGCTTTTGGACTTTGTCAAAATCAAAAACTTGATATTTATCAGAACATTTCCGAAATTTCGAAATCTGATTTGAAAATTGCAAATTTTAATCTGAAAAACTCTTCGGATTCAACATATTATGTTGATGTTGAAGATTCTGCCCAAGTTAATTTCAATGAATATATTAATGTAGATGATTTCTCTGCTAATTTGGATCATTTAGAGAAAAGTGAAAAAATGGCTATAGAGAGCATTATAAATAAATATTCGGCAGTTTTTGCGAAAGATAAATTTGATATTGGTACCGTATCAGATCATGAAGCCACTATAAAATTAATAGAGCACAAATACGTCTGTAGGAAACCGTATAGGTGTTCTATTGATGATCAAAAAGAAATAGATTTACAAATTTCTAAATTATTATCTTCAAATCTCATTGAGGAATCAACCTCTCCTTTTGCAGCACCTGTTACACTTGTTTATAAAAGAGGAGAAAATAAAAAAAATAGATTATGTGTCGATTTCACAGCCCTTAATGAATTAGTTGTACCAGAAAGTCAACCTTTTCCTCTTATAGATGATTTAATAGTAAAAACTAGAGATTGTAAGTGGTTTTCTGTACTAGACATAAATAGCGCTTTTTGGTCTATTCCTCTTCGTAGCAAAGATTATTATAAAACTGGTTTCGTTACACAAAATGGACATTATAATTGGAAATGCCTACCTTTTGGTTTAAAAACTTCTCCAGCCATTTTTCAGAGAATCTTAAGAAATATCATTCGTCGAAATGGTTTGGATGAGTTTTGTATCAATTACATCGATGACATATTAATTTTTTCTTTAACGTTTGAAGAACACTTATGTCATATAGAGAAATTATTGCAAGCAATTTCAAGAGAAGGATTCCGATTAAAACTTTTAAAGTGTAATTTTGCCAAAAAGAGTGTAAAATATCTTGGTCATATTATTGAAAATAACGTCACGAAACCCATTAATGATAACGTCATTCCAATTAAGGAGTTTCCAACTCCTCAAACTAAAAAAAATATACGTCAATTCTTAGGTAAAGTTAATTTTTATCACAAATACATTCCTAATATTTCCCAAATTTTGGAACCTTTTCACAATATACTTCGGAAAAATGTAAATTTCGAATGGACTTCAGAATGCGAGAGAAGTTTCAAATCAATAAAGGATTATCTTTGCTCGGAACCATGTTTGGCAATTTTAAATCCTCGAAGAGACAATAGTATCTCTTCGCAAACTGATGTTAGTGTCATTGGCATAGGAGCAATTTTAAAACAAAAAAGGACGACGGTAACTATAAACCTGTTGCTTATTTTTCAAAAAAATTAAATGAATATCAAAAACGTAAGAAGGTTGTATTCTTAGAATGTTTAGCCATAAAAGAATCGTTAAGATATTGGCATTACTGGCTTATAAATATGAACTTTGAAGTTCATACAGACCATAAACCTTTAGAAAATCTTAACATACAATCTCAGACAGATGAAGATTTCAGACATATGATGTTTTATCTATCACAATATAATTTCAAAGTGAAATATGTTCCAGGAAATTTAAATACTGAAGCAGATTGTTTATCTCGCAATCCTGTTCTGGATTCCTCAACTTTGGCAGAGGAATTTAAAGTTGTAAATTTTATCGAATTGAATGAGATAATAAAAGATCAAACCAACATTAAAAATAGTTTACCGTCTTCTCTTCGTATTATGAAAAAAGGCGACATTCTTTATACTCAACGTAAAAACTATCATAAAATTATAATTTCTTCCGAATTCTGTCGTAATATAATAAAACAAATTCATGATAAATTTGGTCATATCGGTCCAAAACAAATTGAATTGAAATTATCACCATTTTATTTCTGTAGTAATTTAAGGAAGTTGATAACTGATTTTTGTCATTCTTGTGCAGTTTGCATAAAGAATAAATCACGCATTCCATTTACTTTTGGCTATCTTTCCCAATTAGGACCGGCTAAACGTCCTTATGAGTATATGTCTTTAGATACAGTTGGTGGCTTTGGTGGAAACAATTCTTCTAAAAAGTATCTTCATATACTGGTCGATCATTTACTCGTTATGCTTTCATTCATACTTCGAAAAATCAAAAAGGACATGATTTCATTACACTTTTGAAGAGGCTTCTGAATAAAAATATCAAAATAGGAACTTTATTAACCGATCAATACGGTGGTATCAATTCTAAAGAATTTAAATTATTTCTAAAGAAAAATTTTGTAAATTTAATTTTCACTGCTGTCGACTGTCCATTTTCCAACGGATTGAATGAGAGGCTAAATCAAACTTTAGTTAACCGTATTAGATGTAAAATAAATGAAGACTCCTCTCGTTTGAATCGTCCTTGGTCTGTCATAGCAGAAGAATGTGTAGAAGAATATAATAATACGATTCATACTTCTACGCAATTCAGTCCTAATTATTTACTCAACAATATTGATATACAAATTGTACCTGATTGCTGTAAAGTTCAAAGAGATCTGGAAAAAGATAGGGAAAAAGCTTTTGAAAATTCCCAAAAAATTTATAATCTTAATAAAACTAGAATTGATAAAGTTCGTAAATACCCTATTTTTGATGTGGGTGACTACGTTTTCGTATCGCATGGAAATTGTTTAAATCGAAATAAATTAGATGAAATTCGAACTGGTCCATTTAAAATTTTGGAAAAATTTTCGAATTCTATTTATAAAATTGACTCGGGTATAAAAAAAGCTGAATCAAATTTTTTCCATGTTTCTAAACTTTTTCCAGTTCTCTCTGATACTCCGGAGTAGCCTCTGGGTGTGGGGATGTAAAGTACGACATGACCGTACTTCAGATGCAGTTCTTGTTTGTTAATCTTTTGATCTATGTAGCCTTATTCATAATCACATAATTGTTTATTAGTTAGTAACTATAGTAATAAGATAGATGTTCATTTTGATTCCTGTTCGTATTGACTGATATTTTCGATTTCTTCATTACAGGTATGTTTTCATTATAGATTTATTCATGTATCAAAAATAAACCTTCATTACAGATGCAATCTTAATCGTTTTACGAAAGGAATCTTACAAGTATATTACCAAAAATTTTAATAATAATAATAATAAAAATAATAACCAAGACAGCACTCAAATCAACCCTGTCCACAACCTCGCCTACCTCACTGGCAAAGGAGGCTGGAGGAAAAAGTTCAACGCTCTCGGCAGGACATAGGAAGGCTGACACAATATGAAAATGGCATCAGAACAATCAAGCTGAAATCGTTGGTGGAATCGATAATCTATCGAAATCGCAAGCACTCAAGTTATGAAGAAGAAAATACAACAGTAAAGCAGTGCATCGACACACTGAAACAAAAACTCAGTGTCTACTCCGAGAGATTGCGAAGATATAAAGAGAGCAGCAGGAGGAAGCAAGATAACATCTCCTTTGAAAACTCGGAGAAAAATTTCTACAGACATCTGGATGGAAAACAACAGAACTCCCCAAACATCTATCCGAATAAGGATGACATGGAAAAATTCTGGACCGAACAACTGTCAACACCTACTACTTACAACAAAAATGCCGAGTGGATAAAAACGAAGAGAAAACTCAAACCAACACCGCACAAATGTCCCTTACGGTCATCACAGAACAAGAGCTTTCGGATATTCTCAAAGGAATGCACAACTGGAAATCACCTGGACCAGACGGGCTCCACAGTTTTTGGCTGAAAAAATTCAACTGTTTGCATAGTAATTTAACTAACGCAGTTAATGAAATTCTACGAGATCCAGAGAGTATGCCGTCCTTCCTGACAGAGGGTATAACTTATCTTCTGCCAAAAAATCACCAAAGTACAGACGATCCAGCAACGTACAGGCCAGTGACATGCCTGCCAACTATGTATAAGCTCATAACATCTTGCATTACACGTCGACTATACTCCCATTGCGAACGAAATAATATAATTGCATCAGAACAGAAAGGATGCTCCAGAGGTGCAATGGGATCCAAAGAACAACTGATAATCGACTCTATAATCTGCAACCAAGCCCATAAGAAGAGGAGAAATTTGTTCACGGCTTATCTTGACTACAAGAAAGCTTTCGACTCCATGCCGCATGAATGGCTCATAAAAGTTTTAGAGATCTATGAAGTAGATCCAAGAATAGTGAGCTTTCTCAAAACAGTTATGTCAACTTGGCGAACTAACATCGAAATCAGCGGAACAGGCATAAGAACTGGCACAGTATCCATCAGGAGAGGAATTTTTCAAGGAGACTCTTTGAGTTCATTGTGGTTCTGCATGGCAATGAACCCGTTATCAACTATTTTAAAATCCTCCAGAAAGGGATTCAACCTGAAAGGCAACACTAGCAATATGTTGATTAACCATCTTTTATACGTCGATGACTTAAAACTGATTGCAGCAAACAGAGACCAACTAGAGTGCCTACTACGACTAGTGGAGATGTTTTCCAAAGACGTCAGCATGAACTTTGGACTGGACAAATGTCGTTCCCTAAATATAGCAGGAGGGAAAATCCAACAGACACCTCTCACCTTATCTAACGGAGAAGAAATAAAGGCAATGCTGGCAGGTGATCTATACAAATACCTAGGTATGAAGCAATGTCAAAGGATAGACCAACGAGTGATGAAGGACGAACTAACAGCAGAGTTCACCAGAAGAATGAGGAGCGTTCTGAAAACGAAACTGAACAGCAGAAATCTCACAAAAGCTGTTAACACCTACGCTTGCTCAGTTCTCACCTACTCTTTCGGAATAGTAAAGTGGAGTAATACAGATCTCGATCGTCTCCAACGGAAAATGAGAACACTATGTAGAAAGGCCAACAAGCATCATCCTAAATGCTGAGTTGAAAGAACAACAATTCCAAGAACTCAAGGCGGACAAGGCTTTGTGGACATAAAGAAAATGGCAGCTGAACAAATAAACAACTTGAGAAATTATTTTACAGATAAAGCAAACACATCGGACTTACATAAGATACTGATTGAAGCAGATTGTTCAACACCTCTATTACTAAGCGAGCACCCTCATGAAAACACCACTCAGACGGATAGTGATAAGATTCAAAGATGGAGAGAAAAGCCCCTACATGGAAGACACCTGAACGAGGTCACCCAGGAACATGTCGACATTCCTGCGTCGAACTACTGGCTGACTTCTGGAAGATTGTTTCCTGAGACAGAAGGTTTCCTCCTTGCCATTCAAGATCAAGTAGTGCAAACTAAAAACTATCAGAAATATATCATGAAGGATAGGAGCCTCACCGACGATAGATGCCGCTACGGATGCCAAACATCAGAAACAATCCAACATATCACAGGAGGCTGCCAAATGTTTGCTGGAAATGAATATAAGAGTCGACATGATGCAGTTTGTAAAATACTTCATCAGGAACTCGCCATCCAACTGAAGATTCTGCAGTCCGAAACAATTCCATATTATAAGTATCAGCCTGAAGTAATACTGGAGAACAACCTTTACAGGTTATACTGGGACCGCACAGTACTTACAAATTTAACAGTTGCTAATAACAGGCCAGATATAATCCTAGTGAAGAAAAAAGAGAAGAGAGCAATACTTATAGACGTAGCCATCCCGAACAACAACAATCTACGTCAAAAATATGCTGAAAAAATATCGAAATATCGAGAGCTTGAACTTCAGATTAAAAGGCAGTGGGGAATGTCTAGTACCAGAACCATTCCCATTCTCATATCAACCACAGGAATTATTCCTAAGAGCCTCAAGTCCAACTTCAAGGAGCTAGATTTGGATGAAAACCTGTTTAAAGTAATGCAAAAAGCAGTACTTCTTGGTACTGCTAGAACGGTAAGGAAGTTTGTAGGTCACGATGGACACCAGGAACAACCATGGAGGGAAACATTGCAAAACCAACTACCACGACATCAACCGAGAGATCCAGGACCAAGCAACGAAGGACGAACAACCCAGGAGAAGAAGAACACCGAAGACCTCAGAGCTCAATCCCCCTGATACTTGCTATCCGGGATGAGTGAATGTTCCCCTTAGTAGGGAGTGTGATAGCCGATCGCTAGGGGGTGTGAAAAATCACACCCTTTCTACGCTAATAGGCTCAAGTCGATAATAATAATCTTTATTGGTGATAATACAAATACAACATTGTTTTCACAGGTCACAAATAGAAATGATTGAATTATTTAAAGATCATAAAATCCGAGCTCACACAAAGTCAAGGTCATCCAGAGTAGAATGAAAATACTCGTCAACAGAATAAAACCCTTTTGCTGCTAGCATTCTCTTTATTTTGGCCTTGAACTCAGCATAGCCAAATTCTTCACCCCACCAGGAAGTTCATTATAGAGAGACACTGCACTGAAATCGGGGCCACGTTGAGATCTACTCAGTCTTAGAAAATCTTTCCTAATGAGTGATTTATTTCTGGTGTCATAACTATGGACATCCGACTGCAGCAGATAGCTGTGTTTATTCTCCTGTACATAAACAAGGTTTTCCAAAATAAACAGTGATGGAAAAGTTAGTATGCCCAAAACTTTAAATGTACTTCTGCAGCAGTCTCGATAGCCCAAAACCCCCCCAGAACTCTGATGGCACGTCTCTGCAGTCTAAAAACCGTCTCACGGTATGCGCAATTACCCCAGAGCGTCACACCGTATCTCAAATGAGATTCAATCATTGCAAAATATACAGAACGCAACACACTTCTAGAAAGGGAAAAAGACAAAGTTCTTAGCGCAAAAATATTTCGGCTTAATTTGGCCATAAGACAATCGACGTGTGACTTCCACGTGAGCGCGGCGTCCACATGTACACCGAGGTACCTAACCGAATCGTTGCTACCGTAATAATCTTCGTCAGTTTTCCTGAGAGTCATTAGCAAATTATGGGTTTTACTTTCATTTATGACCAAACCATTGGAAGTAAACCAGTCGACAATTTTCAACCGCGCCGCTTCCGACAGAACAAGCAGTGCCTGTAGATTAGACGCTCTGACTGCAATAGTTGTGTCATCCGCAAATAGGGTGGTCTCGATCTCTGGGACATAATCCGGCAAGTCGTTCATGAAAATTAAGAACAGTACAGGACCCAATATTGAACCCTGAACCACGCCGGTATCAATAGAGCTCATACCAGAGTATTCGTTGCCTACAGAGACAACCTGGCCCCTTCTACTCAAAAAGGATTCAATCATACTCATTGCCACCTCATCGAAACCATACTTTTTTAACTTTATCAGGAGTTTGTCATGCGCCACGCAGTCAAAGGCCTTTGTCAAATCGAGAAAAGATGCAAGACGAAAATCCTTGTTTTCGAAGTCAACGAGGGTAGCATTGACAAAATCTATTATGGCTTGGATAGTGCTTCTGTTCTTTCGGAACCCAAACTTATATGAGACTTGCGATTGATACCAAATATATAAATGCAAAATCTCAGCACAATCGGAAATATATTCTGGGAATTATTGAAAATGAAATATGTGAAAAAATAAATCAAAAAAATTAAATTCCATGGTTCTGATGATGCGATCCTCTTGAAATTTTGTATGAACATTCAGTATATTAGTTTTCACTCTCAAAATAAATTTCACTAGAATCGGATATTCTGTTATGGAAATATAAAAATTCTTCTTTCAATGTCCCAATTGATTTTTCTATGGTTCTGTTAATACTATGGTCACAAAATTTTGCATGAAGATCCAGTATATCAATCTTTATTCACAGAGGAAATTCCACTGGCATCGGATATCCTGTTATGGAAATATGTATAAAGATTCTTCTTTTAAATATTCCAATTGAATTTTCTATGGTTTTCTATGGTGTAACAACATTTTATTTTTATTGCAGAAAGTATTCGTCGCAGGTGAAAAACTCGAGATATCATTCTCACTGTGAATTATGTGGTGATTACGAAATCAATATTAAATTTGAAAAAAAATATTGGCGTATCATTTTTGTCACTAATTTTTTCGAGCAGAAGTCTGTACAAACGCCACTGATAAAAATTGAAAATGATTTTAGATTAAAAAAAAACAAAAATATTGTAGGGTTTCGGAAACATTTCCAAAAAAACAGTTTTTTAAAATTCAACTGCCTGTAGGTATCTTAGAAACAAGGTGTCAGAGACCCATAGTATACAGGGTCTTTCACGAGGAACCTCAGCCATATTTATACGGGAAACTACTGAACGTATTTTCATGAAATTCAGCACTCATAAGTATTTAACGATGCTGATGAAATCTAAAATATTTTCAAGGCATGAGCACCTCCGGTTTTTCCGGAAATGACGTCAACTTCCGTTTTTTCAAATTGAAACACCATTTTTTTTATTGCAGAAATAGATTCCTTAGAAAATTTCAAGTTATTTGAATGTAACATTTTTCCGTTTTGGTTGGAAAATTCTCTCTGAGCGGGAAAATACGAAAAAAAATTCGAAAATAGAGCTCCGCTGAAACAAGAATAACTTCGAGATTTTTGGATGGAAAATTTTCATTTTTGGGATTTTTCAAGATGTAAGATTGATGTATCCACTTTAAAAATCGAAATCGCGATTCATGATACAGGGGGTGAAAAAATCGCTTTCAAAGTTATCCATTTTTTCAAATTAGAGCCCCATTTTTTATGGCAGATATTGAATCTACGTAAAAAAATAATGTAAGTGTATGCATCACACCCTTGACCTAAAGTGGATATTTTCTGAGTTATTCACAAAAAACTGTTTTTCGTCTTGAAATTTCAGCTATTTCTTTCCCTTCACGCCAAAATAATTAAATTTTCAGGAACTGTTACTTAAACCATGTTTTAGATTTTACTACCCTAATATGCAAGAGAAAAAAGTTACAGGTTGTTCCTAAATAGATGGCGAATTTTGATTCTAATTTGTATCGGAAACCTCTTTATTTCAACTAATCGGCCATCGGTTTTCTCTCCAGTGATAAATAAATAATTCCTTATGAACCATATGCAAAAACTTACCATGTTTTACATTCTCTTTTTTAATGATAGATATCATTAATTACATCTGCCAAATTAATGATATATGTATATCATTAAAAAAAGAATGTAAAACATGGTAAGTTTTTGCATATTGGTCATAAGGAATTATTTATTTAGCACTGGAGAGAAAACCGATGGCCGATTAGTTGAAATAAAGAGGTTTTCCATACAAATTCGAATCAAAATTCGCCATCTATTTAGGAACAACCTGTAACTTTTTTCTCTTGCATATTAGGGTAGTAAAATCTAAAACATGGTTTAAGTAACAGTTCCTGAAAATTTTATCTTTTTGGCCTGAAGAGAAAAGAAATAGCTGAAAATTCAAGACGAAAAACAGTTTTTTGTGAATAATTCAGAAAATATCCACTTTAGGGCAAGGGTGTGATGCATACACTCACATTATTTTTTAACGAAGATTCAATGTCTGCCATAAAAAATGGGGTTCTTATTTAAAAAAATTGATTTTTCACGATTTTGTCATACCTAACTTTGCAAGCGATTTTTTCACCCCCTTCATCATGAATCGCGATTTCGATTTTATTAATAGTACGGTGTTATTAACCTAAAAAAGGCCTAACCTTCACATCCAAAGTGAAAGTTTTATTCCAACTCCAAATTGTTCTATATAACCCTCTTATTGTTTGGTAAAAAGTTACACCATTTTGAGCGTCGGGTTTGGGGGGGGGGGGAGAAAAAGTAGGAAATTTAGTAGTTTTTTTCAGTTGTTTGGAAATTCGTTGGAAACTAAGCTGTTTAGCACAAAGAGTGTTATATACAAAAATATTCTACATGAAATTTTGAACTAAAAATGTCCTATGCATATTCCCTGTAAAATTTACGGTTCATGAGTTGCAGACGGTGTAAAAATAAAAATGATATAATCACTACTAGTACGGTGTTATTAACCTAAAAAAAGGCCTAACCTTCACATCCAAAGTGAAAGTTTTATTCCAACTCCAAATTGTTCTATATAACCCTCTTATTGTTTGGTAAAAAGTTACACCATTTTGAGCGTCGGGTTTGGGGGGGAGGGGAGAAAAAGTAGGAAATTTAGTAGTTTTTTCAGTTGTTTGGAAATTCGTTGGAAACTAAGCTGTTTAGCACAAAGAGTGTTATATACAAAAATTTTCTACATGAAATTTTGAACTAAAAATGTCCTATGCATATTCCCTGTAAAATTTACGGTTCATGAGTTGCAGACGGTGTAAAAATAAAAATGATATAATCACTACATAGTATAAAACAAAGTCGCTTTCTCTGTCCCTATGCCCCTTTGTATGTTTGAATCTTTGAAACTACGCAACGGATTTTGATGCGTTTTTTTTTAATAGATAGAGTGATTCAAGAGGAAGGTTTATATGTATAATAACTTCCATTAAATAGTGGAGAAGTACTGTTATTTTTGAGGTTTCTAATGTGATGTCGTGAATAATCGGGTATAAAACGTATGAAAGCCAAAGCAGCGGAAGACGTGCGAGGCGAGGGCTTCGGTTTAATTCGGTTAGCGTTCGTGCTCGCTTCGGGAGAAGGGGGCGTGGCCTTTTACATCTGAGTGCAGCTCAGTCGCGTTATCTGTGCCCTGTGGACCTTTGGTCGCGTGGTCGGCTCCTTACGCAGCGGAATTGAATTTTTCGAAACAATATTAGCACACTTTCGATATTCGGCCACATAACAATGGAACGGACATACTACTGATACGTTCGTACGATACCAATGAGTTGTCAGTTTTTATTAATGAAAATGAACTGAAATTAGTCAAAGACCAGAGACAAGCTTTTGATGAACTAAATTTATAGTGCGCTTAATAACAGAGATTTAACTTTCTTTCTTGACGCCCCGGAAGGCACTGGCAAAACGTTTCTTGCAAATTTGGTATTGGCAAAGTAAGACAATCCGGGAGAAACGGACTAGCCGTTGCCTCTTCAAGGAATGCCGCTACTCTGTTAAATGATGGGAAATCAGCACACTCCACCTTTAAGCTACCTCTGACAGTCTAACTAGAGCAACAGTCAGTTTGTTCCATACGTAAAAATGGGCCACTCGGGAAACTTTTACGAGAAACATCTTTAATTATATGGGACGAATGTACCATGAGTCATAGAGCTCATGTTGAAGCAGTAAACCGAACGCTCAAAGACCTCAGAAAATCTGATGCTGTTATAGGTGGCGTTACTTTGGTTTCGCGGGCAATTTTCGGCAAACACTTCCTGTAGTAACAAAAGGAACAAGCGCCGATGTCATCAGAGCATGCTTAAAATCATCTCACTCATGGAGTTCGGTTGCATCTCTCAATTTACGAACAAACATGAGATCCCATTTGAGCGAAAACGCCGATGACGACTTTCCCCGTAAACTACTCAATCTTAGCGAAGGAAAATTGTCTCTTCTAACACCAACAGCAATGACGTTAAATTTGACGAGACATCAGAATACATATTGCACAGGTTGTAACATCTTATTGATGCAATATATCCCGGTCTTGAAAATGTATTGGAGAGAGATTATCATATTATCAAAATTACGAAAAAGTTAACATTTACACCGTCTGTAACTCTTGAACCGTACAATTTAGAGTGATTATGAAAAGGACCATTCTTACTTAAAATTTAACGTAAAACATTTTTGTATATAACAATGTTTAGGATAAACAGCTTAGTTTTTGAAATATTTACGAAAAACTAAAAAACTAGTGATTTTTCAAATTCCAACCCCCCTCACCCCCAAACCCGACGCTCAAAATGGTGTAACTTTTTACCATAGAATAAGGGGACTATGTAGAGCAATTTGGTGTTGGAGGAAAACTTTCACTTTGGATGTTGAGGTTTAGGTCTAATTACACCGTGCTATAAGTGGATACATCAATCTTACATCTTGAAAAATCCCAAAAATTAAAATTTTCCATCCAAAAACCTCGAAGTTATTCTTGTTTCAGCGGAGCTCTATTTTCGATTTTTTTTTCGTATTTTCCCGCTCAGAGAGAATTTTCCAACCAAAACTGAAAAATGTTACATCAAAATAACTTGAAATTTTCTAAGGAATCGATTTCTGCAATAAAAAAATGGTGTTCTAATTTGAAAAACGGAAGTTGACGTCATTTCCGGAAAAACCGGAGGTGCTCATGCCTTGAAAATATTTTAGATTTCATCAGCATTGTGAAATACTTATAAGTGCTGCATTTCATGAAAATAAGTTCAGTAGTTTCCCGTATAAATATGGGTCAGGTTTCTCGTGAAAGACCCTGTATAGGAACTTCATATCATAAAATCATCTGAGGATTAAGATCCTGAATTTCGGGCACCTTATTCTGAAACCCTGTTTATTGTGAAATAATGAGAGTAGGTATTTCTTTAGAATCATTGTATGTTCTATAAAGTGCTCGAATCTGAAACCCACCATACAAATTTCACGTTTTCACTCCCTTCGCAAACTATTATTCCAAAAAGGTCAACATAAAAACTTTTAATTTAAGGAAAAAATAAAGAAAACCTAATATCCTAGATGGGTGGAATAAAAGAAAAAGTTTTCAGATTTGATCGATCATTTTTTCAATATGAACAAGTACGTCCAAACTTCCGATTCTGCTTCAGTATATATTTTCAATTTTTTTCTTTCGGCTTCGTATAATGTATGCACAACAAAACTGTATAGTACACGGCCATCACGTTGTGAAAATGCAACATCGGCGTCATTAGTTAGGAAGGAATTTCAATTGATTGCGTAAATATCAACACGTGTAGTTGGCCTGGCAAATATCAGAACCCGAATTGCATGGAAACTCATGCACCGTTTAATGTTTTTCGTTTACTCTGTTAATTCTGACAAAGTGAAGGAAAATATGGAACTTTTACCATTTGATTGCCATCATAGCCATCAATATACAGTGTGTCACTGAAAATGTGGGAAATCGCTCGGATTCAGATAGAATGTAAAAAAATTAGATGACAAGTTTCCATATTTGTTTTTTCTAGCGGCCCTCCCTACGAAGATACGACCTCCTAAATTACGCCACTGGAAATTCATTTTAGTGGGATAAATTTCAATTACTTACTTCTTTCATTATTTGTTTTCTCGAAAACGGTTCATTTTATTGCCACTGAATAAGAGTACCTTTTCTATAGCTTAATGTTCAAGGTATTAAAATTCGTTTTTTTAGCACCTCATCATATAGGGTGTTAAAAATGTAAGCATTAAAATGTACGACCCATTCCGCCCCTGGTAAACTGAACAAGCTAATTGAAATTTGAGTGCGGTGATTTAAGAGGTTCTTAATACTATTCATCATATCAAATTTTCATCAAATTATATCGAGTAGTTTGAAACTTATTTCACTAAAATGGATTTCCAGTGGCGTAATTTAGGAGGTCGTATCTACGTATGGACGGCCGCTAGGAAAAAAAATGGGAACTTGTCATCTTCATTTTTTATGTTCTATCTGAATCCGAGAGATTTCCCACATTTTCCGAGACACCCTGTATACAGATGAAATGCAATGATATTGATCATTGAAAAAAATTTAAATGAATTAATTTCATTTATTCTTTGTATCTTGAAAACAATGCATTTCTGGACATATATGGCAACCTTTCTTCATAGAATGATCCGAGCAATCAACTCTTCAATTTTTTCGGTATTATTCAGATAACCTGTAATGTACCTGTATAGTTGAATGAAATGTCGGTCAGAATGAATAAATCATCTGTATATTGACAAGGAAAGATATAGGACATTGACAGTGGTTATTTCGTGATACTGGTGATAGACTCTTTATTTGGTAGGAATATGTAAAGTTCGCCGTGTATTAACACATAAAATTACAAGGATGACTGACTGCGAAGTAGGCAAATCAAATTTTCGTATATAATAGTATGTCTGTAAACAAATGAGAGGGAATTTGGGGAGATGATTCCTCGATGAAAATAAGCAGGGTTAATTAATATAAATTTTTTCGAAATCGAACCCCCCCCAAAAACACTGAGTCATAAAACTATGCATAATATGAGAAGTAGATGTTACTCACACAAATTTTTAAGATCTCATAACTTCATTATTAGGGGTTGAAAAAAACAACCTTCCATGGTTTTCGCACAAAAATGGTTCGTGGGATAGATTTTCGAAAAATAAAATTCTCTTATGGTTTCCCATTCAATCCTAGAGAGAAAAAGTCTCCTGCAAAATTTCGATACAGGCCATTTTCTCGGAAAAAATGAAAACTTACAAGCAGTTATGATCACTGTTCATTACATTTCATTGTACTTTATAAGTGTTCCATAGAATTAATATTCTAAGATATTGTATGTAAAAGGTTTAATTACTAATTCCCGGGAGAAAATTATATCCGTAATATTTTAATTTCACACATAGAACATTCTTTCGATTAATAAGCATAATTGACAAAACCAATTTTGAGCATAAAAATATCTTAAGGTATGTCTACACCGGAGTGCTGCACTGTGCGGCACAGTTGCGAACAGTGTGCGGCACAAATGTTCGTCGCGGTGTAGTCGTCCAGGCGAACAGCAACAAAAGTACGCGAACTTTGTGGAAAAGTTCGCGCGTACAGTTGCATACTTTTGTTCGCTCATCGTCTCCACCGGTGTAGACGGCTCGACACACACACATGTTTCTGCGAACTCATTCTTGTTTCCGCTACGGTAGCGAAAACATTATTTGTGCGCGAAAAATATGGAGGGAAAAATGCGTTAATAATTGAATTTATTAAAGAAATCGAACTCCATCCCGCACTGTGGGACTGTAATCAAGGAGATTACAAAAATAGAAATAAAAAACATGATGCAATATATTTTCTTTCAGCACGCTTATCAACGCCTCAGGTACAATGATAGATATGAGTTGTTTAGAAACTTTGAATAAATACATCAAACTTGCGAAAGAATCTCCTGTTGCAAGATATCTTAAGGTAATTACTAGCCTTATTGAAACTGGGACACATTTTCTGTAGTTTGTGTCTCGTTTCGCAATCCAAGGAGTTACAGCAGTAATCAGGAACTCAAAATCTTCGGACGATATTCGGGTGAAATTTTTAAATCCACTCAATGGGTCTACTTTCATCTCTTCCACAAATCGATTTGTTTCTTCATTGCGACGTTGCAAAAAGGGCCTCACCCAACATCGTTGTTTTTTCTTTTGTTTTTTTTTTCGAGCAAAGTGCATACCACAACACACGCTGCAGCACAAAGCATCACGTTATCTTGATCCTCCATATTCAACGATTGAAGGAAAGCGAAACACTGAGAACAGTGAGATCTTGTTTGTGCACACTGTGCGCGTACAAAAGTTACGCACAGCTCTTTCGGTGTAGACGGTCTCTAAATGTGTTGACAATTTGTGCGCGTACAGCTGAAGTGCTGCACAAAATGTTCGTGAACAATTGTGCCGCACACGATTTTGGTATAGACGTACCTTTAGAATATCCATTCTATGGAACATACGATGAAATGGAATGAACAGTGATCATAACTGCTTGTAAGTTTTTATTTTTTCCGAGAAAAGTATCGACTGTATCGAAATTTTGCAAGAGACTTTTTTTCTCCAGAATGGATTGGGAAACCATAAGAGAATTTTATTTTTCGAGAATCCATCTCACAGAAACAATTTTCGGACGAAAATCATAGAGGGTTGTTATTTTTAACCCCTAATAATAAAGTTATGGGATAAAAAAAAATTGTGTGAGTAACAACTACTTGATGAATCATATTAGGTATAGTTTTATGACTCAGTGTTTTTTTAGGAATCTTAAAAAAATTAAAAACTAAAACTAAAAACTAGTCATCGTATTCCAAAGGCTGTATCTTGGAATGAAGATCGATTTCGAAAGTCCCTCGCATTTGTTTACAGACACTCTGTATTATGCAACATATTTGTTAGTTGGAGTACTTTGGAATACTTAAGAAATATCGATTCAAAAATTATAATATTGAAGGGGAATCTATGAAGCATCTGACAGCATTGAATAATAACGAAATTTTCACTAGTGATTAATGGCCATTATTATTGCCTAGCAAACAGACGCATAATGGATGTATTATACAATAGGCGTCGATAATAGTATATAACATTACTAGCAAGGTAAGAGGGTTTTTACTGGCGAATGGGGGATATAATTGACGAGCCGCAGGCGAGTCAGTTACCTCCTTGAGCCAGTAAAACCCGTTACCTTGCGTGTATTGTTTTATATTTTATTTGTTTCTCGTTTGTAAAAATTCCAAAAAATCTCAATAATTTGTCGCAAATGTCGTAAGCTATTTATGATTATTTATGACATCGGAAAATTATGACAACTGTCAGTGGCTTTACGAGAGGGAAGTCCTTCGAAAATATTTGCTAATTTCTGACGAAAAAGGCCAGATCCAAATGAAACAAGGTATGAATATCGTTTTTTAATACTTTTATAACGTTTATTACTAAAAAGGTTTGTTCCAGGAACGATGAAATTAGAAGGATAAATGAAATTAGAAGCAAGTACGTGAAAAGGAAAGCGAATAGATACGAATAAAACAAGGTACGAATATCGTTTTTGAATAGTTTGAAAACGTTTATTGAGAAATACATTTGTTCCAGGAACTCTGAGATTAGAAGAATAAATTAAATTAGAAGCAAGTACTTGACAACTTTCAATGTAAATAATAATACTAACTTGTAAAAGTTTTACAAGTTAACTGTCAATTTTACAAGTTAGTGACTTGAAAAATAAACTTCCTTGATTAATATTGTGTTTTTGGAAACTGACGTTTACAAATAAGAAACAAATAAAATTGTTTACAACCTAAGACTGTGAATTCGAAACGAAAACCAAACCATTTCCCAGTTTATTTGCTAACATTTCCACAATCCTATTAGTCTTTGGCGTGTAATAAAAACCTCAATAATGAATCAGAATAATAAAAGACGACGATGTGAGCTTTCTGGCCTTAATAAGGCGTTCGTTGTTTGCGCAGCTCGTATTTCAATTTGACGTCAGACCTTTTCGACAAAAAACATACTTCGCACCTTCCACACCTCATCTGATAAATTGGCCTTTTCCCACTTCCGGCTTCGCACCGGAAACGCATGCGGACTAAAATTGTCTCCAATAAACGATCAGAATATACCCATAATTCTACCAACCTTAGATTTTCATCGCCTTTCGGGTGGGAAGATTGTGAAGATGTGAAATAAATCGTTAATAAGGGAATTTCCGGAAACCCAAATTAGGAATCAGATAGGGGATGAGAATATATGTCAGAGGGCGTGCTGAATAATAATTGGTTTGTCAAGGAATAGGTGTGAAAAATTAATTTGTCAAGGATTATGGGTGAGAGTAGCTTATTCTAAAACAAGGTGCAGAATGGGCTCCAATAGGGATGTTGACTCATGTTACGAATTCATATGAATTGAGGTTTTCCTCATAGAAGGAAATTTTTGCAATCCTAAAAAACCATTTTAGTGATCTTATTATTCTCATTGAATTAAATAAAGCTGATTCAAATTATGTTATTTATTATCAACTATCACGTGACTGCGAACGCCAATCAGAGGTAATCCGTATAGTGACGTCAAACTATCCGTATTGTCATTGCAAATTCGTACGTTCGGTGCTCAGATCAACAAAATACATTCATAGGCCGGGTTCCACAAAACTCCAATCACCTTGATTATTGAAATGTCATCATTTCTCTGCAATTTTCAGTTAATTTTTGACATAAACCATCGACTTACTTCAATATAAACGATTTGATTGCCAATCAAGCTTTGTGAAACCCACGGTTCTGTGACTTGAACCATAGTAAATATATAATATATCATATCTATGATTCGAACTTACGAAGTTGAAAGCTGAAAGAGAACAGAATACCTAGTTCGTTACAAGAACGATAATCTACAATTTTCTTTATAATGGAGATAGGATTCATCAAGGGTAATAGTAGTAACTTTTACCGAAGATAAATTCCCTTATGGTCGCAAGTTTCTTTGCTGAAAACAAGAATTTTTGTGCAGCGTAGCTTAAAAACGTGAAATTGTCTTTGTAAGTAGCAGACTTTCAACTCATATTTATTATTACAAATAAAAGAAGCACCTCATTCAGCATTTACAGACCGACGTATTCATTTTGAAGGCTTAGATTGAACTTCTCCACAAGGGATCGGGCAAAATCAGTTCGCTTTGACAGAACTCAAAGTATGTTCACTGTATTATGACGTAATCATCAGAACGTGACAAAATTGAGCATTTCCGCGGGAATTTTGAATTGTCTTCTCATTTACTCATTTTTATTGGCAACTACTATATTTTTAAGGAAAAAGTAATTTTTTCGTGTTTGTATAGGGTTCATCTTTAAAATAAAATATATTCCAAAAAGTAGTTAACATCCCTATTCCAACACGAACGCATAATTCGAAAACGAAAGCGTGAGTGTTGAAATATCTGACGATATTTTCTCTATTTCAGTCAAGTTTTTGAGCGCTCTTTCTACCTAAAGGAGTACTATATCGTTGTGCCCAAATGTCCATAACTTTCCAATTTTGAGCCGAAAATGGTCTCAAACGATATGGCCAAATTCAATTCTGTCCGTGGGGCCGTCCGGCCCATTATTGTTGCCACTATTACAAACTAGAGCTGCAAGAGGAGGCTATTTGGCAGATGTTATTTTTCGTACATAAATGTCACAACAACTCTTCGTACGGCAGCTCTAGCCTTAGGGTACTCTACTGCTGAATATTTTTGCCCTGTTTGGCTCAACAGTGCACATGTACATAATAGTAGGAGAGCTGGCACGAATTTTAGGGTAGGTATTTGAGGCAAGCTGAAAACTTGTCAGATACCTCTCCTATTATATCCCAACTCGGGATTGCAGACCTGGCTGGTGAGTAGCGGGGCTAAATCAACCCCTACATTTTTGAAAATATTTATTTTTTTTCAGATAGAAAGCCCTACCGAAATGATCTGTCTTTTTGGGAATCTTATTTTTAAGTTATAAATAACACTCCATTAAAATTTCAAGCTGCCTCAAAAACATTTTTTGCAAAATATTTTTGCACGCGTCTGGCAATGTTAAAACCCCGATTAAATTATCTGGCTTATTTTTTTTAGTATTTATAAAGCATTACACTGCAACATATATAAATTGCGTATTGCCTCAAATATATTTTTGGGAAAAAAAATAAATATTTTTTTTAAAAATGTAGGGGTTGATTTAGCCCCGCTACTCACCAGCCAGGTCTGCAATCCCGAGTTGGGATATAATAGGAGAGGTATCTGACAAGTTTTCAGCTTGCCTCAAATACCTACCCTAAAATTCGTGCCAGCTCTCGGACTATAACATTAATGCACAATTAAACTTTTCCAAGAGAACAATAAAATCAACACCAACTCCATGGTTACCAGTTCTTTCAAACATTACTCCTCCACATATCCGCAGGCAGGCCATTACTTCGAAAACTTGGAACAGATTTAATTCTTCTATAAATTCATATCAAATACTCCGGCAATCCGAGTGGAACACATGTAATATTCAGAACAAAGATTTAATAACTGATTCCTCGAATAAAGTTCCTGGATTTGATGTTCCAAGGAAAATATGGACTGTTCTTAATCGTATAAGAACAGGTCATGGACGTAGCAATAGTATGCTTTTCAAATGGAATTCAGTTGAGAGTCCTAGTTGCGAATGCGGAGAAGCAGAGGAGACAATTGAACATCTAATGAATAATTGTTTCATATATAAATTTCAGGATGGCTTGAGAGCTATACATGAAATTACCGAGTCGTTTTTGAATTGGGTTGTTAGTTTTGAATCGATTTAATAGAGTTTCCATCATTTTATTTTTATGTTCCTTTTTCTGCTTCGATTTTTCTGTCCAGATTTAGAATTTCGAAGGCATCTTGGAGAGGATTATTGTATATTTTGTTGGACTCAATAAAGAAGAAATCCTTCAATATTCAAATAGTTTTTAAGTTTTATTTTTGTAAGAACGGCGGGTTTTTCCCTGAGCTCTGCTATCATACGGAAAAATGGTATGCTACCCCCTTTTGCATTTACCTTAGTTAGGGATTTTTATTTTTGTCTCATGTATTATGTTAGCTCTTGATTCCAAAAGAATATATACCAGGTGGCCCACCACTTACGCGATGGTCATTTTGAGGGTGTTAATGATGATATTCTGAAAATATTTTTTTATGATGAGTGTAGAGTAATCAAACTCAAAATTTAAAATTATTTCCACATATACAAGGTGTTCCAAAACGAAGATACAGACCAAAAAGTTACACTTTTTCAAATGTGACACCCTGTTTATGACCTCAAAAAAGAAAAAGCAAGCTTAAATTATGATGAGTTTCTTCATATCACTCTGTACATTTGAGGCACCATTTACGAGATAATCACGAAAAATTCTAAATATGGAGTCATTTTAAATAGTAATTTATCAAAGAACCAATAACACAAGCAATACAACAATGTTTTTTTGAGTAGACATATAAGTTAGTCCCATAAAGAAAAAAATTGAACTCTGGAATGTACAGAGTGATCTTAATTAATTCTCAAACACCTACTATGAATAACGGTCAAAAACTTTCTTATTTCAGATGGCACGCCCGTTATTTCTTCATCTTGTTGAACGCAAAAATTTATTTAGAAACTTTTTTCATGAGGTTTTTCTGTATCTAAACCCTATAGTTGCTCAGCAATTCTCGATTTTCAGTTCACTACACATTGAACAGGAATTCTGATTGATTAATTATCTGAGATTCATTCATTCTGCAACTGTCAAATCACTCATAATAAAAATTTTCTATGGTTATCACTACTCAAAATTGTTAGTTCACTAGTTTTGAATGAAAATCGAAAATTGCTGAGAAATTATAGGGTTTAGGTATAGGAAAATCTAATGACAAAAGATTCGAAATTAAATTTTGCGTTCAACGAGATGGTGAAATACCAGGCGTGCCATTTGACATAAGAAAATTTTTGACCGTTATTCGTAGAAGATGTTTGAGAATTATTTAGGATCATTCTGTACATTCCAGAGTTCATTTTTTTTCTCTTTATGGGACTTACTAATATGTTTACTCAACAAACATGGTCTGTATCGCTTGCGTAACTGGTTGCTTGATAAATTACTATTTAAAATGTTTCCATATTTCGAATTTTTCGCTATTATCTCGTAAATGGTGCAAACAATGTAGAGAGTTATCTGAAGAAACTCATCATACTTTAAGCTTGTCTTTCCTTTTTTGAGATCATAAACAGTTTAAAAAAGTGAGAATTTGGTCAGTACCTTTGAATTGCAACACCCTGTATATATGGAAATAATTCTATATCGTGCGTTGGATTATTCTACACTTCAAATAAAAAAGAGTTCCAAAATATCATATACAGGGTGTCCCGAAAACAATGGATAAGCCTGCAACTATAGATAGACACTGTCGTGGTGTAACTTATTCCAAATTTTGACCTTAATGAAAATTCCACGGTTTCGAAGATATTCATGATTTTCGTATTTTTACAAATTTCCTAGTGCTATTAGTTTTTCTAGTGCCATTTCTACAAATGGAGAGGTATTTCGATATGGTTTTTTTAAATTTCACATGAGATAGTTCAGCTATCGGAAACAAGGACTTAAATTCATCAAACTAGTGTAAAAGTTAGAAACTCGTAAATAACAAAGAAAAATTGAAAACTAAATGAAATTTCCTTCACGTTTGATGAGCTACAGTGTAAAAAAAATGTAGGACGCCCCTGGTAGACATCATCTTAAAAACGATTACAACAAAAACAGTTTTTCGAAATTTTTCGACTATTTGGTAATCAAGTAGTTACGAGAATGAAAAACTACAGAATGCCTAGGCTTATGATACCTTTTTGGAATCTGCAATAACTGAGCAAGTTTTTTAAATGATGTCTACCAGGGGCGTCCTACATTTTTTTTACACTGTAGCTCATGAAACGTGAAGGAAATTTCATTTAGTTTTCAATTTTTCTTTGTAATTCACGAGTTTCTAACTTTTTACACTAGTTTGATGAATTTAATTTCTTGTTTCCGATAGCTGAACTATCTCATGTGAAGTTAAAAAAAACATATCGAAATGCCTCTCCATTTGTAGAAATGGCACTAGAAAAACTAATCGCACTTGGAAATTTTCTAAAAATAAGAAAACCATGAATATCTCGGAAACCGTGGAATTTTCATTAAGGTCTAAATTTGGAATAAGTTAGACCACGACAGTGTCTATCTATAGTTCCAGGCTTATCCATTGTTTTCAGGACACCCTGTATACAACTGATACTTCAAGTTCCAATAAAAATTTCTTGAAAATGAATGCAAATTATATATTTTATTTGTTCTTGAAAGAAGAGCGTAATTTGAAACCCCTTGTATTTGTAATATGATCCTTCAAGTTCAAGGGGTTCAAAGATCCGCCCACACATTTTATCGGACATTATAATTATTCCACAACAAACTTATCCGATTTTCATGAAAAAGTTAATTCGAAAGGGTTTTCCTAACATTTTTAACGTCATCTGAAAAACCCACCACTCACCGTATAGCGTAAGCAAAGGCCATCACTGCATCTGAGACGAACTGTAGCTGATCCTCGAAAACGGTATTCTGCTTCGTCAGTTTTTCGTTTCCTGTGCAAGGCTTGATGTACTTTTTATTGTAGGGTGTTTTCGTGCCATTCGGATATCTACATTGGAAGTGGTGTTCCCAGAACTCTGCGGAAGAAAGAAGTAGTTGTATTATTTCGGGAAAGGCAGACACATTTCAGCATGATTCTTAGATTTTTAGTCTCTTATCCCACTTGGTTCATTCAACTCAAGTGCAACTTGAATCTATTTAAATGTAACTTCGGCTATTTTCATTATTTCTCCATGTTTTCCACAATTGGAAATCAGCATTCTCAAGTTGTGGTCAGGAATCACTTTTTTTAACTTATTTCATTAATATCTGTTGTCATATATCTAGTACGCATGTATTGTCTAACACACTTGCGTACATAGGTATTCAAATGAGTTAGTAATTAACAAGATATGTTAAGTTGAGGTTGTGGAAAATCTAATATATATAATTAAGTGCAACTTTTCGTTGTGTTTCAATAACTCAACAACGCCCTCACCAATTTGGCTAATTTTGGTCTTGAATTATTCGTGGAAGTCTAAAGAAGGTATTTTTGTATAGAAAATTCAAAAGAAATCTTGGAAAAGTGTAAAATCAACATTGCAGATTTTATATACAAATTCATTTTCAGTGCCATCTGTAGTCGTTTTCGAGTGCTACGAATGCAAGGCAGTTTCCTATTTTTTCATACTCTATATAATCTTTGGTTAAATTGTCATAGATGGCGAACCTGTAAAAAATATTAGAGATTTCAATTTTCAACGAATTGAAATATTAAAATTACCGACATTACACTTCAGTGTATAATCATCATAATGGTACATTATTGTAATAACTAATCACAGGAATCTGAAATATTTATTATTTGACCGTAATTTCAGAGTTCACAGAACACTAATATACAGAGTTCGTTTTTCATCACTTCTTTCAAAGTAACGTTTCAATAAAAATTCGAGCACAGATGGCATAGAATTATATTATCAACATGTTCGCCATCAAATCCACTCGAATTATGGAACAAAAATATAAGCATTATATGGCAGAAGGCAGAAGATATTTTAAATCGTGAATTGCAACGTGAGCAGGAGTTCAATTCTAATGATTTACGTTTATTTGTACAATCGAATATAACCAAACTGAATATTCAAAAAAAAACATGTATATGACACAATCATTCAAGCCGTTTTCAATAATGCAGGTGGATTATATTTCTTGTATGCACCTGATGGTACAGACAAAACTTTCGTTGTATCATATATTTTAGCGACTATTCGATCGAAACAGAAAATTGCATTGGCACTTGCATCTTCGGGAATTGCTGCTACATTATAAGAAGGTGGTCGCACCGCACACTTTGCATTGAAATTGCCATTGAATGTACAGGTGATTGAAACTCCAACTTGCCAGATTTCAAGAAATTCTGCTATGGCAAAAGTTCTTCGATTAATGTCAATTATTTTATGGGATTAATGCACAATTGCGAAAAAAAATTACTAGAAGCATTTAATCGAACAATGCAAGAGTTACAGGGTAATGAACAGCTTTTTGGTGGTGCTCTGTATTGCTGTCAGGAGACTTTCGTCAAACATTGCCTGTCATTCCTCGATCAACTCCTGTTGATGAAATAAATGCCTGTTTGAAGTCATCAGTTCTTTGGAGATATGTACGAAAATTGACACTGAATATTGATATGCGTTTTCAACTAAATAATGATGCAACTGTCCATGAGTTTTCAAAAAAATTGTTAGAAATTGGTGATAGCAAAATACAAATCGACGGATTGATCACCATATTACCGGTAAATCAAAAGGAGAAGTGTGTTAGATACCGCGTATCCCTATGATTCCAACGGATATGCCATTTGAATTCAGACGGTTACAATATCCTGTGCGTTTATCATTTGCGATATCCATAAACAAGGCCCTAGGGCGAACACTTCACGTTTCTGGTGTGAATTTGAAGGAATCATGTTTTTCACATGGCCAACTTTATGTTGCCTGTTCCAGAGTCGGTACTCCCAATTGTTTATTTATTCATGCTGAAAATGGAAAAACAAAAAATATCGTTTATCCAAATGTTTTAGACTAACACCTACCATAGTGAGAGTACCCAAGTCTTTTTATTTTTTTAGTTTTTACTCTTTGCAGTCTTCATCATTTAGAAGGCATTGGCAATTGGGAATCGGACAACGTCTTTAGGATGTTTTAACTCGAATGTATATAATATAGTTTTTACTCTTTATCATAGTTGAGAAATAACATTTAATAGTATATCTTTGTGTTTATTGCTGATAAATATAATATCAACATTTACATTATGTTTTTGTAGTGGCTTTTGATGAGCAGTTCCATACATTCGAAATTAGACTAAGTAATAAATTTCATTTTTTTGTTATATTTCTAAGTTAATTACTATGCCTTATACGTAGCGAAGCACGTACCGGGCAGCTAGTAAAGAATAAGAACAAGTTGCAAGTTTCAATACTAAACCCCAAGAATAATATGTACATTACATCTGTGATATAGATGAGCAAAAACAAAATAATTACCTCTTTAGCTATAACCTAAATGTTAAAAGCTTATGTGAGAAACAACGAATCTCTATACAGGGTGTCTGTAAAAAAAGGGAGGGTGTCTTCAGGAGATGATTCATCCATGAAAATAAGCAGGGGTAGTTCATATGAATTTTTTTCGAAATCGACCCCCCTTCCAAGATACAGCCTTTGGAAGGCGATGACGAGTTGACAGTTTTTAATTTTTTACGGCTTCTTGAAAACACTGAGTCATAAAACTATACATAATATGAAGCACTAAATAGATGTTACTCACACAATTTTTTTAGATCTCATAACTTTATTATTAGGGGTTCAAAATAACAACCCCCTATGATTTTCGTTCAAAAATTGTTTTCGTGAGATAGATTTTGAAAAAATTAAAATTCTCCTATGGTTTGCCTTTCAATTCTGGGGAAAAAAGTCTTCCTGAAAATTTCGATATAGTCGATACTTTTCTCGGAAAAAATAAAAACTTACAAGCAGTTATGACAACTGTTCATTCCATTTCATCGTAAAAGTGTTCCATAGAAGGAATATTCTAAGATATTGTAAGTCTATGACAGGTAATAAAGATGTTCTATAAATCCTTTATAAATAAAATGTTTAATTACCAATTACAGTAAGAAGATTATATCCGTTATATTTTAATTTCATAAATAGAAAAAAATATCGATAGATTCGATACTTTTCTCGGGAAAAATAAAACTTACAAGCAGTTGTTATTACTGTTAATCCATTTCATCGTATAAGTGTTCCATAGAATGAATATTTTAAGATATTGTATGTCTCTGACAAGAGATAGAGATGTTTTATGTATCTTTCTGAAGGTTTAATTACTAATTTCCGGAAGAAAATTATATCCGTAATAGTTCAATTTCACAAATAGAACTTTCTTTCGATTAATATAAGCAGAATTGAAAAAACCAATTTTGAGCATAAACAATATCTTAGAATATTCATTCTATGGAACATACGATGAAATGGAATGAACAGTGATTATAACTGCTTGTAAGTTTTTATTTTTTCCGAGAAAAGTATCGACTGTATCGAAATTTTGCATGGGACTTTTTTCTCCAGAATTGAATGGGAAACCATAAGAGAATTTCATTTTTCTATCCCACGAAAACAATTTTTGAAGGAAAATCATAAGGGTTGTTATTTTCCATCCCTAATAATAAAGTTATAGAATCAAAAAAATGTGTGTGTACCATCTACTTAATGAATCATATTATGTATAGTTTTACATAAAAACTGTTAACTCGTCATCGCCTTCCAAAGGCTGTATCTTGGAAGGGAGGTCAATTTCGAAAAAAAATTATATGAACTACCCCTGCTTATTTTCTTCGAGGAATCATCTCCCTCGCATTTGTTTACAGACACCCTGTATAGAGATTTGTTGTTTCTCACTTAAGTTTTTAACATTTAGGTAATAGCTAAAGAGGTTATTACAGTGCAACCTCAATATAACGAACCTGAATATAACGACTTCCTCGATTTAACGAATTCTTCATAATCCCCTTGAATCGTCCATAAGAGTCAATGTAAAACATACCTCTACATTACGAAAATTTTTACGAACAACCTCTTTATAACGAATTTTCAACTACCTAAAAGAGTGTGAATACCTCTACTTAACGAATTTCGTCAACTCAAAACCTCTATATAACGTTTTCACCAATAACCAGGTATGTATGTGATTCAGCCGCGACAAGTTAGTTGATGGAAAGTAATCAGTGTTGCTCCTCACTTTTTTGCAATGGCTCAGAAACGTAAAAGGCGTTCCTTATCTGTCGCAGAAAAGCGAAGCATCATTAATTATGTTGACAAAAATCCTTCTACAAAAAAATTAGACATAGCTAATAAGTTCGGGATTTCCGCAAGTTCATTGGCTACAATTTTCAAATCTAAAGATAAGTTTTCCGACGAAATTGGTTTGCCTTCAAACATCAGAAGATTGAAACCGTGGAAAACAAACTACAATTTATTACTTTTTTCCAATCAAGATGAATAAAATTAGATTTAGGCTTTTATACCAATTGGTTGATTTTTCACCTCTTTTTATTTTGTTCTGCGAATTTTTGAAAAAAAACCTACCTACTCACTTTATTGTTTTGAAAAAGAAAATATAAAATAAATGAGTAATTTGATAAAAATGAGTTTTCATTTATATGAGCAAAATTAGTTCGCTATAACAAGATGAGTACGTAATGTCGAGGTGAATAAAACCTCGGTGTAACAAATTTTGGACCAACCTCACCTCAATATAACAAACCTCAGTTTTACGAATTACTTGATATAACGAATATTTACTGGTTTCCTTCCGATTTGTTATATCGAGGTTCCACTGTATTTTGTTTTTGCTCATCTACATCACATATATCAATTAAAAAAGTTTAAAAAGTGATTTCTGACAACAACTTGAGAATGCTGATTTCTAATTGTGAATAACATGAAGAAATAACGGAAATAGCCGAAGTAACATTTAAATAGATTCACATAGATTCAAGTTACAGTTGAATTGAATGAACCAAGTGGGATAAGGGACCCTGTATTCATTTTTACGCAGAAAATTTATGAAAACTATAATTATTTCAAAACAATTAATTCAGATTTCAAAAAACATCAGAGCAATCAAGTCCAAACTTCACAGTTTTCACATGAGTTGGTGTCATCTATAGAAAAACATCGTTGTTTTCAGAAGGGTTGTCGATATTTCCATCAACTTGAATTCAGTTTGTCCTGATATAAATTGTGGCTGCATAAATTTCGGTAAGCCAACATTATTCTGGGATTGTGAAAATATATGTAAATCCAGCGTAAACAGGAGAAAACGAGGCACGATTTCGAGGTTACAGTTCGTGTGACGACACGTACGTAGGTATTCTACGTGCTAGATCTAGAACCTGTTTTTGCTACAGCTTAAACCAGACAGGGTCTCGAATTGCGAGGACTAGCTTCAACGAATCGTTGATTTCATACGAAATTCGGCACTGAAATCAGACAGAAATATATCGTTTCACGAAAACTGAACGAGGGTGAATCTTCCGAATACGTTTCTTTTATGAATAAAATGATTTTGTGCAACTGTGAATGTACAGGGTGATTCACTTATCTTGGTAACCTAGTTTTTCTCGAGAAGGGATGAATATTTGTTTATTCTGTGAACGGTTTTTGGTACCAGTCAATGTTTTCTTTTCATTCATTCATTCATTTATTATCGTCATCAATACAACTACATGACACGTCTATAAAATTTTACAATGATGTAAACATAGATGTATATAACAAATTTCACAAAAAAACAAGAAGAACAAACTGAAGTGATCAAAAAAATTGAAATCTGAGAGATACTCTTCCACGCTGTAATATGCCTTCTGCCTTCATACTTGAGATGTGCGTAAAAGTCGGAGAAAATAATTAAGACGCCAGGCGTAGCGGCGCTATTTAAATTTTTTCTCCAGGAACATATCTTTTTGAGCGCTCGTTCTATTTAAACGAGTGCTATATAGTTTTGACCAAATGTCTGTAATTTTCGAATTTTGAGCCGAAAATGGTCTCTAACGATAGGGTTCTACTTCCTGATGACGAATTCGTGTTCAAATTCAGTTCTGTCCGTGGGGCCGTCCGGCCGTCACAATAACTTTCGAAGGGATTGTCCTAGAGACTTGCAATTTTCAGGGTGTGTTCGGTTCTCAAATGGCTCGGTTAAGTTTGTTAACAAGCCAAATATTACAGGGTGTTCCATTAAATATAGCCATTCAAAATTTTTGTTCCTCAATATCTCAGAATAAACGAAACCCATCGAAATAAAATGTTGCGGCCAAATTCAAGATGGTCATAATAAGCTTCATATGAAATTTTTTGGCCATAGTGTAAACAGAACCATAAAAAATTCGATCAGAATATTGAAAAGAAGAAACTTCATATTTCCATAAAAAAATGATCAATTTGGATGAAATTTATTTTATGAATGAAGATCGATACACTGAATGTTCATGCTGAAATTTTGCCATAGTGTTAACAGAACCATAGAAAATTCAATTGGAATATTGAAAAGAAGAATATTTATATTTCCATAACAGGATATCTGATTCAAGTGATTTTTTTTGTGAATGAAGACTGTTATACTGAATCTTCATGCAAAATTGCAAATTGGCAAAGTTGCCATAGAGGCAACAGAACCATAGAATATTCAATTGGAATATTGAAAACAAGAATCCCTATATTTCCATGACACGATATCCGATTCATTTGAAATTTATTTTGTGAATCAAAACTGATATACTGAATGTTCATGCATGATTTCAAGAGGATTGCTTTATCAGAACCATAGAAATTAATTTTGGTAATTATTTATTTATATATTTCATTTTTTGAATAATTTCCAGAATATAATTCCGATCGTGCTGAGATTCTGCATTTATATATCTGGTATCAATCTCAAATCCCATATAAAATTCTGAGGTAATAGTCTTATTGCTCCACCAAAGAACGAGCGTTTAAAAACTCCTGCTCAAGGTTCTACTTGAATTTTTTGGAATAATTTCCAGAATATAATTCTGATTGTGCTGATATTCTGCATTTATATATTTGGTATCTATCTCAAATACCACATAAAATTCTGCGGTAATAGTCTTATTGCTTCATCAAAAAACGAGCGCTCAAAAGCATTCGAAAGATAATTTAATTCTGAATGTTTCTTCTGAAAACCATTTTTTTCAATTTCTTACTGACAGCGATCTGCAGCTTATTTTATGTTAATTTTATTCCATTAATTTTTTCCGTATTGTGACAGTATGCCTTGATTTAGAGACATAGATATGATAGTGTTTCTTAAAATCAAACAGACTCTGTAGCAAACTATTTTTCAATCATTCAATTTGCTGTAAGTGAATAAAATTAAACCAATAGCTGTCTGGATATCCAAAATAGATTAATCGTTTTTCCAATATGTACAAGAGCGCACGAGGTCCTGACTTCACGTGACTGCTTCCTTCATTTTTCTTCTCCATTCAAGCGTTCGGTGGGAGGAATAGTGGCCATGAGGGATAAGACGTGCTACCGGGAACAGGCCTGTTTTGGATCCGGAATGGAATTTGTAGATAAACGTTCTCAGCGGCAGCACTTGTTGTCGATAAATCTTGTGCACAATCAGGCTCTAGGGCGCTGTGGAAAGGTAGTAAGGGGCGTATTCAAGTGACGAAGAAGTAACTATTGATCAGCCTGCTTGGATTATTACCTTATCCTTCAGGCTATGAGCATACTATACGGTTTTTCCCGACAGCCGCCTGAAATTGAGGGAAGATTTTTATACTGTAACGTTTTTCCGGATTAAACATATTAGGTGGTGTGTGTTCAATTTATTCACACATCTACTTGACACTCTTGCAGATTTATATTTACTTACTTTGAAACAGTTCGGTATAAAGCGCACTATCACAACTTATTTCTAACTGTAACTAACCCTGAATCCAACGTGCGCGTCCTCATATAAGCGCTGACCCTGTCTAGAGCTATCTAGACTAGTCCAGAGTATTCTAGACGTGCTTTAGTTGTTTCAACGACCAGGTTCGTTTCTTTCGGATGTATTGTTTATTTCAGTGGTTTTCTGTAGCAAATTATTGGAATATTTTCTTTATTTCAGTATCATAATGGGTTCATTACAGTTCTAAAAACAGTGATGTAATGAACTTTGTTACAGCATTGCTTTCAGTTATATTTTTTGTTTTGTTCTTGTCAACAATGATTTCCGATCCTATCGAATTTCAACACAAGTGAAATAATATAATTTGGTGATGATTGTTGACCGAAAAGTTTAGTTTAAATCAAGAAAATAAGGTAGATAAACGTTCTCAGCGGCAGCACTTGTTGTCGATAAATCTTGTGCACAATCAGGCTCTGGGGTGCTGTGGAAAGGTAGTAAGGGGTGTATTCAAGTGACGAAGAAGTAACTATTGATCAGCCTGCTTGAATTATTACCTCATCCTTCAGGCTATGAGCATACTATACGGTTTTTCCTAACTGCCGCCTGGAATTGAGGGAAGATTTTAATACGACACTTTCGATTCTTTTGAAAGCTGGTTTATTCTTCTACATTTCGGAATTCGACAACCCTAATATGGCAATCTAGCATTTGACAGCTCTATGGTGAAGTTGGATATTTTTGAAATTATGGTTCCTCAATTTCACTATTTGTGTGTGCCACCTGAAAAATTTCCCCCCTCAAAGAATTAAAATTTTTGTTATTTTTTGTTTTTCCATTTCCTTCAACACCACAATACTTTAGCACCCATAGCTACAGTCGCTTTATGGTATCAAGGTACTCCCAGGTCAGCAAAAACTTTTGATAGTATAATCTAGGGATCTCAGCGTGGCTTGTCTGTTTGTTATGTAGACACTTCTGAGCAATGCAGAGGACCACTATCTTGGTCGCGAGAGAAATGTTGCAGCAAGATGTGAATGCTCACTGCCTTCGATATTGGCGAGAAGTTTTTCAGGAATTATTTCAGGCAGCGCGAGCGGCAGTGGAAGTGGCTGAGTGTAATTGAGGCTTAAAAGTTACAACAGTCCTTACAAAGTCAACACTATAGCACCTTCAAGAATAAACTCAGCCTTTTTCAAAACAATGGAACCAAATTATCAATGAACGCACTCGTCGAATGATATAACTCTTGTTCCATGAACGTATCGAATCATAAAAAATCCATATAGGTCATTTTTCAAGACATGTATTTGCCAATTCGAGATAAAACCATGAAATATGGACTGAGCGTTCCAATAAAATGTATTATTCATCCATGAATGAATTGAAAAATCATTCTTCTTCCCCATATCACTATCCAGTCGACAGAGTGTAAAGATTTATGCTCTAGGTTTTACTGAAACGAAACACCCGGAGGGCAGAATGCAATCGGAGTGAATTTTAGAGAATTCATCTAAAAGTTCATAGGTCCTCGAAAACTCACGAGAATACAATATTTTTTTTACCCTTTTTTGAGAAAATGAAACCTATACATCGATAAATGTACTTTCCAAATGATATAACTCTCTTTACATGAACGTATCGGCCAATAAATAATAATTTATATAGGCCATTTCTCAAGACATGCATTTGCCAATTCGAGATAAAACCATGAAATATGGACTGAGCGTTCTAATAAAATGTGTTATTCATCCATGACTGAATCGAAAAAGCATTCTTCTTCCTCATATCGCCACCCAGTCGACAGAGTGTAAAGATTTATGCTCTAGGTTTCACTGAAACAAAACACCCGGAGGGCCGAATGCAATCGAAGTGAATTTTAGAGAATTCAACTAAAAGCTCATAGGTCCTCGAAAACTCACCAAAAAACAATATTTTTCAGACTTTTTCGAGAAAATGAAACCGATACATCGATAAAAGTACTTTCAAAATGATATAACTCTCGTTACATAAACGTATCGGATTACAAATAATCTATATAGGCCATTTTTCAAGACATGCATTTGCCAATTCGAGATAAAACCATGAAATATGAACTGAGCGTTCCAATAAAATGTGTTATTCATCCATGAGTGAATCGAAAAATCATTCTTCTTCCTCATATCGTGACCCAGTCGACAGAGTGTAAAGATTTATGCTCTAGGTTTTACTGGAACAAAACACCCGCCGAATGCATCGAAGTGAATTTTAGAGAATTCAACTAAGAGGTCATGGGACCTCGCAAACTCACCAAAACACAATATTTTTAAGCCCTTTTTGAGGAAATAAAACCAGTACATCGATAAACGTACTTTCCAAATGATATAACTCTCGTTACATGAACGTATCGTACAATAAATAAACCATATAGTTCGAGACAATTACACATTATAAGTTTTCACTTCCAGTCTCTGAAACAGAAATAATTGAAAAAAATTAATTAAGATGAAGTTTTCCTGCGGAAATCTTTGCACTAATTTGTCAGGAGCAAATTGGTTTTGAAAAAATTGTTGCCTAACAGTAAAACTAAAAAAGGAAATAAATGTAAAGGATAATGCAACGTTTCGGTGTCTATATCAGACACCCTGTTTAGACAAACTTGTAAAATCTTAGGAACTGTCTGTTTTTACAGTTGCAGTCTAATTGACATTATTGTTTTAATTTATTTCTTCTACTTACTTCATCTTAATTCCATTTTTCAAAATTATTTCTGTTTCAGAGACTGGAAGTGAAAACCTGAAAAGTTTGTTAGGAATGCAGAATCCTCCCAGATTATATTTCAATCGATAATTACACATTAAAAAGGTTAAAATAGAGAAATAAAATGATCATTATTTATCAATTTAACGTACGTGAAACTGAGCTCGACGAAGAGATAATTTAAGAAGTTGTGTTTGAAATAACACATTAAGTCAAGAGAGATTGTTCCGAGAAAATTTTTTGGCCTTCAAATTTCAGAAAATAAAGTATCTCGAATTGATTGATTGAATCAGAAAGACTTCTTCTTTTTTCATGAGAAACATTTCCTTTAATCGTAAGAGGGAATTATTCGCAGAGCAAATGAACTAGTGAAAAACTTAAAACCACATTTCCCAGAAAAAACTGTGTTTGACTCAATATATTTTTGCAGTAAGCCAACGAGAGATACCTACACATTTTTGCATGCATATTCATTCACTCGCTATGCACTTATAAAAAAACGTAGATACAGTACGCAATTATTGCACATTCTTCTACAGATGTGGAAGAAACGGATGGAAACACAGGAGTTTCAGTGTTAAATTCAAGCAGGCTCGGACTCCAGTGGAACAGTGGAAGAATCGAAACCTCAGAGCGATGCGATATTGAATAAGCGGCTGGTCTGTTGGAATGGCATTCCGAAATCTCTTACAAGGGTAAGATCGGAGCATTGGTTACAGCAAACGCTGGTATTTCGGCGGTAGTCGCAAGACGCGTCCTTGCCTGTGTCGTTGACGACCGTAGCGTTTGCTGTAACCAATGGTCCGATCTTACCCTTATCAGAGATTTCGGAATGCCATTCCAACAGACCAGCCCCTTATTCAATATCGCATCGCTCTGAGGTTTCGATTCTTCCACTGTTCCACTGGAGTCCGAGCCTGCTTGAATTTAACACTGAAACTCCTGTGTTTCCATCCGTTTCTTCCACATCTGTATATCGTGCATCCTAAAATTCTCCGGTAAAAAAATATCTTTTTTTTCTGAAAGGTCACCGTTGAAGACACATAGACTGTTCTGTAAGAGCGTGTTGATAGTTCGAGACAATTAAACATTGAAAAGGTTGAAATTGTAAAATAAAATGGGTCATTATTTATCAATTTTGTGTACGTGAAACTGAGCTCGAAATCAACTTAGAGATGAATTACGAAGTTGTGTTGTGAAATAACACATTCAGTCAGGAGAGATTGTTCCGAGAAAATTTTTTTGGCCTCCAAATTTCAGAAAATAAGATATCTGAAATTGATTGAATAAATCCGGGACTTTTACTTTTTCATGAAAAACATTTCCTTGAATCGTAAGATAAAATTATTCGTAAAGCAAATGAACTAGTAAAAAACTTCAAACCACATTTTCCAGAAAAAAACGTTTTTGACTGAGCCCTACGACATAGAGATGATCTAAGAAGTTGTGTTGGGAAATAACACATTCAGTCAAGAGAGATTGTTCCGAGAAAACTTTTTATTTGCAAAGAATAATATATCTGAAATTGATTGATTGAATCAGAAAGACTTCTTCTTACTTCATGAAAATATTCCCTTGAATCGTAAAACCACATTTTCCAGAAAAAACTTCTTTTGACTCAATATATTTTTGCAGTAAGCCAACGATAGATACCTACACATTTTCGCATGCATATTCATTCACTCGCTATGCACTTATAAAAAAACGTAGATACAGTATGCAATTATTGCACATTCCTCTATATCGAGCATACCAAAATTCCCCGGTAGAAAAAATCATCCCGTGGCAACGAACGGCAGTGGCATTCCATCTAAAATTTTTTTTCCCAAAAGGTCACCGTTGAAGGCACACAAACTGTTCTGTATGAACGGGTTTGACTGGAAGCAACGAAGCCGTAAAAATGCTTCCAAATTCACTCCGATTGCATTCGGCCCTCCGGGTGTTTTGTTTCAGTAAAACCCAAAGCATAAATCTTTACACTCTGTCGACTGGGTCGCGATATGAGGAAGAAGAATGATTTTTCGATTCACTCATGGATGAATAATACATTTTATTGGAACGCTCAGTCCATATTTCATGGTTTTATCTCGAATTGGCAAATGCATGTCTTGAAAAATGGCCAATAGGTATTATTTATTATCCGATACGTTTATGTAACGAGAGTTATATCATTCGGAAAGTACTTTTATCGATGTATCGGTTTCATTTTCTCGAAAAAGCCTAAAAAATATGTGTTTTCGTTAGTTTTCAAGGACCTATAAAATTTGAGTTGAATTCTCTAAAATTCACTCTGATTGGGTGTTTTGTTTCAGTAAAACCTAGAGCATAATCTTTACACTCTGTCGACTGGGTCGCGATATGAGGAGGAAGAATGATTTATGAATAACACATTTTATTGGAACGCTCAGTCCATATTTCATGGTTTTATCTCGAATTGGCAAATGCATGTCTTGAAAAATGGCCAATAGGGATTATTTATTATCCGATACGTTTATGTAACGAGAGTTATATCATTCGGAAAGTACTTTTATCGATGTATCGGTTTCATTTTCTCGAAAAAGCCTAAAAAATATTGTGTTTTCGTGAGTTTTCAAGGACCTATAAACTTTAAGTTGAATTCTCTAAAATTCACTCCGATTGGGTGTTTTGTTTCAGTAAAACCTAGAGCATAAATCTTTACACTCTGTCGACTGGGTCGCGATATGAGGAGGAAGAATGATTTTTCGATTCACTTATGAATGAATAACTCATTTTATTGGAACGCTCAGTCCGTATTTCATGGTTTTATCTCGAATTGGCAAATGCATGTCTTGAAAAATGGTCTATATAGATTATTTGTAATCCGATACGTTTATGTAACGAGAGTTATATCATTTTGAAAGTACTTTTATCGATGTATCGGTTTCATTTTCTCGAAAAAGCCTAAAAAATATTGTGTTTTCGTGAGTTTTCAAGGACCTATAAACTTTAAGTTGAATTCTCTAAAATTCACTCCGATTGGGTGTTTTGTTTCAGTAAAACCTAGAGCATAAATCTTTACACTCTGTCGACTGGGTCGCGATATGAGGAGGAAGAATGATTTTTCGATTCACTTATGAATGAATAACACATTTTATTGGAACGCTCAGTCCATATTTCATGGTTTTATCTCGAATTGGCAAATGCATGTCTTGAAAAAGGACCAATATGGGTTATTTATTGTGCGATACGCTCATGTAACGAGAATTATATCATTTGGAAAGTACTTTAATCGTTGTATCGGTTTCATTTTCTCGAAAAAGCCTAAAAACTATTGTGTTTTCGTGAGTTTTCAAGGACCTATAAACTTTAAGTTGAATTCTCTAAAATTCACTCCGATTGGGTGTTTGTTTCAGTAAAACCTAGAACATAAACCTTTACACTCTCTCGACTGGGTCGCGATAGGAGGAGGAAGAATGATTTTTCGATTCACTCATGAATGAATAACACATTTTATTGGAACGCTCAGTCCATATTTCATGGTTTCATCTCGAATTGGCAAATGCATGTCTTGAAAAATGGCCAATAGGGATTATTTATTATCCGATACGTTCATGTAACGAGAGTATCATTTGGAAAGTACGTTTATCGATGTATTGCCTCCATTTTCTCCAAAAAGACTTGAAAATATTGTCTTTTGGTGAGTTTGCGAGGACCCATGAACTCTTAGTTGAATTCTCTGAAATTCACTCCGATTGCGTTCGGCCCTCCGGGGTGTCAATTCTCGAGATCACTCGTTCGACGAACGTATACGTTCGTGACTTTTTGATCGTAGGTTTTTGGATATTGGAACAATTATATCCGTTCGAAATGAATGCAAACTTTCGTTGGATCGAGTTATTGACGATATGCGAAATTAACTCACTTCCAACTATTATTTGGATTTTACGCGCTCATGAACGTATACATTCATGAACGAGTGATCCCGAGAATTGACACCCGGGAGTTTTGTTTCAGTAAAACCCAAAGCATAAATCTTTACACTCTGTCGACTGGGTCGCGATATGAGGAAGAAGAATAATTTTTCGATTCACTCATGGATGAATAATACATTTTATTGGAACGCTCAGTCCATATTTTATGGTACTATCTCGAATTGGCAAATACATGTCTTGAAAAATGGCCAATATGGATTATTTATAGCCCGATACGTTCATGTAACGATAGTTATATCATTCGGAAAGTACGTTTATCGATGTATTGGTTCCATTTTCTCCAAAAAGGCTTAAAAATATTGTCTTTTGGTGAGTTTTCGAATACCCACGAACTCTTAGTTGAATTCTCTAAAATTCACTACGACTGCATTCGGCTCTCCGGGTGCTTTGTTTCAGTGAAACCTAGAGCATAAATATTTATCAACACACTCATACAGAACAGTCTACGCAAAAAAATATTTGAGGCAATGTTTTTAATGAATAATAAACAAGTCATTCTGATTCAATTGGCCAACTTCAGATTTCTATTTTGAGAAAGTATAAATATGGAGAAGTTCACGAAATTTGAACACAAACAAAGAGCACAATAAATAATAGGACATTGTGGTGTTAAAAGAAATGAAAAAGCCGATGAACTTGCCAAAAGCCTCTTTGTGGGCTTGGATAAGAAAAGCAGCAGTACAACACAGGGACTCGAATAACAGAATACCCTCTGGAGAAACACCCCTGAAAAAGTATAATGCAATCTATTGATCCATATCTTGAAAATTATATAATCATATCCTTAAGAGAAAATGCTTTTGACTTCACTTCAAGGCTTTCTGAATAATGTGTATGCATCTGCGTAACAAAATTCGATTATTCGTCGATATTCCACTAGGCTCCTGCAAAGTACACTCAAAATGAGGTGGTATTTATGAAGATTGTTAGTTTCCCTTATCAAAAATAATTATTGGTTGTTAAGTAAATTGCCTTTTTTCTAAGTCAGTTTATTTCTAAATACCCTAGTAGATTAACACATATGTAGGTATATCATTATTGGTGCACTGTGGATTTCTATCAAGTAGGACTGATCACCATAATTAAAAGATATGAAGAATTTCTCTATAGTAAATACAGGGTTTTTCAAAAAGAGGTGCTATTTTGATATTAAAAAAATGCCATTTTTCAATATAAATGATCTGATGTTTATTTCATTATGAAGAAGAAGCTATGCCGTAAATAGTGGAAAATAACATCAGACAAATGACCACCACGACCACGCTTACAGGACAATATCCTTTTAGTCGCAAGTCGCAAGGTGTTAAATCACAAGATCTCGGTGGCCAATTGTGATCACCTGTTTGAGAGATAACACGGTTTGGAAACTTCTCCAGCAAAAGATCAATGGTTTCGTTGCTTGTATGGCACGTAGCGCCATCTTGTTGAAAGTAAACGTTGTCCAGATCAATACTTTCCAATTTCGGCCATAAAAAAATCATTAATTCCAAAGAACGACGAGGAATGGATAAACCTGGGTTTTCTTCAACAATTTCGGCTACAGCAGCAATATTTTCGGCTGTCCTTGAGCGACGTGCACGGGTTCTATTCTTTACATCACTTACTTGTCCCAACAGCTCGAATTTTTCCACCAATTTCTTTATTGCGGTCCGCCAAATGCTTCACGACGACCCAAAAATGTTCGAGTTTCACCAACCTCTGCCAAATTTTCACCATTTTTTTAGTGAATTTTAATAATTTCAATCCGTTCTTGAAGCGAGTATCGTTCCATTTTTATTAATGGCGTAGTTTCTACTTGTCAAATGTCAAAAAATGACAACATCAAACGTGACATCTACCGAAATAGCGGGCTATTCAAAATAATACCTCTTATTGGAAAACCCTTCAGTTGAATAGTTCTTTTCCACTAAGTTGATATTTTCTAGGAAAAGTCTGAAATTCATTTCATTTTTATCTGAACTGAAGGAACACCATGTATGTTTTATCAGTGATATGTGAAAACTGATTTGTGCCACCAACGCGTTATTTTATACAATATTTCATCAAAATAGAGTAGGTATCGATAATATCTTAATCGAAAATATTCAACAACATGTGATGAATTTTTTCCCAATTTCCTGCATGGCCTTTGCATTTTATAATGGAAGTAATTTTATACAGCTCTACATTATATCTACGGTTCATTATTATTAATGATTGCAGGAAAAATTGTTCACTGGAGCGGTACTTAAATGTGATTATAAATTTAAAATCCTCGATGTAATTCACTCGCCTTGCATCAGCTCTAGGAAAATACATGAAAATTTTTATAAGGGGAATATCCGAATTTGAAATCGGTATTAAAAAGAAGAATATGGACAATAAGTTAATTGCCATTCGAATTATTCGTTGCTTTTCGAAAGCAGAATATAATAAAAACGCTCGAAAATGATGAACAAAATCATGAACGTAGATTGTTGTCTATAAAAGGCAGAATTGGTTATTCGCTAATAGATTTTTGAAACCACGAAATTCAAGAACAGCCCTAAGCAGATGCTTTTGAGCACTCGTTCGTCTCGTTCAGTGGTGGAGCAATAAGGCTATTAAGTACCCCAAAATTTTGTATAGCACTTGAAATTGATACTAAATATATAATGCGAAATCTAAGCATGATCGAAATTATATTCTGAAAATTATTGGAGAAATAACAAGTGAAGAATCAATAACTGAAAATATCTATGGTTCTGATTTCACAGTTGTCAATTTACGTATTTAAATTTTAAATAATTTCAATCGAAAGTTTTTTCACAGGAATATTATAATTTTTTCTCGATATTACGATTGACTTTTCTTTAGTTGTATTGAAGCAACTCCCACCTATTTTTTCATACTGCGTTGAATTGGTATTGAATAATTGACAACGAAATTTCAGCTGGATCGAATTGACGAATGCTGAATTTTCCGGAAAAATGGATAATTTGAAAAAAAAATGAATGTAATGGTTTTAATTATGCGATCCCTCCGAGATTTTGCATGACCATTCAGTACAATTAGTTCCACACAAATCGGATATTTCATTGTGGAAATTATAGAATGTTTTTTCTACAATTCGAATGAATTTCTATGCTTTTGTTGGCGACAAAATTTTGTATGAGTTAATCGAACCTTATGGTTTGAGACCATTTTCTTCTCAATATTCGAGAATCACAGAAATTTGCACATAGCACTCTTTTAAGTAGAACGAGCGTTCAAAAAATGTAAGAAAAGCCCTGAGCAGGAGCTTTTGAGTGTTCGTTCATTGGTGGAGTAATAAAACCATAACCTTGAAATTAGGTATATATGGGACTTGAGATTGATAGCAAATATATAAATGCAGAATCTCAGCACAATGGGTATAATATTCTGGAAATTATTCAGAAAATGAAATATGTAAAAAGTGCGTAATTGAAAAAATTGAATTCTATGGTTCTGATGATGCGATCTTTTTTAAATTTTGCATGAACATTGTACATTCATAAAATAAATTTCACTCAAATTGGATATCCTGTTATGAAAATATAAAGATTCTTCTTTTCAATATTCCAATTGAATTTTCTATGGTTCTATTGACACTATGGCCACAAAATTTTGCATGAAGCTTATTATGAGCATCTTGCATGTGGCTGCGACATTTCATTTCGATTGGTTGCGTTTAGTCTAAGAAATTAAGGAACCAAAATTTTTAATGGCCATATTTTATTGAACGATTTGGCTGGTTAACGAAATTAACGGAGGAATTTGGGAATCGAACTCACCCTGAAAATTTTAAGTCTCTATGACAATCCCTTTCGAAACTTATTGTGCTAATGAAGAATTCGTGGTCAAACTCAATTCTGTCAGTGCGGCCGGCCGGACGATTTGAGTTTGACCACGAATTCTTCATCAGGGAGACGAACCCTATCGTTTGTGACCATTTTCGGCACAAAATTCGAAAATACAGACATTTGGGCAAAACAATATAGCACTCGTTCAAGTAGAACGAGCGCTCAGAAAAGCTCGAAAGTTATGAAATTTATTATGAAGGTATATTGGTGATTACGAAAGGAAGAATTGGTTATTACTTAATAGCTTTTCAACACTAAGAAATTTAAAAGAGAAAGTACAGCGTATTGAAGAAAATTTAATTTTTAAGGAAACAGCTTACTTTAGTTCTGTCAAATGTTTGCAGATAAGTTTTAGATTTTGGACCAGATGTGATATAAGTAAACTCGGGGGGACTTCTAAAAACTTCATACTCAAGATTTAAACTGGGTCAATGAATACAGCGAGACATTTGAATTACCATCAGAGATGTCTCGGATGGAAAGTTTTCAAGATTTATCACCATTCTTTCGGTGGAGAAATAATTAAGAATTATGAGCCAACTATCATAAATTGAGTGAAGATTCTAGTTAAAACTTGGGAGAAGAGTTTGCGTTAATGTGGATTACGTTTGGATAGTTTGAAAGATTTTTTTTCAGTGGCTTTATTTGAAGAAAATATAGTCCGTCCAAGATATTAACATCCTAGGCGACTGGGAGAAAAAGCAATTAAGTGTGTAATAGTCAGTTTTATATTCAATTTTAGGATTTCAGGTTGGTGTTGAGAATAACTCTGACAAAGGAACTGCAACACACAGAAGAAGCTGTTTGACTCTTAAAATTTTTTGGGAATCATAGATAATAACAATGCTGAAGGGTTTTCCAATAAGAGGTGTTATTGTGATATTTAAAGAAAAATGCCATTCTTCAATATAAATGATTGGATGTTTATTTTATTATGTAGAAGAAGCTATGCCGTTAATAGTGGAAAATAACATCAGGCAAATGACCACCACGACCACGCTTACAGGTCCTCTTAATAAAATTTTCCATAATCAAATCACAAAGTGGCTGCCCTATGTCCTCGATAGCCTCACGAATTCCATCTTTGAGGTCTTGAATCGACGCTGGGCTATTGGCGTAGACCTCCTCTTTCACGTGGCCCCAAAAGAAGAAGTCGCAAGGTGTTAAATCACAAGATCTCGGTGGCCAATTGTGATCACCTCTTCGAGAGATAACACGGCCCGGAAACTTTTCCCGCAAAAGATCAATCATTTCGTTGCTTGTGTGACACGTAGCGCCGTCTTGTTGAAAGTAAACGTTGTACAGATCAATACTATCCAATTTCGGCCATAAAAAATCATTAATCATCTCTCGATAGAGCAATCCATTCACCGTAACTGTTGCTCCAGCACTTCTTCAACACTTGGGCTACAGCAGCAATATTCTCGGCTGTTCTTGAGCGACGTGTAAGGGTTTTATTCTTCACATCACTAACTTGTCCCAACAGCTCGAATTTTTCCACCAATTTCTTTATTGCGGAGCGATAAGGTGCTTCACGACGACCCAAAAAAGTTCGAAATAACACCTCTCAAAAGCAATAATTTAAAAAAAGCATTTAATTTCAGATGATGCCATCCTCTTCAAATTTTGAACGAACATTCAGTATACCAATCTTCATTCACAAAATGAATTTCACTCGAACGGGGTGGTATCTTGTTATGGAAAAAGGAAGATTCTACTTTTCAATATTCCAATGTAGCATGGATGAGAAGATGGAGACTGCAGCCCAACCCGAATAAGACACAACTAATTATATTCAATCACAAAATTAAGAACACCTCTCCAAATATCAAAATTGGGAAATACACCATTGGACCCACGAACATGTGCAAATATTTGGGTATAGTTGTTGACAATAAGTTGAGCTTCAAGTCACACATAAGAAAGCAGAAAAAAGCAGCAATTGATCGAGTGGGACATTTTAGATCACTAACATATAAGACGATGGGCATTAATACGAAGACTGCATCTCAGATATACAAAATGATATGCAGACCTATGTTAGAGTATGGTCATGCAATTTTCCTCAACACAACAAAAACAACTATAAAGAATCTGGAAGTAGCAGAGAGAACATGCTTGAGGAAGGTTACAAAAATGAGACACCCTAACAATCCATGCACAACCCTCCTAACCAACTGCTCTATGAGACAACTGGAGTTGAGCCGATATTAAGAAGACTTAAGAGGCTGGGACAGAAATTCATCAGGAATCAAATAAACAAGGATATACTGGGACCATTGATTCATCAGTACGATTCACAGGATGCAACACGGGCTAAATTACCGGCATTGCCACTATATGAATACCTTTTATCTTTAGAATAACACCTTTTATTTAAACTCTTTTATTTATAAACTAATGTAAGTAGTGTAACTGGCAGGAAGACTTCGGTCGATATCCAATTGATACTAGTATCAATAAAGTTATTTCTCTCTCTCTCTATTCCAATTGAATTTTCTATGATTCTGTTTGCACTATGGCCACAAAATTTCGCATGAGGATTATTATCGGCATTTTACATGTGGCCACTAAATTTCATTCCGATTGGTTCCGGTTTGTCTGAGATATTCCATGGGGTCTGAGCTAAATTTCCGAGCCTTTTTACCATGATGTCCCAAATATTCTATACGGTCAAAAGATTTTTTCACTATAAAAACACAAAATCACTGCTCTAATTTAGTCCATAAATCACCTTCGAACATTCAAATAACTATTCGATTAGTTTCATTTCAGGTATATTCAAGAATAAATGCAGAAACATCGAAATTCTAGAGGTACCACATATCCACAAATTCTAAGGAAAGCCCGCCGTTTTTAATGGTAGATATCTGCTGGTCACCAAAATTCTATATTTACCTAAGTTTTAGTATGACCTCATGACCCAAAAAGGTGATCACGAAAACTATTCTATAAGACAAAAATATTTTAACGTAACGTGGTCAGTTTGGAATATCGCAGAACGGTAAATGACGTATTGATGCTCCAAAAACTTTTGAATGGCTCATTGGAGGCAGAATTCTTTCTTGCCGGTATTACCTTTTATACCCCGAGTATATCACTGAGGAAACACGACATATTTTACCTCCCTGTTCCGAATTCACCTCTGTATCGTATGCAAAAAGAGACTTCCATGTTTGCAGAAATATGTGACATATATTTCGACAGTTCCAGAACGGTCAAGCAGAATATGTTGATAAAATATTTCGGGGAACTTTAACTAAATTTTTTTGTGCATCTTTTTTTCTTTTTTCAGTTGAAATAATTTGTTTTTAGGGGATATCATTTTTTGATTTTTTTTCATCCATAATGTAAAGCCACATGTGTTTTGTATTTTTTCAATGTAACCAAATATTGTACACTTTTCTATAATACTTTGTGAATACCTTTCTGGGTGTGAAAATCACCTGTGTGTATCACTGGCGCAGCTAGGGGGGGGGGCTTTGGGGCTGTAGCCCCCCCCCCCACAGCTAAATTTCTTCGTTATTCCTTTCTTCTTTATTTTTTTGGAACTTTCATATTTGTTGTATCATCAAGGTTTTTTCAGTTCAGCCCCACCCCCCCCAAAACAAAATCCTGGCTGCGCCACTGGTGTGTATTCCTCAGTTTATAAATAAATAAATGATTAAACTCACCTATGAACCAGGGGTTCCTCTGGTTATTCTTCACATTCAAAGAAAGGAAGTATTCTTCAAACCCTTTCACAGGATTAGCTTGAGGCTGAACAGAAAGCGTCCCTTCAACGACATCTTCATTTCCATCTGATACCAGAGATCTAGCACTCCATCCATCTGAACCAATCCAAGAGAAACTTTTCGTTGCGTTGCTTCGTCTTACAGCTCGCATGACGCCTGCTACCTCTTGATCTGAACCGAAGATTATGCATCCTGAAATGAAGACAATTATCATGAAAAGCATCTAAGATGTTATAAACATTACGAATAAGACGAATAACGTAAACATAGGGTGATATTATTAAGAAAAACAGAGGTTTAACGCGTAACATCGCCATGAATTCAATAATAATGAAAGCAGAGTAATTGTAATCGATTGAAATCAAGTTATATTAAACTCCTTCTTCGGAGCTAATCTCGTTCTCGTTCAAAGCAAAATGCAAGGAAGTGAACAGAGCACCTATGGATGGCTATTTCGTCCTTATTAGGACTCTTCAGCACAGTATAGCTCTGAATGATATAAGGTTTTCTTGGAACTTAAAACGAAATGGATAGATACAAGAATACCTTGTATCTATCAGAGATAACCTGTGCTGATGAGTTCTAATAAGGACGAAATGGCCGTCCATAGGTGCTCTGTTTGATACCACTTCCTTGTATTTTGCCTTGAGCGAGGACGAGATTAGCTCCGAAGTATGAGTTTAATATTGCTTGATCTCAATCGATTAATATTATTCTCTGCTTTCATCATGTTTGTATTCATGGCAAGTTAAACCTCTGTTTATTATTTACTACGGTGTCAACTGACGTTACCCTGAGCGCTCCGCATCGTGGACTGAGGACGTAAAATTTGCAAACTGCAAGTACGCTTCGGTCAATGCGACAAATGGTAAACATCTCGCTACTTCGTTCAAGGTTTATGCTATGGAAGAAGGTTGTTCGTATGTTACTAGAGATGGCGTCTTCGGTATATTTATACCTGAAAGAAGGTGCCATTTCGTTTAAGTTCCAAGAAATACCTTGTATCATTCAGAGAACGAAATGGTTATTCATAGGTGCTCTGTTTGATACCACTCACTTGCATTTTGCCTTGAACGAGGACAAGATTAGCTCCAATGTATGAGTTTAATATTCTTTGATTTAATTCGATTAATATTATTCTCTGCTTTCATATTTTTTTTATTATTTCCAACTTTCAAAGGTTAATAATTATTACACTAATATCCATACACTGAGTTTAGTTTATCTCTTTTGAAATTCAAAGCGAATAGAGAAATATCTTCCATGAAGGTTGTTTTATTATGACAAATTACCCTAGCTTCTGTGGGATCATTCGGTTGGGAAGAAAATAAATAATTCAAGTCCAAACTTTACTCAGTTATAATTTTATTGTTATTGCTGTTGGGAAAACAATTTATAGCCTTGTCCCTTGACAAACCTACACATAATACACCTGGTCACAAACTTACACAACCTGGATAGTTTCTGAGGGATTACAGACAAAATAAAGCAGATTCAGAAAATAGATTCGACAATTTGAATATCCTGCGAGCTTATGGTTTTATTCTATTCTTCTATGAATTCAACTTTCATATTCAAATATGTTTATACCGTGAACAAACTCGAACATCAAAAGCTTGACAACTTTCAGGTAATGGAGCAATATTTATCCATAAATAGTTTCTGTTTTTATATGCCGTTAAGTTCAACAAAAAAATGGAGTTAACGAGTGAAATGTTTTAAATAAAAAGCTCTCAGGATGTTCAGATTCGAAATATCGTTTCCCCAATATAAATAAGGGCAATTATTTTCAGCTCGGAACTTACAGATTTTGTAGCAGAAATATAGCACGCTGTTTTCCTAGGAAGAAGCGAGTAAAAAGAACCTCGAAAAGAAACAAGAAGGATTAGTACAAAGCCCTTTCTATTTGACGCTGCATCACTTCCAAACTGATGCAAAATCAGTTGATGCGCATTCTATTTGACAAAATCAGTTTAATTTTTTCCACAACCACTTCAGTTCATCATAACAATTATATAAATGTGGAAAAATGGTAAAATTGATAGAAAATATGCTGTCAGACAGAAGGTTCCGTGTGTTTGTTGATGATAATAGTAGCAATTTTAAAACATTGAATAATGGTCTCCCACAAGGATCGGTCTTATCACCTCTTCTTTTTAATTTATATCTATGAGATATTCCTGCAACTCCTTCTGAAAAATTCATATACGCCGATGATATTGCTTTGGCTTTCCATCATTCAGATTTCAAAATCATAGAGAATAATCTTCCTACAGATTTAGAAGTTTTAAGAAATTATTTCTTTGACTGGCGTTTATGTCCAAGTTCTAATAAAACTGAAGTCTCGTGTTCCATTTAGATAATCGTCAGAAATATAGAAAAGTGAACGTATTTCTCCTCTTGAACATAATTTCAATCCTAAATATCTAGGCGATAAACTAGATTCTTCTCTGAATTTCAAAACCCATTTGGATGATTTACGTATGAAATTAAAAACTAGAAATAATATTATTCAAAAACTTGCCGGTACTTCATGGGGTGCTGACGCAACAACTCTCCGTACGGCAGCTCTAGCCTTAGTGTACTCTACTGCAGAATATTGTTGCCCTGTTTGGCTCAACAGTGCACATGTAACACATGGATCAATAAGTCCCGAGGCTAACAATGAAAACAACATTTTTTTTGTAAAATTTTTTTATTCATCAACATAATCACCTTTTAGGGTGATACTATCGTTCCAACGCTTTTCCGATTTTTCAATACCATGTTTATAAAAAAAATTATCTTCCGCTTCAAAATAAGCTTCAGTTGCAGCGATGACCTCCTCATTTGAGCCAAAACTTTTTCCCTGGCGCATTTTTTTAAGATCAGCAAAGAGCCAGTAGTCACTGCTGGCTAAATCTGGCGAGTATGGGGGCTGAGGAAGCAGATCAAAGCCCAATTCGTTCAATTTTGCCATTGTTTTCATCAACTTGTGACAGGATGCACTGTCTTGGTGAACGGATTTTTTTCTCTGCATGTGCGGTCGTTTTTTCGCGATTTCCTCCTTCAAATGCACCAGCAATATGTCAATATAATAATCACTGTTGATCGATTCACCTTTTTCGTGATAGTTAATGAAAATCACGCCATGGGTATCCCAAAAAACTGACGCCATGACTTTGCCAGCTGACTGCTGCGTCTTCGGACGCTTCGGACGGCTTTCGCCAGCTGTGCGCCACTCAGATGACTGCCGCTTCAACTCTGGAGTGTAGTGATGTATCCATGTTTCGTCCATGGTCACGTAACGACACAAGAAATCTTTTTTATTGCGAGTAAATAGCGATAAACAGCTTTCTGAATCATAGACTCATTGCTGTTTTTGTCCCATAGAAAGCAATCGCGGCACTCACTTGGGAAAAACCTTTTTCATGCTCAATTTTTCATGAAGGATACTAAATACACTTCCATATGATATCTGTGTCATCTCAGCAGTCTCACGGAGCTTCACTTTACGATCTTTCATTATAATTTTTGTCACTTTACTCACATTTTCCGGTGTAACGTCTTCCACAGGTCTGCCCGAGCGTTCCGCTTCATTTGTGTCGGTACGACCACGTTTAAACTCGGCAAACCACCGACAAATCGTTTCTTTAGATGGACAAGAGTTCGGGTAACATATTTCAATCCATGTTTTGCTTGCACGGTGTTTTTACCCATTAAAAAATAATGTTTTATCAGAACACGAAACTTGGTTTTTTCCATTTTGTTTAACAAACTACAACCGACTTTACTCCAACCTCGATTATTCAGCTATTTCTGGTGCGATCTACTTAAAATTTTGACACGTTTCAAGCAAAGGTTAGTACTCTAGAAAGACGTGGTTACTGGTTCACTACGAGCGCCATGTCTGGGTTAGTCTCGGGACTTATTGATCCATGTAGTACATAAGATAGATGCACAATTAAACTTTTCCATGAGAATAGTAACTGGAACAATAAAATCAACACCAACACCATGGTTACCAGTTCTTTCAAACATAGTTCCTCCACATATCCGCAGGCGGGCCCTAACTTTGAAAATTTGGAATAAATTTAATTCTTCTACAAATTCCTATCAAATACTTTCCTATATTCCAGATAATAAGGTTCCACGATTAAAATCACGTAAACCATTTTGGTCCAATTATTTTCTGACCTCGAATGAAAGCGATAAAGCTATTTGGCAATGCGAGTGGAACTCAGGTAATATTCAAAACAAAGATTTAATAACTGATCCCTCCATTAAAGTTCCTGGATTTGATCTTCCAAGGAAAATTTGGACTGTTCTCAATCGTATAAGAACAGGTCATGGCCGTTGTAGTAGTATGCTTTTCAAGTGGAATTCAGTTGAGAATCCTAGTTGCGAATGCGGAGAAGCAGAGAAGACTATAGAACACCTGATAAATAATTGTCCAATATTTAAATTTCAGGATGGTTTAAGGGCTATACATGAAGTAACAGAGTCGTTTTTAAATTGGGTGGTAAATTTCAAATCGATTTAATAGAGTTTCAATAGTTTGATTTTTCTATTACTTTTTTCTGCTTCGATTTTTTTTCTGTTTCAAATTCATTCAGTATTCCAAAGGCATCTGGGAAAGAGTTTATCGGTTGGAATGAATAAAGAAGAAATCCTTCAATATTTCGAATAGTTTTTTAAGTGTTATTTTTGTTGGAACGGCGAGACAGGGTTTTTTTGTACTGGGGTTTTTTCCCTGAGCTCTGGTATCATACGAAAAAATAGTATGGTACCCCGTTTTTGCACTAACCTCAGTTAGGGATTTTAATTTTTGTTTTATGTATTGTATAATGTTAGCTCTCAATTTCAAAAGAATATATATATATATATATACCTAACATTTTGGTGATAGCTTAAAATTTATCTCTGAACATAACTGAAAGTGTCTTATTATCATCGGGTTTCAGTGCTAGTAATGAATAATTCATATTACTTATAGAATTTTCTTCCGAATTATCGACGATATTATTATTTGATACTCTGATTTCAAACTTTATCGTTTCGTTGATTGTCATCCGAAAAAGTCATGTTCTATTTGACAAAATCACTTCACTTCCAACTGAAGTGAATTCAGAAAATTTTCAGGCAAATAGAAAGCTAGGACATTCAGTGAAATATTGAGTAGAAAATAGTAGTAGGCGAATTCAAAAAATTCAAGGAAAGTATTGAGCAAATGCTCTTGAGCGCTCGTTCATTGGTAGAGTAATGATGCTATTAACTCAACTCATTTTGAATAGGACTTGAAATCCATGCTAAGTATATGAATGCAAAATCTCAGCACGATCAGAATTATATTCTGGAAATTATTCGAAAAATGAAATATGTATAAAATCACTATTTGATTTGCGAAAAAAATCTATAGTTCTGATGATGCGATCGTCTTGAAATTTTAATTTTTAATCTTCAGCCACAAAATTATTTCCACTCGAATCGAACATCTTGTTATGGAAATATCAAAATTCATCTTTTCAATATTTCAATTGAACTTTCTACGCTACTGCTATTATTATTAAACAATAAGAGTGGAGGTTAAACCTATGCACTCAATACAAAAATCTATTGAAAGTATGCTAGTAACAGATATAAAATTTCTAAGTTTTTCTCCTCTGTCGGTCGTACATGTTTTTGAATTGGTTCACACTTGCTGCGTTGACTACTTCGTTCGGGAGACGGTTCCATGTGTCGAAAATTCTGTTGGGCAAAAAGTTCATCCGGCAGGTGGTCCTGAAAGATTCCTTTGCCAGCTTGAAATTATGCCCACGAAGATCGTTTGTATTCAAACGAAATAGATGTTCAAGGTTCACACCGAAAAATACTATGGTCACAAAATTTTACATGAGGCTTACACTATGAGCATCTTTCATGTGCCCGCATAATTTCATTTCGATTCGTTCCGTTTTGTATGAGATATTGAGGAATAAAAATTTTGAATGGCCATATTTTATAGATTTGTGATTTTGATAGTTAACCACGGCATTTGGGAACCGAACTCACCGTGAAAATCTCAAGTCTCTAGGACAATCCCTTCGAAAGTTATCGTGCCAACGGACAGCCGGGCGGCCCCACGAATTGAATTTGACCACGGATTCGTCATCAGGGGGTCGAACTCTATCGTTTGAGACCATTTGGCTCAAAATTATAAAATAACACATATTTGGGCAAAACGATATAGCACTCGTTCAAGTAGAACGAGCGCTCAAAAAATATCAACGTCATGCTTCGACGCTGCCTAGTTTAACGAACTTACATAACATAAAGGAGATGTAATTCTAAGTATCTTCAGACAGCTGTATCGATTTTATGAGTCTCTCCTGTGTGGAGAGATTTAATTATAAATGTCATAAGGAGCGCTTTGAACAGTGTATCAAAAGATTTATTATTTTGTCCTCAGATAATAATTGTTCTCCACGTTGCATGACACTATTGCCAGAAGACGATAAACCTCTTAAACATCAACCTTGAACAGATAAAATAGTCCAATCAGTCGCAGATAAGATATTCATTTAAATATTTGAATAGAGAAATACATTTCTTGATATATTCAAATATGTAGTGGCCAAGAGGACTGCGGAAATTGAATTCTTTAATGAGGTGCCGACGTTTCGACCTTTATTTCTGGTCTTTTTCAAGGCTATTCATATGGAATACCCCTTCATCCCGAAGTAGACATAAAACTGTGTCGTCAATTTTAAAAAAAACTCGATATATACATTTGTCAAAAGATAAAAATCATTAAACATCTTTCATTAGGACTTGACAATTAACATGACAATTTTTGAGCGCTCGTTCTACTTAAACGAGTATATCGAGTTGGCCAAACGTCCGTAGTTTTCGAATTTTGAGCCGAAAAAGGTCTCAAACGTTAGGATTCGGCTCCCTGATGACGAATCCGTGGTCAAATTCCATTCTGTCTGTAGGGCCGTCCGTCCATCCCATCACACGATAACTTTCGAATGGATTGTCCTAGAGATTTGAAATTTTCAAGGAGAGTTTGGTTCCCAAATTTCTCTGTTGAGTTCGTTAAAATATAGCCACTCAAAATGAAATGTTGCGGCCATATGAAAGATGGTCATAATAAGCTTCATGAACAATTTTGTTGCTAAGGTGTAAACAAAACCATAAAAAATTCAATTGGAATGTTGAAAAGAAGAATCTTCATATTTCCACAACAGTATATACGATTCAAGTAAAATTTGTTTTTTGAATCAAAGCTGATATACTGAATGTTCTCCCGAAATTTCAAGAGGAGAGAATTTCGATTGTGCTGAGATTATCCATTAACATATTTGGTATCAATCTCAAATCCCATATAAAATTTCGAGGTAAAAGTTTTATTGCTCCACCAAAGAACGAGTGCTCAAAAGCTCCTGCTCAGGGCTTTTCTTAATTAATTAATTAAAAAATTGCGCATTTCGGTAAGGTGCATAGTGGCTCTTTTCCTGGAAACCGGCAGCATTACCCGAAGATCCAGAGTAATATTCGCAATAGAAGACCATTATAACGTAAATCACACTCCAAGGAAAAGAACGGTTTAGCTGTTAAGCTGTTGCATGTTACTACACTACATTTCTTATTGGCCACAGTGTAGAAATGCAATAATTTGTGCCAATCGAAAACAATTCAATAATAATAATGATGGAATGCAAAACAGAGTAAAATCTTCATTTGAGACTTTATTTAAATCCTCAAATATCAAACATAATCGAATGATTGAAACGAAATAGGTTCGACATGAACTTAACACCAGATGGCGTGGAAAGCAATTTCCCCAATTAAGGATTCGGTCCGAATAGGGGATAATGAAAGGAGGAGCCGAATAATTGGGAAGTTTTTTCAATCAAAATTTTCGGTGTTCGTGCGTTCGACAAGCCTGTTGCAAAAGTAATTCAAAAGAGGATTTTCCGACCAATCAGCAAATCCTTACATCTCGAGGGATTCAACTTTTCACTCCGAAAATCACGGCAGTGCAGAATATAGATGGAAATTTACGAATTCGAATGAATTTTATTGAGAATTATTTGATCGTTTTGTTTCAATAATTCTGAGGGGAGACTGCTGGTTTGTATTCAATATGGCGACTGGAAAGCGTCTGAATTTTCCTTTTCCGGTTGATTCATTCCACTCCAAAGGAAATGAATTTAATGGAGAAAATTATAATTTATTCTGGCATGAGTTTTCCATCGATGAAAAGTTACGAAAATGGTGGCTAATTCAGGAGTGACTTGAGGGTAATATTTTTTAGAATAGGGTGGATGAGAAAATAAAAAAAGTATATTTGAGATGATGTAGGTATGTGTGATCCTGCTTCAATACTTGTGAAACCATGATATTGTTTTTTCTCCTAAAACTCTATATCTCTACATTGGGCAAACGGAGGCGTTCTGACGAAATATTGTCTAAGACAATGTTTTATGTACTTTTTCCGTCGATCTCAAAATAAAAGGTGATTTTAATGTGTACGAAATTGATCATTAATGACCCATTTCAATGCTCAATTTTTTGGCTATTTTAATGTGCAATTCTCATGGCAACCGTTCATAAATTATTCAGAAGCACTACGAGAAATGTCAAAACTCTACTGGAACATAAATAAATAGAAATTTCATTATGTTAAAGGTGAGTCTTGTGCAAAATTTATACACAACTCAAATTGAGATCGTCGGAAAAATCTTGTAATCAATTCGGTTATCAATACAGCGACTAATGGTCTTGAACTATTAACGCGTGAGCGGAGCTCACGCTTTAAAATATCTTGACCATTAGACGCTATCATCATTAATCTAGTTGATTAAATAACTATTAATAGTAGAATCTGCAGAATACAACTGTTTTTACTGTTAATCATAATTTGAACAAGCTTCAGGAATATTCCGGGAAAGTTTCGATGATTACATAATTTAATTTTCTTCAAGTATGAAAATTATGAAAGCGATGCCATTTTGTAATGGAAAAATTAATATAAATGGAAATCTACGAATTTCCGGTTGATTCGTTCAGTTCCCAAGGGAATGAATTCAAAGGAGAAAATTGCAATTTATTCTTGCATGAGTTTTTCATTGATGAAAATACTGGCCTTATTCAGGATTGACTTGAAGGTATTATTTTCGTTAATACAGTAGTTAAGAAAATTAAACAAAGACACTAACTTGCGATGATGTAGGTGTGTTCACTGTGTTCCTAGCTGCTTAAATATATCTTACGAACCACTGATTACTAATCGATTTATAGAAACGATCTTGATTTTATGTTACACTAAAATGAATTACTTTTTTACCATTAATTCGATATACGGATTTAGTTGATCTATCACTCATTTGATCTACGAATTCAAATGACCTACCGTTCATCTGATAAACCACTAATTTTATCTACAGGTTCAGTTGATCTACCGTTCATCTGATCTATCGGCTCAATTGATCTACTGAGCACCTGATCTACCCGAAAATATTGATCTACTTGAAAAGGTGGATCAGTGGGCTCACTAGTGATATTTTTCTCATATAACTTGATTGTTACTACATACATCGAGTCTATCAATCATTTTTGTGATAAGATTTAGAAATATTCAGAAAAAAATTATGATAAGTTTCGAAGATCACATAACTTTATTTTCTTTTAGTTTAATAATCTTAAACAGGGAGGTACCTCATGCAGAGGGCATTTCAGACAGAATAGTTTTCTCACTTTCTTTGGCTTGTTCATTTTGGAGTGCATTCTTTTCGTTAAAACAAGTCCACATTATTTTGAAGATTTGAGAAATAAAAATAACACAAGACGTACAATTCCCTTTCACATTCCCATACATAAGATGACACTGACTGAGAAGAACACCAAGTATATGTGTATTAAATTTTATAATAATCTACCCAAAAATGTACTAGATGTAGTTGATTTCAAGAAATTCAAGAAATGTTTAACAGACTTGATCATTACAATTGAACCATATTCAATTTCAGAATTTATGAATTATTGTAATGTAGAAGCTAGGATGTAATGTGTATATTTTTTTCTCTGTAATTGACGGTTTCCCACTTCTTTGGATTGTTATTCAGGATTCAGGGAATAAAGGTATTGTTATTGTTATTGTACCTTACACAGGATCTATCACAAGTGTAATTTATTTAAGATTGAAACATTCCAGGTTGTACATGTTTTTCGAAGGAGGTGTTTAGTAATTCCCACATTTTCAGAAAAATTACACATGAAATTCAAGTACGACGTGTTTCTGGATATTTCATGAATATTTATAGTTACCAAGATAATAAAATATTCCATGTGGCTATCCCGCACTGTATAAAACTTCTTTTACATCATTCTATCAGGCTTGAAAATAAATGGAACTGCTTCTACGTCTTTTTTCCTTGACTCGTGGGGATTTCGAGCCCTTACGTAAAAATGTCAGGCCCACTAACACAAAATTTATATGTCTCATTTGAGGTCTTGGCATCTCGATTTGTATGTTTCACCTTTTGAATCACTCAATAATAAATATGTTCATTACTTTGGGAAGACTGACGAAGGCAAGAGATTCTGCGAATACTTTATTTGAACAAGAACTCTTTTGCTTCAAAGGTATGTCGGCGGATATATTCAACAAATGAAAGAAGTGGAATGTAGTGAGTTCTATATCGTTTTGCCCAAATGTCTGTAATTTTCGGATTTTGAGCCGAAAATGATTTCAAACGATAGGGTTAGGTTAGGTGATGACAAATTCGTGGTCAAGTTCAATTCTGTCCGTGAGGCCGTCCGGCCGGCCGTTAGAACAATAACTTTCGAAGGGATTATCCCAGAGACTTGAAATATTCAGGATGAGTTCGGGTCACAAATGCCTCGGTTAAGTTCGTTAACCAGCCAAATCTTACAGGGTGTTCCATAAAATATGGCCATTCAAACTTTATGTTTCTCAATATCTCAGACAAAACGAAACCCATCGAAATGAAATGTTGCGGCTATAAGCAAGATGCTCATAATAAGCCACATGCAAAATTTTGTTTTTGCTGTTTTTGTGTTCATTGCATACATTTCTCAATTCAATTCGATGTTGCTCAATTTCAACATTTTTTTTAAATGTAAAATATCTATTTTTGATTTCTGAAAGATGTTCTGAAAAATGTGAATCTTGTTTAATTTTATCAAAACTTCTTATATGTTTTAATAGGCATGTAACGAAGTTTCTACCCGTTCTACTCATATAAATCTTCGGGCAATCTGGACATGATAGTTTGTATACATCAGATAATTGAAGTTTATCCATACTGCTCTTATTATTTTTGATTTATTCGTTAATTGTGCGGTTTATTTTGAAAAACACTTCAATATTTTTTCTGAGTAGGTTTTCAATTTGTACATTGACATTTAAGGTAAGCGTCCACCTATCGGCAGCGAACGAAGCGGACGGAGCGGACGAAGCGGATTTTAGAATTCTTTGTATAGAAACTAATGGAAGCGCGTCCACCTACCCGCGCCGAACGAATCGGATCACCGGCATTCCCTGCAATAGCCCAACTATTCCGACGCGTGCCAGTGACGTCATGCTGATTTCTATCTGTAGACGCGCTTGCTCACGATCTACCCATATGCTCTGGGTGCCGGTGAGACAAATTGCAAATTAAAAAAGTCATATTATTGGTTCAATTTTTTTTAATGATGTAAACGGCTGCATTGAAGTCAATATATCCATATTCCAGGAAGCTGCCACTTTCTTTTCGAAGAATTTGCAGCTTTGACCTTTTGTTGAGATTCCATACATATTCAACTGAGGCAGAACAAATTCAGTTTGTGCATATATAGCCTTTCTGTATTTTGTATTCTGTTTCAATAAATGTGGTTTCAAGATGTCTTTAAGAGTTGTAAATTTAGCTTGAGACATACGAAGATATTGGTAGAATTTGACGTCATCGTTCAACAAATCAGGAAAAAGGGTGTGATAGTGACAGTTGCGCAAAACGATATAGCACTCCTTTAAGGAGAACTAGCAAGGAAAAATAGATTTCGTTACACTCCTTGGTTCAATATTCAGATCCAGAGATTCTCAAGGTTTCATTTTTTGAGAACACCCGATTATTACAGTATAATTGTGCTTTAACGAACCCCTAGCGGGAAAACTTTTGGGTAGTTTCGATATCTTTCATTTTTTATGTTTTTTGGGGTGCTGAATCCGATTCTTCAATTATTGAGTCATAAAAAATACCTAATTTTCAACTATAATTTGAGCCAAAACGGGTTGTCGCAGAACAAGCTGTGTATGTACTTTCATTTCGTATGGAAAGGTTTTTCATGAAAAGTTGATAGTTTCCGAATAATAAGCAAAAAACTGACCAAGAATGGGATTTTTATGCTTTTTTTGTATTTTTTTATGTTCCTTCACCAAATTTTGTTAGCAAACCTCAAATTCGGATTCGGCACCCCAAAAAACATGAATGAAGGAAATCAAAACTACCCCAAGACTTTCCTGCTAATAATACAATTCGACTGGATTAGATGACCAACCTGAAACATATAATGTTGAAACCTTATGAATGCAATGTGAAAAACTGTTACTTTGTATTCTGATGAAGTCTTCGAAGCGAAGACGAAACGACAAAAAATGTAGAAAAATGTAAACAATTCCTTATTTCATAAACACTATTGTTTAGGATGGGTTTCTTTCATTTTTACCATAAATAAGCTGACGTACAAGATCGCAAGCGTAACTAACTGTAAAACAGTAAAATTCTAGAATATTTCAAACAGCAAAATAAACCCAGAACCGCATCCAGAAAATCTCCAGATATTAAGCGAAAGAGAGTGATGAGTAGAGCGGAATTAATGGTCTGTTTTGACGGGAGCCCCGCATTCTGAACGGAATCCAAAAGGGAACGAAATTAAAGATTTCCGCCTGTATTTAATTGGGGTATGAAAATTCCACTCCACCCAGAAATTGCCTGGAGGCTTTTCTCATTCATAGTCCGTTCAGGTGTATCGCGTTGTCTACGTGCTCTGAATTCATAGTATAGGTAACTTGACCGTTTGACAATGAAATTTCGACAGATGAAACAATTGTTGAAAGGGAGTTGAATTGAATTTTCAAGGGGCTTCGAGACATGAATTGTTATAGGCAATTAAATTTTGGAATTGTGGTTTAGAGGTCTTTTAAGAACTTGTGGAGAGAGTTCACATTTCGAATCCTGTGACATAATTTTGCGGATGCGAATATTTCCGTTAAAAGTCAAATTCGTCAGTTAGATTTCAGACAATACTCGTTTATTCCTTTTTTAAACGTCATGAGGTACTGTGTGCTGGTAAATGCGTTTCAGTTTTTCATTCTTGTGTAAGAACGAGCTAATGAACGCAAGCAAAACTATCTATACTAATATTATAAAGAGGTAAAGTTTGTGTGTTTGTATATTTGTTAAATTGTGAGTGCTAATCTCGGGATCTACTGAACCGATTTTGAAAATTCTATCACCAATAGAAAGCCATATCATTCTTGAGTGTCATAGGCTATATAAAAACCTGAAAAATGAGAAGGCTTTCAAGTGGTTGTTCGTTTTGCAAAGTGAATCGGATAAAAATCGTATGAAGGCCAAAGCAGCGGAAAGGCGCGCGATGGCTTCGGGTTTAATTCGGTTCGCGTTCGTGCTCGCTTCGGGAGAAGGGGGCGTGGCCTTTTACATCTGAGACTGAGAGCGGCAGCGCGGCTTTGGGCTCAGTCAGTCAGTCGGAGTCGCGTGGTCGGCTTCTTACGCAGCGGACGTTCCCGAAATTGAATGTTTTGAAACGTTATTAGCACACTTTCGACATTCGGCCACATAGTTATGGAACGGACAAACTACTGATACGTTTGTACGATACCAAAGAGTTGCCAGTTTTTATTAATGAAAATGTACTGCAAATAGTCAGAGTCCATAGACAAGCTTTTGATGCAATAATTGACATTGTGCTAAATAACAGGGGTTTAACTTTCTTTCTTGACGCCCCGGGAGGCATTGGCAAAAGTAAGACAATTCGGGAGAAATTGGTCTAGCCGTTGCGTCTTCGGGGATTGCCGCTTCTCTGTAAAATGATGTGAAAACAGCACACTCTACCTTTAAGTTACCTCTGACAGTCTAACTAGAGCAACAGTCAGTTTGTTCCATACGTAAAAATGACCTACTCGGGAATCTTTTATGAGAAACATCTTTAATTTTATGGCACGAATGTACCATGAGTCATAGAGCTCATGTTGAAGCAGTAAACCAAACGCTCAAAGATCTCAGAAACTCTGATGCTGTAATGGGTGGCTTTACTGCCTGTAGTAACAAAAGGAACAAGCGCCGATGTCATCAGAGCATGCTTAAAATCATCTCACTTATCGAGTTCGGTTGCATCTCTCAATTTACGAACATACATGAGAGCCCATTTGAGCGACAACGACGATGACGACTTTCCGCGTCAACTACTCAATCTTGGCGAGGTCTATTCTAACACCAACAGCAATGATGTTAAACTTGACGAGACATTAGGACACATATTGCACAGGTTGGAACATCTTATTGATGCAATATATCCCGGTCTTGAAAATTTATTGGAGAGAGAGTATCATTGGCTTTGTTCTAAGGTAATATTGTCACCCAGAGACGATACAGTGAATGAAATAAATAAACTCATTTTAGAGAAAATTCCCAGTCAGGTCAAACACTATAAGTCTATTGATACGGTGTGTAGTATTGAGGATACAGTGCACTATTCCCAAGAATTTTTAAATTCTTCGAACCCATCTGGCTTACTTCCTCACGAAAGGAGGAAACTAAAGCACCCCAACATGTGTAATGGGACATGGCTGTTTACAAAAAAGTGACGGGACAATATAATCGTGGCGACCATTCCTACAGGGCCAGCAGTGGTACAACTGGCCTATATTCCGCGGATACCCATGATTCCCACTGATTTACCATAACGTTTAAAAGGCTACAGTTTCCAGTGAAGATCTCTTTTGCCCTCACTATTAACAAGTCCCAAGGTCAAACATTCCTTCTGGTGGGCATTGAACTGAGAATGCCGTGTTCTTCCCATGGGCAGTTATATGTTGGCTTATCTCGGGTTAGAACTCCTGATAGACATATTTGCTACCAAGTGATAACATGACATCCAATATAGTTTACAGAGAAGTTTGGAACGATTAAAATTACCATTACCTAACTACCTTTTCCCGCGACTTGGTCCTCATGGAATTCGTTTATCGCAAATCCCTCAAATGTTTTTTCTTTCGGACAGAGTTACTTTCGAATTTTGTATTATCATGCAAGTACAGACTAAACCTGCGTATAACTCCATTTTTTGGCAGTCAGAAATCAAAACATAACACTCTGTACTAAAAAAGGATTATTAACATTATGCCCAACGGAGTGGGCACGGGTCAGCTAGTTATTGAATATTTTCAATCGGCTGTTTATGCTGGAAGTAAGTTTGCTTTTGTGTTTTTCAATTTTCCTCTTTTCTTCATTGATTTGGATATTTTGGGAAGAAATTGTGAAATTTCCGTTTTGTACGGGATCAGATTACATCGTTCGACGAAGTTCTTACAAGACGCCTAACACCTAAGGTATATGAAAGAATGAAACGCTGTTCACTGTGTAATTTCGATATTTCTATATTTGTAGAGGAAAGTCGCCTTATTTTGGACAGTTGCCCAATTTTGGATACTGCATCACCTCGAATTCTACCAGGAGTTTTCTGACATTGAATGCAAAAAACTATGGCTAGATGGCAATTTAATATTCAACGTTTACATGTGGTACTTAGTGTTTTATTGCTCCAACTGTAAACTTTGAAAAGTAGGTAAGTAGTAGATGTGAAATATTGAAATTTGTTATATCATAAGTTGAATTCCTCTACAATGAGCTCAACCATTTGATTCAAACATTTATGCCCAGGATCTATTCTAATTCAACCACAGAACCTAAAACATAAAAATTGCCTAATTTTGGATAGGGAAGGTAGCCCATAATTGGATCACTTTGGACTTGCGTATCCACATGGCACTTTTCAATTATGAATGCGTTTCGCGTAACATTATTCATTTGAAAAGTGCAAAGTGAAAAGTTGCAAAGTATTTGGTGCAATAGGCCTCTGGTGTTAATTTCTTTTTTTAATGATAAGGAAAGGACTGTTTTTTTTAAATTGGATATGGAAAACATGAAAAATCCCATCAACGGCAAATTTTTTTTTTGTAATTTCTTCAAGGACAATTAGGTTCCTTATTTTGGATAGAGTATCCAATATTAGGAACCTATTTTTGAAATGACGAAAATTGGTATTTTTTAGTCAATCTAATTTTTTTATCAGTAGGGGGATACATAAATAGTTCAGTTTGTTTGATCTGTTATCATTAAGGTTATGTCATATTTAAAGCAGGAAAACATAATCAAAAAATCAATATCACTAGCAAAAAAGTGCCAATCAAAAAAAATATCCAAAATTGGTCGACTTTCCTCTAGGCTTTTTCCTTTTGTTTATGTTTTCTAAACATCAGATAATATTATTGAAACATTATTGAAATCAGCACTGGGGAGAGATTCTCCACCGATAGAATTGGACCTCAAGTTAAATTTTGCAACATCGGACAATTACTCACACTTTGGGAGAAAATCATCATGAAATCACCAGGGAAGAACTGGATGAGTACAACACTTATCTCATCAAAACTTCTGATATTTTATTACTGATAAATTGTGATGCTTCTGTAAATTAATGCAGGCAGTCCTAGTAAATTCCTCAGGTACAGTTATTTTTTGGTTAAAATTTGAATGAGAGATAATATCACATCTTTTCTAAATTTTCATCATACTTCTTTATAGTAATTCATTTTCTTGTCAATCTTCCAATTCATATTATTTTGGTGGTTTCTTTCGTTATTTTCAAGGTTATAGTAATTTTGTTCAAACCACCTGGCGCCCTTATTATTATTTAGTATTTTGAATACCCAAACCATTCTCCACTGCAGTCAAGCTGCGAGCTGCCCCCTTGAAAATATTTGAATTTGTTACAATAATTTGGGATTGATTTGAGGATTATTTGAACAAATAACAATCCTACCACTGTAACTTGGATGTATTGATGTGTCAATCAATTGATTAGTGTGGAGTTAGGTCCTAGAGTTTTCAGAATCTTTCTTATGAATTGAAACTGCCTGAAGGCATTTCTCATTCATAATCCGTTCAGGTGGATCGCGTTGTCTACCTGCGCTGCATTTATACAAATGTAACTTGACCGTTTGATAATGAAATTTCGACAGATGAAACAATTATTGAAGGGGAGTTGAATTGAATTTTTAAGGGGCTTCGAGACATGAATTGTTATAGGCAATTAAATTTTGGAATTGTGGTTTAGAGGTCTTTTAAGAACTTGTGGAGAAATTTCACATTTCGCATTCCTGTCAAATTCGTCAATTAGATTTCCCACAATACTCGTTTATTCCTTTTTTTAAACGTCATGAGTTGCTGTGTGCTGGTAAATGCATTTCAGTTTTTTATTCTCATGTATGACCGAGCTGATGAACGCAAGCAAAACTATTATTGAATTTGGTTCTAGATTTTCATCCATATTGTTAACAAAATGAAAAAGTTATCGGGAATGGGGACTTTATTTACTGCCAAAATTACAGAAAAATTGCTAACGTTTCGAGGACTTTCTCCTCTTTTCCAAGGCTGTAAAAAAATTCAAGTTCAAGGCAAAAACAATGTACAAGAAAATTCAACAGTTATTACCAATATTCTGCTACTTTAATGCAGTCAAGAATTAAAAAACCTCTGAACATCTATTTAAATTTGTTCTCCAACAAGCACATGTAGAAGGGAACCATACAATTAAGCTAACAATTTTACAATTTGTAGGTGCAGTGGGTTAGACCACTGAACTCTGACAAACAACAAACACTGAACAATACACAAGAAGAAGAAATGTAACAAATTATAAATTAACACTATTATATGGAAAAATTTGTTTGATCTTATCATGTACAGCTAAAACCAAGTTATGTCACATCTAATAAGATATCGTAAACTAGCTAAGGTTCTTGACTTCATCTCTGAAGTTTACTGAGTTGTTCAATTTTATATCATTTCGCTGATGTTACGTTTTTGTGTGAACTTTTCTCTGTCAAGAATCGTGGTACTATCGAAGTCGAAGTGGTGTTTTTCTTTGATTGCATGGCTTGTGAGAGCTGTTTTGTCAACGTTACGCGTATTTCTCAAATCTGATTTATGTTGTTTAATTCTTTCCTTTACATATTGTCTAGTCTGTCCTATGTAACATTTTTCACAATCACGGCACGGGATCTTGTATACTACCTCCGTTTGTGAACTTGGGGGGTTGGATCCTTGAGAGGAGTAAAAATTTTTTTGGTCGTATTTAAATTATAAAAAGCACAAAGGCAATTGTATTCTTCAAAAATCTTTTGGTTCTTATAAGACAGGTCGGGTATAAAGGGGAACTTACAGTATCTAATCATATTTATTTCAACATCCAATTTAACATTAGAACCATCATTCACATTCGTCAACTTTACTGATCTACAACTCGATTTATAATCTTATTGGTAAAGTATGCTACTATTATTGAATATTTTCAATCCGCTGATTATGCTGGAAGTAAATTTACTTTTGTGTTTTTCAATTTTCCCCTTTTCTTCATATATTTGGATATTTTGGGAAGAAATTGTGAAATTTCCGTTTTGTACGGAATCAGATTACATCGTTCGACAAGCCGCCTAACACCTAAGGTATATGAAAGAATGAAACGCTGTTCACTGTGTAATTTTGATATTTCTATATTTGTAGGCTTTTTCTTTTGTTTCTGTTTTCTAAAGATCAGAAAACATTATTGAAACATTATTGAAGCATTATTGAAATCAGCATTGGGGATAGTTGCTCCACCGATAGAATTTGACCTCAAGGTACATTTTTCAACATCGGACAATTACACACACTCTGGGAGGAAATCATTATGGAATCACCAGGTAAGAACTGGATGAGTACAACACTTATTTACTCAAAACTTCTGATATTTTATTACTCATAAATTGTAATGCTTCTGTAATGAATTCCGGCAGTCCTAGTAAATCTCTCAGGTACAGTTATTTTTTGGTTAAAATTTGAATGAGATACAATATCACACCTTTTCTATTCTAAATTTTCATCATACTTTTGTATAGTAATTCATTTTCTTGTCGATCTTCCAATTAATATTATTTTTGTGGTTTCTTTCGCTAATTTATAGTGATTTTGGTCAAACCACCTGGCGCCCTTATATTTTGAATACCCAAACCCTCCTTCACTGCAGTCAAGCCGCGAACTGCCCCCTTGAAAATATTTGAATTTGTAACAATAATTTGGGATTGATTTAAGGATTATTTGAACAAGAAACAAGGAACTGTAACTTGGATGTATTGATGTGTTAATCAATTAATTACTGTGAAGTTAGGTCCTAGAGTTTTCAGAATCTTTCTTTCGAATTGAAACTGCCTGGAGGCATTTATCATTCATAATCCGTTCAGGTGTAACGCGTTTTCTACGTGCTCTGAATTTAGACAAATGTAACTTGACCGTTTGACAATAAAATTTCGACAGATGAAACAATTGTTGAAAGGGAGTTGAATTGAATTTTCAAGGGGCTTCGAGACATGAATTGTTATAGGCAATTACATTTTGGAATTGTGGTTTAGAGGTCTTTTAAGAACTTGTGGACTTGTAGAGGAATTTCACATTTTGTAACCATACTACCTATCCAGTCGAATTGTGCTTTTAGCTGGAAAGTTTTGGGGTAATTTTGATTTTTTTCATTTCGCATAAGGCTTATTATGAGTATCTTGCATTTAGCCGTAACATTTCATTTCGATTGGTTTCGTTTTGTCTGAGATATTGAGGAACAAAAATTTTGAATGGCCATGTTTAATAAAACATAAAATATGGCCATTAAAAAAGTTTGATTCTCAATATCTCACACAGAACGAAAATCATCGAAATGTAATGTTGCAGCCATATGCAAGATGGTCATAATAAGCTTCATGCAAAATTGTGTGACCATAGTGTGAACAGAACCATGGAAAATTCAATTGGAATATTAAAAGGAAGAATCTTTATATTTCCATAACAAGATATCCGATTCGAGTGAATTCTTTTTTGTGAATCGACACTGATATCCTGAATGTTCATACAAAATTTCCAGAGGATCGCATCATCGGAACCATATAATTTAATTTTTTCATTTATCGAGTAATAGGAAATACCTCATTTTAAACTATAATTTGAGCCAGAATAGGTTGTCGCAGAACGAGCTGTGGTAGTACAATTTGTAGGAAATTTCATGTACTTTCATTCTGTATGGAAAGGTTTTCCACGAAAAGTAGATAGTTTCCGAGTAATAAGCAAAAAACTGACCAATAATGAGCTCTTTTTTCTTTTTTTGTATTTTTTTCTATCTTCCGTCACGAAATTTTGTTAGCAAAACCTCAGATTCGGATTCAGCACCCCAAAAAACATGGAAGGTATAAAAACTACCCCAAAACTTACCCGCTAGGGGTTCTTCTAGGCACAAATATACTGTACTACACTGTAACTTTGTTGTATTGCTGTGTAATCAATTAATTACAGTGAAGTTAGGTCCTAGAGTTTTATGAAACATAAAATATGACCATTCAAAATTTCTGTTCCTCAATTTCTCAGACAGAACGAAACCCATCGAAATGAAATGTTGTAGCCATATGCAAGATGGTCATAATAAGCTTCATGAAAAATTGTGTGACCATAGTGTGAACAGAACCCCAGAAAATTCAATTGAACTATTGAAAAGAAGAATCTTCATATTTCCATAACAAGATATCCGATTCGAGTGAAATTTTTTTGGTGAATCGAGACTGATATACTGAATGTTCGTGCAAAATTTCAAGAGGACGTTAGACGTAAGACGTAAGACGTAAGAGATAAGACGTATGTATACATATAGAGAAAAGAATATTTAAACATCGGTCGATTTGCGACTGTATCATACAAAGAATGTGCTGAATAACCCTTCTAAATAGTATTCCAGGATGATCCCATTTTGGAACACCTGTAGATACATATTATAAAACCACTCCCATTTCGAAATTAGAAAACTGCAGACATTGGATGATAGAAAAACAAAATGACGTTGTTTCACTGAAAATTTTTTGACAGTTCTAAAAACCAATCAAATCTTATGATTTTTTATCACATGGAACAATTAACCCAATCATGTCAACATTACATCGAAAATTGCATTCAATGCAGTTATCAATCACCATGACAGCACAGTCTCACAACATAATTCCGAAAAAAATTGAAAATGTCACGTTTTGGCAATGTTAAAAGTATAAATGCGCTTATCAAGGAAAACATTCCCAGAAATACTTCCTATAGCCACAAATATATTTGGGGAATATTTATGGAATTTTGCTGCGAACGAGCATACGAATTGAATGAACACAGAAGCTTAGAAGAATTGGCGTTGATACTCAAAGATTGGGCGGTCAATATGAGAAAAAAAGACGGGACAGAATTCAAAGAAGCAACGGTGAAAACTATGTGGAATGTTTCGAGCAAACTCCTACAAGAAAAGTATTATAAGGACTACAACATTATGATTGACCCGTTCCAAAGTATAATATTTAAACCAGCCCGTAAACGTAAACGTGTAAACGTAAATCCAGTTCAGTTTCGTTAAATTTGTCTGAAGTTAACAAAATAATAATGCTATGGGATGAAAATACTCCTGAAGGCCTTATGCGTAAATTTTACCATATTGCTGCAGTCGAATTAGCGTGAGAGGAGGAGAGGCAGTTGCTTGCCTGGTGGATTTTTTTCAAGTCGAAAAAAATAACGATGGCTCTCCAACAAATCGCATTGAATACAATCCAGTATTTAGTAAAACGTGCCAAGGTGGTTCTAAAAGTTGCACAAGTAGTAAATGGTTGGTTTCCAATAGTAAGAGAGAAAGCTGCCCTGTACGTCTTTTTCATAAACTTATATCAAAACGAGGTGAAAATATTACCTCGCCACGACTATTCTTAAAACCAAATAGACATTGGAAAAATCAAAATGACAAATGGTACGATAATGTACCTGTTGGAAGAAATACCATAAATGGATGGACTAAATCTGCTGCCGAAGCAATTGGCTTGAACGTAAAGGACAAAAAGATCACAAATCATTCCAATAGATCAACTGCTGTTAGCCAATTGGCAAAAAGTGGTGTGGAAGAACAGCAATTGCTGAAAATTACTGGTCATAGCAATCAAAATTCCATTAAACCATACCTGAACCTCGATCAAGAACACCACAACAAGATCATAAATATTATGCGTGGTTATAGTTCTAATGTAGAGAACAGCAACGAATCTAATGTTACGTTAAATTTTAGTAATTGCACTTTCACTAATTGTACTTTTAATAAATAAATAAATAAATAAATAAATAAATGTTTGTTGTGCTGAGTTATACAGTTTTTTGTCAAAAAATTTTCTTCCGAATATCCCTCGGACATTGACAAATGCCTCATAATTTTATGACAAATATCTCAAGCTCGGCTTCGGGCTGTTACCAAGTAATGAGCTTTCGATTGTCATAAAATTATCTCGTCTATTATCAATGTCCTAGGGATATTACTACTGAAAACGAACGCGTATAAAAAAGTATTAAAATACATCATTCGAAGTGAATAAGAGAGTCTTGAAAAAAGCTTTCGATATAAAAGTTTTTAATTTATTACTTCGCACGTCGACAGAGAAAAATTTCCGAATGGAGCTGCGAATTTCTCCGTTATCACAGGATCGAGCATGACCTCACATTTAATTCGCCATGTAAGCTTATGAATAGGTCGAAACAACAATTAATCACGTACCACTCGCATGTTGCGTCGTTAAACTTATCTGCAGAAGTAAAATTTTTTATTATACGACGCACAGGGATATACGGGGTAGCTCTTTTTCAAAGCGTTTATTCGCTACGACCAATACGATATTTGAGATATCTCTTACACTTTGCCACGTACTTTACGACGGCCTGTATATAAACGGCAGCTTTTCACCAGAGAACATTGAGGTCGTGGGTTTATCTAACTTTTCTTACTTTCACAATTGATAATTAATTTTTAAGGGCACCACTTGATTTATTCAAAAGATATTCTGAATGATCCAACTGTTTAAAAAATCGAGAAAAAATCAGTGTATAATTTCTAATTCTAAGGACAATGAATGAAATAAAAATAATGTTTTACGATAACAATTTATAATGATGAACTTCAGTTGTACAATGTTCAAAAGGGGTTAGTATTTTTACATTGACAATGTTCAATAAAAAAAACATGCAAAGATGTGGGTGTTTGTTTTCAACAATGAAACGAGACGTAATCGTGAAGTGCTGGTTACACCAAACCTTTCCTGGATGTTCAGGAATATATTTGATAGATGAAATAATAACAGTCTTGAATGATACTGTCCTTACAATGAAATGACTCGACGAAATGGCTGTTCACAAAAAGAATCTGGATTAATACTTATCTACCACCAGATCTGATAAAAATAAAGAGATATATGGACTTCGATTGCCACCTGGGTTTGACTAACCTAGATTGTAACACATTATTTGTGAAATTTGAATAAAGGAATACTTCTGTCCAAATGAATTTTTTGAATTAATTCCTGGAGATGGACCAAGGACGCAAAGAGAAAACTGTGAACTGATATTTAATAAAACAATCGTCAAAGCATGTTCATATACAGGATGGTTTTTTAAACCGTTACAATTTTCTTACACACATGTTTATTCCAGAGTTATAGTGGCCAGAACTTTATCGATTTAAACGCGCAGACACAATATTTTTTCAAGAAATATCTAATGGCAAGTTCCTAATGAAATTTTGCTGGAGTTTGCGCGTCATTATTTCCCTGCGAAATATCAAATTTCGAAATGATCGGATGTGTGATTTCGGAAATATCGAGAAAATAATACAAAATTTTAAATGTCGATAATTCCTAAAATACTAGAATGATTTTGCCCGTTAACTAACTCAACCGCACCATACAAAACTTAAACCAACTCTCAAAATTACAGAATCCTAACTCAATCGATTCCCATAACTTTATTATCAGGGGTTGAAAATAACAACCCCTGATGATTTTCCTTCAAAAATTGTTTTCGTGAGATAAATTTTCGAAAAATAAAATTCTCCTATGGTTTCCCATTCAATCTGGAGAAAAAGTCTCCTGCAAAATTTCGATACAGTCGATACTTCTATCGGAAAAAATAAAAATTTATAAGCAGTTATGATCACTGTTCATTCCATTTTCTCCATAGAATGAATATTTTAAGATATTGTTTATGCTCAAAATTGGTTTTGTCAGTTATGCTATCGAAAAAAAGTTTTATTTGTGAAATTGAAATATTACGGATATAATTTTCTTCTGGAAATTAATGGTTAAACCTTCAGAAAGATTTATAGAACATCTTTATCCTCTGTTATAGACATATACAATATTTAAGAATATTCATTCTATGAAACATTTATACGATGAAATGGAATGAACAGTGATCATAACTCCTAGTTTTTATTTTTTCCGAGAAAAGTATAGACTGCAACGAAATTTTGTAGGAGACTTTTTTCTCCAGAATTGAATGGGAAACCATAAGAGAATTACATTTTTCGAAAATCCTCACGCAAACAATTTTTGAATGAAAATCATAGGGCGTTGTTATTTTCAACCCCTTATAAAAAAGGAATGAGATCTAAAAAATTTGAGTGAGTAACATCTACTTAGTGCTTCATATTCTGTACGATTTTATGACTCAATGTTTTTAAGAAGCCGTAAAAAAAATTTTAAACTGTCAACTCGTCATCGCCTTCCAAAGGCTGTATCTTGGAAGGGGGTCGATTTCGAAAAAAAATTATATGAACTGCCCCTGCTTATTTTCATCGAGGAATCATCTCCTTAAGTCCCTCGCATTTGTTTATAGACACCTTGTATAATATAATATCATTCATAAATGGTATTCGTGCCCTAGTTTTCAAATATATAGTGGCCAAGAGGACTTTGGCCACTACATATTCGAATATAATACACTACTGGAAAAAATTAAAGGATCAAAAAAAAATTCCAAATTTTTAGGCAATTTTCAACATGCCGTAACTTTGAGAGGAATGGTGTACAAGGAATTTAAAAAAGGAAATTATAGCTCCAAGTGTCTAGTTTTTGGATTAGAACTTCAAAATGTTTTGGTGTCATCGGTTGTTGAGTAATCTTCAAGAGACCATCATCAAAAAAAAATTCGAAATTTTTTTCAGTTTTTTCCTTGGTCTACGGGCTTGGAAAAATTTTTTTTTGCTCAATCACTATGAGGATTGGATAGTTTCTTCATTCTGTTTTAATCTCATATTCTATAGATTTTGGTATATCCACTTCTTGTCAAGATATCGGCCTTCAAATGAAAAAGGATCCTTTTGCCTTTGAATATCGATACCTCGGCAACCAATGATTGCACAGAAAGCTAAAGATGGGTTTCAGGAACTTGAATGAATTCCCTTCAACGGTTAGCCATTGCTTTTCCGAAAAAAAATTATTCTTTCTGTCACATGAATTTGAAAATGCAATAAAAAAAGGTCTTTTCGTGGTGTTTTCAGAATACGAGCGCTGGATCGAAAATATTGTGGGAACAGAAAATGTTAAGTGTGCAATTTACATTTCAATAAGTCCACAAAAATCTCACAAAGAGCCAAATCAATCCAGCCAACCGTTTTCGTGTTTCACTCGATCGAATTTCTGAAAAAAATTAAAGGTTTCTTGCCCTGAAAAGCTCATCACCTTTATAATCTTGAAAAAACGAGAAAAAAAAAAGTTCACCAATTTTTCTCTACAATTTCATTACAGAAAGTTATTGAACTTTCAAAAAAGAAAAAAAAAATTCTCAAAAAAAAATAAAAATAAAATTTTCCCCATATTTTTTGGAACAGTAGGAATTTTTTTCGATTTTTTCGAGAATTTTTTTTCTATTTTGGAAGTTCATTATCTTTCTGCAATGAAATCGTTGAAAAGGGTCGTGAATTTTTTTTTCTTATTTTTCCGAGATAATAAAGGTTTTGAGCTTTCAGAGCAGGAAACGTGATCCTTTAATTTTTTCAGGAATTTGATCGGGTGATGAAACACGAAAACGGTTGGCTGGATTAATTTGGCTCTTTGTGAGATTTTTGTGGACTTATTTAACTGGAAAATGCACACTTAACATTTTCTGTTCCCACAATATTTTCGATCCAGCGCTCGTATTCCGAAAACACCACGTGTTGCATTTTCAAATTCATGTGACAGAAAGAATAATTTTTTTTTCGGAAAAGCAATGGCTAACCGTTGAAGGGAATTCATTCAAGTTCCTGAAACCCATCTTTAGCTTTCTGTGCAATCATTGGTTGCCGAGGTATCGATATTCAAAGGCAAAAGGATTCTTTTTCATTTGAAGGCCGATATCTTGACAAGAAGTGGATATACCAAAATCTATAGAATATGAGATTAAAACAGAATGAAGAAACTATCCAATCCTCATAGTGATTGAGCAAAAAAAAATTTTTCCAAGCCCGTAGACCAAGGAAAAACTGAAAAAAATTTCGAATTTTTTTTTGATGATGGTCTCTTCAAGATTACTCAACAACCGATGACACCAAAATATTTTGAAGTTCTAATCCAAAAACTAGACACTTGGAGCTACAATTTCCTTTTTTTTAAATTCCTTGTACGACCATGCCTCTCAAAGTTACGGCATGTTGAAAATTGCCGAAAAAGGACCCCGCACTTTTAGTATGGCAATTGGCTCCCGGTGGATTTGGCTGAAAATTTGATATGATGTTCTACTAATCCTTCTGATCAAATGTCTCCACAGCCACGAAGCTGAAAAATGCATACTTCTAGGAGTTTTTAGCGATTTTATGTATCCATTATGGCTTACGTATTACCGTCACACAGAAATGTTTGAAAATATTCGTGATTATTGAAAGCAGATTCTGTCAATTCGAAATATTTTCAAACATTTCTGTGTGAACGGTAATACATAAGTCATAATGGATACATAAAATCGCTAAAAACTCCTAGAAGTATGCATTTTTCAGCTTCGTGACTGTTTAGACATTTGATCAGAAGGATTAGTAGAACATCATATCAAATTTTCAGCCAAATCCACCGGGAGCCAATTCCCATAGTAAATGTGCGGGGTCCTTGGAATTTTTTTTTGATCCTTTAATTTTTTCCAGTAGTGTATAATAGCTTTAACAAGTGACGCATTCACCATTTTGCGATCGACAGTGAAATAATTTTGATAAATTTTAGATATTCAACACAAACAAAAGACAGAAAACATCATCGCACAAGACACCTTGGAATATGAAAAACAACTTCATTATTAAAACGACCAAATTGAATAAGATGTCAAAATGAAACAGAGTGGATATCCCACAAATTATAATTATTTTCAAAGGCTTCATTCACTTGAATTGATGGAAACTTGTTTTAATTGTTGTATACTGATGGACAAAATTAGCGCACCACCTAAACTTTCGTTGAATTTTAACAATTGATATCTTCGCAATATTTAGTCGGATTTCAGAGTTTTTTTTCTTTCAATAGTAGCTCTGTTATTGTCGAATTCCCTCCATTAAGCAGAAGTCCAAAAACTAAAATGTTGTACAGGGCGTTTAAATAATGTCATGTTTTATAGTCAAATTTTAACGTCTTCTGTGGGCAATGCCAGGTTGCTGAGGTATATGAAAACAATAAAGCATTGTAGACTTGTATCTCTTGAGTATTTTGTTTTTACAAAAACCAATTTATCTTGAAGTCGTCCAGAGATATTCAACTTTTTATCAACTATTGTATTTTATGCATTAGCCATGAATATCTTCGCAACCATTTGTCCGATTTGAATGTTTTTTTTCAGTTGTAGCTTTTTAATGGTGAAAATCATACTACAATGAGATGTTCAAAAAAAGAAATGCATCATGCTGTACAGGGCGTTTAAATTTTCCGGTTTTTTTTCATTACAGTTTAACGCCTTTTGTGGGCAATACCAGATATCTGAGGCTTCTAAACTATAACTATACAGTGATGTAGCCTGATGTTCACTGAGTATTTTGCTTTTTCAAAAAGCAATTTATATTGTACCATTCCAGAGATATTCACATTTTTATAACATCTTGCATTTCATACATATTGACAATGAATATTTTAGTCAAGTGATACTGTGGTTTACAGTTGTCATAATTTTTCTAATTCATTTGAAATTAATAATTGTGTTTGTTTCTAAAGTTTTCTTAATATTCTTTCATTCGACGTTGAATACGTAGTTTAAGCTGATCCCAAACGTTTTCGATTACGTTCAGGTCAGGACTAAAAGCCGGCCACTGTAGATGTTGAATCCCAACCTCTTTTAGGTATTCACGATATGGTTTTATCGTCTATCAGCAAAAAATTGTCGCCTATGTATCACGCAGAATTATTGCCCCTTCCCGGATCGCTACAAGATCCATACGAGTACTCATGCTTTGTCTTTTCCAGATAAATACCCATCTATGGGATGATTTTAAGCTCACCCTGAAGTCTTCAGTGAAGTGAAAAAAGCCTTTTGCATTCAATCCATATTCATCGAGTCTTCTTCTTGCAGTTTTTGATGAAATTGTAACATTTCGGACAACTCGAAGGCGGTTTTTTTACTTTGATCAGGTCTTTTAACGTGAGAGCCCGTTTTCATAAGTCTACGGACACAACGACCAGAGAAAAATAAATAAGAGCTAACTTTCAACACAAAAACAAACGAAAACAAATTAAGAAAAACAGAAAAATGCAAGATGTTATAAAAATGTGAATATCTCTGGAATGGTACAAGTTAAATTGCTTTTTGAAAAAGCAAAACACTCAGGAAACATCAGGCTACATCACTGTATAGGTTTTTGAAGCCTCATATATCTGGTATTGCCCACAAATGCGTTAAACTGTAATGAAATAAACCCGAAAATTTGAACGCTCTGTACAGCATGATGCATTTCTTTTTTTGAACATCTCATTGTAGTATGATTTTCGCCGATAAAAGAGCTACAACTAAAAGAAACATTCAAATCGGACAAATAGTTGCGAAGATATTCACGGCTAATGCATAAAATACAAGAGTTTATAAAAAGTTGAATATCTCCGGACGACTTCAAGATAAATTTGTTTTTGAAAAAACAAAATACTTAAGAGGTACTACTAGGCTACAACCCTTTATTATTTTGATATACCTCAGCAACCTGGCATTGCACACAGAAGACGTTGAAATTTGACTATAAAACATGACATATTTAAACGCCCTGTACCACATAAAGATTTTATTTTTTGGACTTCTGCTTAATGGAGGGAATTCGAAAATAACAGAGCTGCTATTGAAAGAAAAAAATGTTGAAATCCAACTGAAATTTAGAAGATATCAATTGTTTAAAATTAACGAAATTTTAGGTGGTGCGCTAATTTATAATCCATCAGTATATATTTTCTTGTGAAAGGAAAACATAAAGAGATGCAATTCAGAAATTATATCCGATGGTAGCTTCTTTGAGCGGTGATTCTGATAGAGTTTTTGCTGCTATTCGAACAACTTTGACAGACTTTCGCCTATATGTATCTGTAAACCAATATACAAGCTACAGGTATGCCGGGAACCACCCTGTATTGGAGATTGACTATCGCATTTTACATTTTTCTTAGTCGGCCTTCATACACATAATTAGCATATTATTTCTCGTAAAATCTTTATATTTCTTTTCGCAATTGCTTCAAGAAGTATAAGTCAAGGAGTTACGTTTTCCTGATATAATTAAACCGATACAAGATTAAAAAAAATCAATGTGAAATAACCTTGTATCTATTAGAACGAAATTCTAAAACATTTGAAAATTTTGAGAACTCTTGCCTTAATTCTGTTCATTTAACTCTGTTGTTTGAATTGAAAAACTACACCGAATATCGTGAATATTCTAGTAATTTTTTTGTATCATCACACAGGATATCGTTACTACTGATTTTGAACTATTTCCAGCAGCAAAATCATCATTCATTTTCAACAGGAATATATCAACTCATTATTGCAATATTCCATTTGTTATTGTATGTTACTTAAATTATTATTTTCAGTGAAACCTATTTTCTTTAGAAATCAGCATGGAAAATTAATAAAATGTCAATTTCACGGTAGCTGAAGGTTTTAGCTTCGTCAGAAAATGAGCAGAAAGTGTTATAATATTCAATCTATCCTAAGCATTTATTATTGTTCTCACTGTACTAGCTGTTTTCTACACAGATTATAGCTCTTCTAATAAATGATACAAATATTTATAAATGAATTATTCTTGGACAACAGTTGTTCAAACCAGCATCCTTATGAAGGATATGACCGAAACTCAACTATTCAAATTTAAATAATTACGAATAATTAATTTCAACATAAGCGCCTTTGAAGGTTTTCGTATTTAAATAATAATAATAAAAATGGTTTGGGTCGTCGTGAAGCACCTTGTCGGACCCCTATACAGGGTGTCCCGTAATTAGACCGACAAACTTCTAGTGGACATTATAGATCATATTTTAGACAGATTCGACCCAAATCATATCATGCAAAATTGCTTAGTTGAGGAGCTAGTGCCCTTTGAAGATGACGTCCTATCCACACTTTTTGCCACATACTCGCAAAACGCTGAAAGTTTACACATTGGCTAATATCAAAAATACGCATCGATTAGATTGACTGCATTTCTTTCATGTCAAGCACAATCGTATCATTTAGGGGGGGGCGAAGGGTATTTTTAGTTGAAACTAATCATATTCATTAACTCTGATGTTTTTTCTTGAAAAAACCTGCCTAACCATTATCAAGTGAAAATAAATTCAAACAAAAGTGAACATTGAGTACTCAGTGAAAAGAGAGAGAAAGAAAATTTTAAATCTATTTTTTTCAGAAACAGTGCATCTGGGCGTTATTATACTAGAGTATTTTTTTCAAGAAAAAACATCAGAGTTTACGAATATGATGTAAATCTCGCGAAATAATGAAAGTAAAAAAGTTTTAACTGAAAATACCCTTCGCCCCCCCCCAAATGATACGATTGTGCTTGACATGAAAGAAAAGCACTCAATCTAATCGATGCGTATTTTTCATATTAGCCAATGTGTAAACTTTCAGCACTTATGTGACTCCGTTTTGCGAATATGTGGCAAAAAGTGTGGACAGGACGTCATCTTCAAAGGGCACTAGCTCCTTAACAAAGCAATTTTGCATTATATGATTTGGATCAATCTGTCTAGAATACGATTTATAATGTCCACTAGAAGTTTGTCGGTCTAATTACGGGACACCCTGTATAGAGTTTGGTAGAAAAATTCGAGCTTTTGGGACAAATTAGTGATGTGAAGATTAAAACTCGTGCACGTCGCTCAAGATCAGCCGAGAATATTGCTGCTGTAGCCGAAAGTGTTGAAGGAAAGCCAGGTTTGTCCATTCCTCGTCGTTCTTTGGAATTAGGCAATTCCATTTATGGCAGAAATTGGATAGTATTGATCTGGACAACGTTTACTTTCAACAAGACGCCGCTACGTGCCACACAAACAAAGAAACCATTGATCTTTTGCGGGAAAAGTTTCCGGACCGTGTTATCTCTCAAAGAGGTGATCAGAATTGGCCACCGAGATTTTGTGATTTAACACCTTGCGACTTCATCGTTTGCGGCCACGTGAAAAAGAAGGTCTACGCCAATAGTCCTGCGCCGATTCAAGACCTCAAAGATGGAATTCGTGAGGCTATCGAGGACATAGGGCAGTCACTTTGCGATTTGGTTAGGTTAGGTTAGGTTAGGTTAGGTTAGGTAAAATTTCATTAAAAAGATATTGTCCTGTAAGCGTGGTCGTGGTGGTCATTTGCCTGATGTTATTTTCCACTATTAACGGCATAGCTTCTTCTTTATAATGAAATTAAGATCCGATCATTTATATTGAAAATGGCATTTTTCTTCGAATATAAAAATAACACCTCTTATTGGAAAACCCTTTAATATCCACATTTTCGAAATAAACTATATTATTATTATTATTTAAGTGAAAGCAATTCGCTCAGAAATGGACATTCCCCATATGATACAAAACGTTTCATAAAGTTTATTGGAATAAACGAAATGGCCAGTGTATATCGAAATTAAATTCAATCCGTCCGATACTGCAATGAAATTCGAATTTTACAAGCACTACTGATATATCAGTGAATAAAATTGAACCAACTAATTCCAACAGACTCTTTTGATTGTACCGTACTAAAAGGAAATGGCTTATGTGATACGTTTACATATCGTTGCATATTCTCTTTGACTGAACTAGTATTGTTCAGTGCACCAATTTTATGGAATGTACGAATACATTACCGGCACTCATCGTTTCTCTGATAAAATTTGGCCTTTACGTATGTAAGCTTGTGTACGTGACATTATTAGATAACCATGATTGAATTTTGACATAAACTTTTAATTTGAAGTTTGTGAATTGTTAAAAAGTAGAATATTAATTTTTTGAGAAGTTATTGAAGAAGATAGTGAAGCATAGGCATTTAATTGTCGATTTAGAAGATAAGGAATTGAGTTTTTGAATCAAAAACACAAAATGATTCACCTGAAAACAGTGTTCTTCCATTATTCACAAGCTTCAGTAAATTAAGTAAAATAACAAACCTGAAAACAGTGAATTGACAAACAAATGCCTATGCTTCACTATCTTCTTCAATAACTTCTCAAAAAATTAATATTTCACTTTTTAACAATTCACAAACTTCAAACTAAAAGTTTATGTCAAAATTCAATCGTGGCTATCTAATAATGTCACGTATAGTGCGTTCACGAAAGTTTGAGCGCATAGTAGGCGTTTCTTTATTTATCTGAAGTTGGCAGTATTTGCTGTCATACGTAAAATAAAGTCAACGTTGCCGAATGTACCCGGCCTCGTCAGACGAGCTTGCGAGTTATCAGAGAACTCTATGCAGTATTGACAACATTGCGTATCAATCTGACAAGAAAATAAAGAACATAACCTAAAATTTCAATATACGCAGTGGAATATGTCAAATTTCCATGGCCAGCCGACGGCTCAACCTTTCGTGAACGGACTATATGTAAGCTCGTGTACGTGACATTATTAGATAGCCATGATTGAATTTTGACATAAACTTTTGATTTTAAGGTTGTGAATTGTTAAAAAGTGAAATATTAATTTCTTGAGAAGTTATTGAAGAAGATAGTGAAGCATAGGCATTTAAATGTCGATTTATAAGATAAGGAATTCAGTTTCTGAAGCAAAAACACAAATTGATTCACCTGGAAACAGTGTTCTTTTATTATTCACAATCTTCAGTAAATTAAGTAAAATAACAAACCTGAAAACAGGGAATGGACAAAAAAATGCCCATGCTTCACTATCTTTTTCAATAACTTCTCAAGAAATTAATATTTCACATTTTAACAATTCACAAACTTCAAACTAAAAATTTATGTCAAAATTCAATCATGGCTATATAATAATGTCACGTATAGTCCGTTCACGAAAGTTTAAGCGCATAGTAGGCGTTTGTTTATTTATCTGAAGTTGGTAGTATTTACTGTCATAACGGTAAATAAACTCAACGTTGCCGAATGTATCCGGTCTCTATGCAATATTGACAACATTGACTATCAATCTGACAAGAAAATAAACAACATAATTTTAATATACACAGTGGAATATGCCAACCTTTCGTGAACGAACTATACACAAGCTTACATGTTTATCACTCAATCCTTTAATTGAATTTATGAAAAGAAGCTTTTTTCACTAGTAATAGAACTGATCAAAATGAGTCATTTCATCAGAAACCGTCAAATATACGCATGCTTAAAGAAAATCAAACAGCTAAATTACTATCAGTCTTAGGAATTCTAAATCAAAACGAGCTCACGAATGGAGAATTTCAAATGTATAATCTTTTGAATTAAGAGTTAACATAATACAATATATGACACAAAAAAATGTACCATGCCATTCTACGCAGGGTAACAGAGCTCAGAGGAAACCTCAGTAGAAAAAACCCTGTCTCGTATTTCTTGCAGAATTGAAACTTAAATCCATTTGGATATTGAAAGTCTTTTAAAAAGGATTATTTTGCTTTATTGAATCCAACCGATAACCTTCTCCAAAATGGCTGCGGAATTCTGAATCAAAATTAATTCAAGAAAAGCCCTGATCAGGAGCTTTTGAGTGCTCGTTCATTACTTAAAAAAATTTATATGGGACTTGAGATTGATACCAAATATATAATGCGTAATCCCAATACTATCGGAAATTTTTTCTGGAAATCATTCAGAAAATGAAATAAGAAAAAAAATTAAATTCAATGGTTCTGATGATGTGATCCTCTCGAAATTTTACTCAAATCAGGAATATATCTGAAATATAAGGTATCTTCTCTTTAATATTCCAATTGAATATTCTATGATTCTGTTAATACTTAGCCACAAAATTTTGTATGAACATTCAGTACCTATATCAATCTTCATCCACAAAAAAGTTTCACTCGAATCGGATATCTTTTTATGGAAATATGAAGTTTCTTCTTTTCAATATTCCAATTGTATTGCCTATGATTCTGGTGACACTATGACCAAAAAATTTTGCATGAGGCTTATTATGCATCTCACATGTGGCCGCAACACTTCATTTAGATTGGTTTCATTTTGTCTGAGATATTGAGGAACAAAAATTTTGAAAGGCCATATTTTATGGAACACCCTATATGATTTGGCTGGTCAACGAACATAACCGAGGCATTCGGGAATCGAACTCACTTTGAAAATCTCGAGTCTACATGATGATCCCTTCGAAACTTATCGTGCTAACTGCTGGCTGGACATAATTTAATTTAACTACGGACTCATCATCAGTGAGTCGAACCTTATCGTTTGAGACCATTTTCGGCTCAAAATTAGAAAATCACAGACATCTGAGCAAAACGATATTGCACTCATTTAAGTAAAACGAGCGCTCAAAACTGTACCATACTATTTTACTCATGATACCAGAGCTCAGGGAAAAAACTCAGTAGAAAAAACCCTGTATCGACGATTCAAAAAAATTAAAACTGCAAACCATTTGAATACTGAAGGATTTTAGAAGCTATCATTTTGTTTTATGAGATCCAACAGATTACCTTCTCCAAGATGCCTGGGTACTTCTCAATCTGTCAAAAAATCAAAGCAGAAAAATGAATCCCAAAAACAATAGTAGGTATATCAAGCAACGAGCGTATAATGATAGCTATTATGCAAGAGGTGAATAACAGCCATTATACGCGAGTAGCATACCATCCTTAATCCCCGACTACTGAATATATGTCTTGAAGATTTTAACAGTTGGCGACCGCGACAAGACCCTTCTATGACAAGCGTGGAAAAAGTAGAGTTGACACATGAGAAATTTTTGAAAACTGGTCATTGTATATTTTGTAATAAAAAATGCTTCAATTGATATAATAGAAGTAGATTTGGCACTCGATTGACAAGGTATACCAATATTTGTTAGTTGGAGTACTTTAAAATACTGCAGAAATGCCGATTTAAAATATATTATACCAAAGCTAAATCTAAGAAGCATCTGACCGCAGTTATTTATATATCATTATTCCCTTATTATTAATGGGTATTATTCTGGCCGAGCACCGAGACAATGGACGGATTTTCCAATAGTCGTGGATAAAATGGTTAGAACTCTATCAAATCGATTCGAAATTTACAACCCAATTATAATCAAGACTAAATCTACAAAATGAAAATTACACCGTATATCTCTATTCCACGATGCACCGCGTTCATTATCCTGAAGTGATACATCAGCAGTGATCAGCAGTTCCCAACGATATAGATGGCGAGGTGCAACCGTAGGCAATTCCAGATAGAACTGTAATTACCGTTAACGAACTAAAACGAGATTTTCAGGTTATTACCCTATCCTGAACATTTCAAGTTTTCAACTATTTCCGATCGGAGGTTATAAGTATAGTCCGTTCACGAAAGTTTGAGCGCATAGTAGGCGTTTGGTTATTTATCTGTAGTTGGAAGTATTTGCTGTCAACGTAAAATAAAGGCACGTTGCCGAATGTACCCGGTCTCGTCTGACGAGCTTCCGAGTTATTAGAGAACTCTATGCAATATTGACAACATTGCGTATCAATCTGACAAGAAAATAAACAACATAACCTAAAATTTCAATATACACAGTGAAATATCCAAATTTCCATGGACAACCGACGGCTCAAACTGTCATGAACGGATATATAGGACCAGAACTTCTTGAAAATCCTGTATGGATACGATTCTAACGAAATTGAACAGGAAATATATGTGCGTCGTTGTTTTACTTTGTCGTATCAAGTATGACATTGATTCGAAGTTTAAGTGAGAGTAATTCCAAAATAAACAGTTATTCACAGAATATTTCGAATCTACGTAAAACTTATAGTTTGAAGGAAAAGAAAACCACAAAAGCTGGACAATATCCTCAGTATATGAAGCAATTCTTTCATATAGATTCAGAGTCTCATAAATTTCAGAAGGATCTCTGCAGTGAATGAGAAAATATAGCTTCATAGGTGGAAACGATGGTATAGACAGAGAGTAGTGTTTTACGAAAATTACAGACATTTAGATTCAACGATAGACATTCTATTTCACTGGGCAACAGCGCATAAAATAGTAGTAGTAGTAAATTTGTTTGAGTAAACTCGCCCTTCTAATAATTGAGTTCTTGTTTAACAAGGTTTGCAGAGACATACGAATTCAATCACATTTTTTCCGACAAAGCTGAAAATAAACAGTGATTCTCTGAACATTTTCATTTTACGTGAAACCTATAGCTCACAGTAAAGGAAAACCACAAAAGCTGGGAAATATCCCCAGTAAATGAAGCAATTCTTTCAGATATATTCGGAGTCTCATAAATTTCAGAAGGATCTCCAAAGTGAATGAGAAAAGATAGCTTTATATTTAGAAACGGAGTTGAAGATTATCTGTTGTGTTACGAAAATGACAGAAATTTGGACTAAATGTTTTCCTGGGAAACAGACGCACATTAAAATAGTTTCCTAAAAATAAGTTCTTGTAAATTCGTCCGATTAACAGTTATAGATTTCCTAAAAATAAGTTCTTGTAAATTCGTCCGATTAACAGTTATAGATTTTTTGTTGTTGTAAAGATATACGAAATCAATCACATTTTCTAGAGTAGACTGCGAATAAACACTACATTTTGAAATGAGGAGGACAGGAAAACTACAAGAGATTAAAATAAACACTCATACTCATACAGGGTGTTTCATTGGGAAAGGAAAATACTTCACAGGTGTATAGGTGGCACCAAGACGGTTCTAGAGATACCCTACTTATTGGGTCTCACTGTCTTCGTAGCCAAGATACAGGGTGTTTTATGAATTTTGCCCGTTTCTTCCTGAGGCCATACCAGACGAACCACCCGGTATATTTTCTTCATATTTGGCAAATATGTTCCTAATTGGGAGCCCAAACATATCATGCAATAACCGCCTCGAAAATCCAGGTCCGGGTTAACAAAAAATTATGAATCGTTTGAATACTCGAAACAACACCCTGTACATCGGAATTTTGAAAATCTATTTTAATATTCGAAAACACCACTGAAAACTAAACTGAGACGTATACTTCAAATTTTCGCGTAGAAAGTTTTACTGCACAAATTTTCAACGTAAAAGTGAAGTTCTTAGGAACTTGGATACCCGAAAGTGGTTTGAAGTGACTTTAACAATGAATTATCAACAATATTGAATCCATAATTATTTCAACATTACTCTGTAATTCATTTTCACATTGGTTTTCCTTTTTATAGCTGTATACTTGAAAATCCAGGTCCGGGTTAACGAAAATTAATATGAATCGTTTGAATCCTCGAAAAAACACCTGTACATCGGAATTTTGAAAATCTGTTTTAAAATTCGAAAATACCACTAAAACTGAACTGAGACGTACACTTCAAATTTTCGCGCAGATAGTTTCAATGCACAAATTTTCAACGTAAAAGTGAAGTTTTTAAGAACTTGGATACCTGAAAGTGGTTTGAAGTGGCTTTTAACAATGAATTATCAAAATATCGAAATCCATAATTATTATACGTTATAATACAACTCACTTTCAATAAATGAAAACTATTGTGGAAATGTATTACAAAGTAATGTTGAAATAATTATGGATTCAATATTGTTGATAACTCATTGTTAAAAGTCACTTCAAACGACTTTCAGGTATCCAAGTTCTTAAAAACTTCACTTTCACGTTGAAAATTTGTGCATTGAAATTATCTGCGCGAAAGTTTGAAGTGTACGTCTCAGTTCAGTTTTTAGTGGTTTTTTTTCGAATTTTAAAACAGATTTTCAAAATTCTGATGTACAGGGTGTTGTTTCGAAGATTCAAACGATTCATAATTTTCGTTAACCCGGACCTGGAATTTCAAGTATACAGCTATAAAAAGGAAAACCAATGTGGAAATGAATTACAAAGTAATGTTGAAATAATTTATGGATTCAATATTGTTGATAATTCATTGTTAAAGTCATTTCAAACCACTTTCGGGTATCCAAGTTCCTAAAAACTTTTACCTTGAAAATTTGCGCAGTAAAACTTTCTGCGCGAAAACTTGAAGTATACGTCTCAGTTTTGTTTTTAGTGGTGTTTTCGAATATTAAAACAGATTTTCAAATTTCCGATGTACAGGGTATTGTTTTGAGTATTCAAACGATTCATAATTTTTTGTTAACCCGGACCTGGATTTTCGAGGCGGTTATTGCATGATATGTTTGGGCTCTCAATTAGGAACATATTTGCCAAATATGAAGAAAATATACCGGGTGGTTCGTCTGGTACGGCCTCAGGAAGAAACGGGCAAAATTCATAAAACACCCTGTATCTCGGCCACGAAGACAGTGAGACCCAATAAATGGGGTATCTCTAGAACCGTCTTAGTGCCACCTATGCACCTGTGAAGTATTTCCCTTTCCCAATGAAACACCCTGTATAAATCAATTTCAAGCGGCTAACCGAAAGAATAACCAGTTGGCCGTTTGAAATTGATTTTAGTGAATAGAATGAGAGGTTCAGTTGTTGACACCCTGATAGTGATTGACACTCTGCACATATATACAGTTGTAATAAATTATTTGTGGTATCTAAGGTTTTTTCATATGTCTCTACCTATTTAAGAAAGTTTTATTTCTATCTGGGTCACGATCAATTTCCTCAGGTGATCATCCTGAAGGCATCACTAGATATTTGGCGTGAGATTTTGCAGTAGTGTCGATAAGTCTATATGTTACTTAAGGACAGCGACTGCATACAATTGCGTATATTTTTCGATTTTTTTATGTTTCATAATCGTCAGAAGTTCTTCATTGTTGGAAAGATTCCAAGGGATATTTAATTGATGTAAGTAAAGCTTTCAATGTTTAAATATATAAAGTTCAAACCATATGTCAATAACTGTGCCAATAATATCACATCGAACAGTGATTGACATACAATTCAACCTCAATATATAAATCATTGAAGTGTTTACTCACATCAATGAAATATTCCTTGGAACCTTCCAACCAATAGAAAACTTCTAACGAATATGAAACAGAACAAAATCGGAAATGTGCAGTCGCTGTCCTTAAGTGAACTTATTGACACTACTGCAAAATCACGCGCCAAATATCTAATGATGCTGTTTGTAGAATAATAACCTGAGGACTCAAACAGAAATAAAACATTTTGAAATATGGGGACACGGATGAAAAACCCTAGATAGCACCAATAGGTTAATACATATAATAGGTATATATGTGAAGATCACTAATACTTTTCGTTATTTCTTTGTTTATATGGAATAAAATTGTCTATTCTTATTTCTTCATTATTTTTAGTATGAATGTTTCAGTGACCCATATAATGAGAATGTATGAGTGAGAGAAAGCAGGATGAAATTATGTCAATGACTATCATACTGGGTGTCAATTACTTTCTAGGTATGTCAATGACTATCAAATATGTAACTTCGACTAAATTAGTGTCTTGAAAAAGTTTGAAGGTAATACAAAATAGCAACATTCAACTATAGTTCCGTAAGTAATAATAACCATGGTGTTACAGTAATATAAAGCTGGGTTTAGACGAAGCGCACCCACTCGCGAGTCAAACCTCGCCACCTACTCGCGCACCAAAACTCATCCTCGCGCTAGTGTTTACACGACGCGCTGGATTCGCCTGGAAGGGCGAGCCAGGATGAGAAGGCGAGGTAGTAATCAGCCTCGTATAGAGTCGTACAGTTCAGCATGGCTACACCTTCAATTACCGCGTCGTTTGCTTTCTTAGCAATGTGTCACTTAAAAAAAATTAGATTGAAAAAAAATGGGAAGGAGCATCGGTGGTGGGCTAAGGAATTATTTCGCCGGCGATTGCAGTATGGTTGCAGATTGATGGCCGATATGGTGGTAGACCCTACTGAAGAAACCATAAAAAATTTCCTGCGCATGACGTTTGAAGATTTTGAACACCTGCTAGCTGTTATTTCGCCGAAAATTGCAAAAATGGACACAAATCATCAACCCTTTCATCTTTGCCTTTAATGCAGGAATCGGAATTGACAGAACAGAACTTTCTCATTCCATGCATCCTGTCTTTTATTTTTGTTGTGGTACATTTTTTTCTGGGATTCCACAATACCACCCGCTGTTTATACAGGGTGTTCCTAAATTGAACGTACAAACGAAAAGGGAGATTCCTTGAGTGAGTTTAAGAAAAAAGTCTCATAAACATGGGGTCGCAAACGTTTCGTTTTCGAGATACAGAGTGTTGAAGTTTGAATTTTTTCAAGTTTTTTCTCATAGTATCTACACTTCACAAGATATTCAACTGAAATTGGCATAGATATTACATTTGAGAGTTCCCCACGATAGAAGATCTACTGGGTGATATTTTTTCTGGAACACTGCCACCTGTTCTTCTGCAGAACTTTTTTTGATGAGCAACTGTTAATTTGAAAAAATGTAAAAAGAAGCTTTGTTCTTATACTAAACTTTTCGGTTTCTTGTAGTTTTGTCGTATCTACCAACGATTTTGAGAAAAAAATTTGAACGATCCTCTCGAAATCCTCGTGAAAATCCAAATTATGATGGAAAGGCCACTTTGTAAGCTGTGGTGAATGAATTCAGTGTCAGTTTTTATGGAAATTTTCCTGACCTGTAGCGATGATTCATACGGATTCGATAAACTCGTATAATCAACACATGTTTTCGATTAAAATTTTAACACCCTGTATCTCGAAAACGAAACGTTTGCTACCCCATGTTTATGGGATTTTTTTCTTAAACTCACTTAAGGAATCTCCCCTTTCGTTTGTACGTTCAATTAAGGAAATCCCTGTATAGTTCGATAAGTTCCAGGCACTTCGCTTGGTCCATTTTCCCTGCGTAAATTGAAAACTAAAGCCGGCGCACTCGCTAGTCTCGACTAGCTCCAAATTCTTGTTCAAACGATAGAGTGAGGTTTCTTTGATGCGCGACTGAAAACCGACCGGTGACGGCTCGCCCCGAGGACGAGGGGCCTCACGGCGAGGAGCATGTTTACACGATGCGAGGGAGCGGAAGCGAGGCTGGTGCGCGAGTAGGTGCGCTTCGTCTAAACCCAGCTTAAGGAACCGAATTCGCCTACTGAAAGTATCCAGGTGACAATTACTATAGTTTTTACCCTATTTTGAATTTACTTAAAATCTATAGTTTTGAAAACCACAAAAGCTTGGAATATCCTCGGTATATGAAGCAATTCTTTCAGATAGATTCAGAGTCTCATAAATTTCGGAAGGATCTCCGCAGTGAATGAGAAAAGATAGCTTTATCGAAACGAAGTTATAGACAGTAATGTTTTACGATACGTCGTAACATATAAGAGGAGCACTCCTCGAAGGCTCCCATTATTTTATCCTATAAATGGCAATCGATTTATTCCATCGCTTTACTAAGCCGTGATTATCAACAAGTTTCATATTCTCATTTTATGTCTGATATCAAAATGGACATACCTAATATTTTTTATATTGGTGGTATTGAAAAGCAGTAAAACCTAAATATTTCTTGATGCTAAAGATTACTTTTAATATTTTTTATATGGAGACAGAGATGATAGACGTCTTACAAATTTTCTGATGCTATAATGCTTAGCTTTCAGTTTCATAAAAGTAGAAATATCGTATAGGTTGAACCTCGCTTTAGGAATTGATCTCAAATTGTTCCATCAAAACTTTTCAGAAAAGCCCTGAGCAGGTGCTTTTGAGCGCTACTTCATTTGTGAAGCGACATGGCTATTACCTAAAGTGAAGTAAAGGGTTGTCCAATAAAATGTGTTATTTCGACATTCAAAGAAAACTGCAATTTTTCAATACAATGTTTATTCCATCCAAAGAAGAAGCTATGCCGTTAATAGTGAAAAATAACATCAGGCAAATGACCATCGCTTACAGGATCATATCCTTTTTATAAAATTTTCCATAATCAAATCGCAAAGTGGCTGCCCTAGGTCCTCGATAGCCTCACGTATTCCATCTTTGAGGTCTTCAATCGACGCTGGACTATTGGCGTAAAACTTCTCTTTCACGTGGCCCCAAAAGAACAAGTCGCAAGGTGTTAACTCACAAGAACTCGGTTGCCAATTGTGATCACCTCTTCGAGAGATAACACGGTTCGAAAACTTTTCCCGCGAAAGATCAATGGTTTCGTTGCTTGTGTGGCACGTAGCGCCGTCTTGTTGAAAGTTAACGTTGTCCAGATCAATACTATCCAATTTCGGCCATAAGAAATCATTAATCATATCTCGATAGCACAATCCGTTCACGGTAACTGTGTCTTCAGCCTCATTTTCGAAAAAGTAAGGTCCAATGAATCTGCCGGACCATAAACTGCAACAAATAGTCACACTTTGAGGATAGAGAGGCTTTTCAACAATAACTCTTGGGTTTTTCGAGCCCCAGATGCGACAATTTTGCTTGTTGACGAAGCCACCGGGGTGGAAATGGGCCTCATCACTCAAGATGATTTTTCGATGGAATTTCGGATCATTTTCATGCATTTCAACGACCCAATCAGCAAAGACACAACGTTGTTGATGATCGACCGGCTTGAGTTCTTGTGTTAACAGAACTTTATAAGCCTTAAGACCCAAATCTTCATGCAGAATACGGTGTAATGACGTTTGTGGAATGACTAATTCCAAAGAACGACGAGGAATGGACAAACCTGGGTTTTCTTCAACACTTTCGGCTACAGCAGCAATATTCTCTGCTGTTCTTGAGCGACGTGCACGGGTTTTATTCTTCACATCACTAATTTGTCCTAACAGCTCGAATTTTTCTACCAAATTGTATATTGGGGTCCGACAAGGTGCTTCACGACGATCCAAAAATGTTCGAGTTTTATGAACCGTCTCTGCCAAATTTAAACCATTTTTATAGTGAATTTCAATCATTCCAATGCGTTCTTGAAGCGTGTATCGTTCCATTTTTATTAATGGTATAGTTTCTACTTGTTAAATGTCAAAGAATGACAGCTTCAAACGTCACATCTACAAAATAGCGGGCTATTTAAAATGAAAAGTGTTATAGGAAAACCCTTTACTTGTGATTGATAATGAATATCTGACTGCAGAATCTCAGCACGATCGGAATCATAGTCAGGACAATTCATTCAAAAATGAATATTTATGAAAAAATTTATAGTTCTGATTTCACAATCCTTCAAAACTTTGAACGTTTATTCACTTCGCCAATGCATCCTTAAACTCGAATTCATTCCATTCGAAAGCTTTTTATGGAAATGTTCTGTTGGTTCAAGATTATGGTTCTATTAACGCGAGTAACTCAAGTTTTTGCCTACTGAATTATTCGAAAAAAATGAATAATTTAGAAAAAACTTGAATTCTATGGTTCCTCTCGAAATTTTGCACGAAGATTCAATGGAGGAATCTTCAACCTCAAAATATATTTCACTCAAATGGAATATTTATTGTGGAAATTAGGTATGAGGATTCTGTTTTCAATTTTCGATGGTTCTGTTATTACTTTGTCTACAAAATTTGGTATGAGGCTTGTTATGAGTATCTTACATGTGACCGAAACATTTCATGTCGATCGGATTTCTTCTTTAAAAAATTTTGAATGGCCACTTATTATGGAACATCCTACAAGATTTTGCTGGTACCGAATCCTGAAAGTTCTCTTGGACATTTCTTTCTAGAGGGAGACCGCTCGCCTTTGTTGAAGGAAAACACTGAAAAATATTGGCCTTTTGTCACCCCCCCTGTTTTCAAAAGCTGGCGTCGCAACTTCAATGAACGAACGCTCAAAAGTGCTAGCTCAGGGGTCTGTCTTATTTTTTTTCAGATGTGTCGAGCTTGACGGTTTTAAAATTCCTGTTCTTATTGGTTCATATTAATTCTCAAAACTGAATTTTCTATAGAAATGGCGAAAATTTGGCAGAGACGGTTCGTTAAACTCATTTTTGGCTCGTCGTGAAGCACCTTGTCGGACCGCAGTAAAGAACAAGTTAATAATGTGAAGAATAAAACCCGTGCGCGTTGATCTTTTGCGGGAAAGGTTCCAAACCGTGTTATCTCTCGAAGAGGTGATCACAATTGGCCATCGAGATCTTATGATTTAACACCTTGCGACTTCGTGAGGCTATCGAGGACATAGGGCAGCCACTTTGCGATTTGGTTATGGAAAATTTAATTAAAAGGATAATTATGGTCTTGTGAGCGTGGTCGTGGTGGTCATTTGCCTGATGTTATTTTCAACAATTAATGTCATAGCTTCTTCTTTATAATGAAATAAACATCCGATCATTTATATTGAAAAATGGCATTTTTCTTTGAATATCAAAATAACATTTTCAGCCTTCAGTACATAAAAGCGACCTTTGGGTAGACTTTCTAGGAAACACTGTATTTCACTTTGTGAATTTTTCAATAAAGTCGAGAAATATTACAGCAAATAATCCGGTAACACACGATATATTCATACTATTTTCAATATTTTAATAAAATGCATTGCAATTCCATCCAGGCTCACGTCATTCATCCGTTTAATATAAGCACTTAAACGTCAGTTGACAGGGTTAAATTGAATATTGTGTGTAACCGTGTTATCCCGAAACATCGGCTGATAGGTTCGGTCTAGTTAATAATCCCAGGAAATTGGATCAGGTAGTTCGGTTGAATCGGGAGATGGAGAATGAATAATCTCTCCAAATTACGAACGAGATGCGAAGATATTGCGGAATACTATTCAAATAGATCAGTTCCTCGGAATTTACTGAGACCAGACACCCATTTTAGTTTTTAATGAAAAGATAATTTTAGTTCAACAATGAAATTCCGTAAATTCGGAATCTCAATCCTCAGATGATATAAAATTCATGTGGGCTATGGGTTTCATCTGCGAACTTCCCTAGTGATGTAATGATCAAGAAAATAAGCACTGAGAAAAACTTCAGGACATTGCTAAGTAAAAGAGAGGAATGAAACGGGAATACACCGACTATAGCCTCAAAAAAATACCGTAAAATGGTATACAGATGGTTCCAAAACCTCTAAAGGAGCTGGCGCTGGGATAAACGGGCTAAATACCAAGTGTTCACTGTCACTAGGCTCCTGTATGAGCTTCTTTCAAGCGGAAGAAGCAAGCTATTGAAAGATGTCTTGATATAAATTTAGAAAGAAACTATCAGAAGTGCAATATAGCCATACACTCAGATAGTCAAGCTGCTATTAAAGCACTGAGCTCCTACATCATCGACTCAAAAATGATCTGGGAGTGCCGGAACAAACTCAATGAAGTAGGCAAAAAAATAAGGTCTTTCAAATCTGGGTTCCCGGCCATTCAGGAATCAAAGGGAACAAAGAGGCCAATACACTTGACAAAGAGGGAGCACGAATGTCACTCATAGGCCCAGAACCTTTCTGTGGTATAGGTAAATGTACCTATAAAAAGGAGTTTCTGGAGAAGGAGAAAGCCGAGAGGAAAAAACTCTGGCGGAATCTCCCAGGGATGGATCATTCCAATGAGTTCTTTCGAAACTTTGAAATAGCAAGATCTAAAAGATATCTGGATCTTATAGTGATAAACAATTACACCTCCTCACTGGCTTTCTTACAGGACACTGTCGCCTCAGGAGGTACCTGTTGAGGATGGGATTGTCGGATTGACGAGTGTAGGTTCTGTGGGGAGGAGGAAGAAGCCTCCATTCACCTAGTCACGGAATGCTTCGGCATTGCGAGCCTAAGGAGAGAATGCCTTGGGCGAGAAACTTGTAAGAGTGAGGAACTAGCCTCGTTGAAGCCTTCTCAGATATTGTATTTTATCAGATCTCTGGAACTGGAAGGCGAGATGTGAGGGTATGATCCGAACTGCTCTGTAAGGGGGCATAATAGACCTTGAGGTCGCAGTGAACTGCAACCCCTTTTTAAACCACATTAAACTAAACTAAATGAGCCTCTGACGCATTGTTTTTGAAATTTAAAGAAGAAATTGGTTTTCAGAAAAATTCTTCGGTTCCGTACACGGTTTTTCTATAATTTTGTTAGGTTATAAGTACGCATCAAAACATATTTTTTTCAATTGAAATGATTTGTAATTATCACCAGTGACGTCCGTACGGTTTTCAGTCCCCACATCATTCACAGTGAGAATAATATCCTGAGTTTTTCACTTCGGCGATTACTTCCTGAGATAAGAATAAAATTCTCTTACATCTGAGAGAGCTACGGAATTTTTTGATTACTTCTAAAATCGTCGAGACACCGATTAAGGCAGCTCAGTCCTTTTATGAACAATTTTTTTTGGGGGAGATGGAGAATGAATAATCTCACGAAACAACGAACGACCTGCGAAGATATTACGGAATACTATCCAAATAGATAAGTGCCTTGGAATTTACTGAGACCAGACACCCATTTTAGACTTTTATACTATTGATTCTGAGTACACATATCTCCAAAATTATTGCATTCTCTCGTGAATTGTAGAATTGTAATCATTGATTTTTTTGTGTATTTTAATTTTTCTTTCACCAAGAGATAACATATTACAATACATAAAACAAAACGAGGTACCTCTCTTATTTTCCTATGTTCCAGTTAGAGCTCAGGGAAAAAACTCTGTAGAAAAACACCCTGTCTTCCCGTTCTTACAAGGTTAAAACTTAAAAACTATTTGAATGAGGTTTTTTTTCCAACCGATTACTCTCTCCAAGATGCCTTCGGAATCCTGAATCTAAAAGAAACAAAACGAAGCAGGAAAAATTTAAGAAAGCCCTGAGCAGGTGCCTTTGAGCGTTCGCTCATTGGTGGAGCAATGAGGCTATTACCTCAAAATTTTTGGACTTGAAATTATTACCTAATATATGACTGCAAATTTCAGCATGATCGGAATAATATTCCAATTGAAATTTCTATGGTTCAGATAAGTAATGCTATCTCTTTGAAATTTTGCATGAATATTTGATATAACAATCTCCATTCATTGAATACATTTCAATCGAAGCGAATTCCTTGTTATGGCAATATGAAGTTTCTTATTTTCAATATTTCCATTGAATTTTCTAAGGTTTTGTTCACACTATGGTCACAAAATTTTGCACGAGACTTAACCCTCCGTTAGTCGCGCACGGTCTGTGAAACCGGCCAGACACTTTTTATCCTAATTTTCAGAAATTCAGGGGGCATGGCATCTCCCGCTCCGTCTATCTTTCCCTAAGGATGCAACAGAGAGTCCTTGCGAATCTCATCGTGAAACATGCTAGTACGAAAAAAATATATCGTGACACGGTGTGGGAGACCGGCGCGACTACTCTCGTACCCTATTTTTTCATATCTTGATAGTACGATTGTGCGGTGAGTTTCAGGTGTTTTTGTTCTGTATAACTTATAACGAGGTAAATTCATAGTTCTTTAGCCATGTGGTCGTACGAAAAAGAGCAAGCTCGACTGCAGAAATTACTAGAGGTTTTAGATGAGGAAGAGGATAAAATAGCAAATGACGAACATTCAGATATTTATCAGTCTGAAGAAAAATTTGAATGTTTAGAACAACAACTTGCGAGTGATGACTCAGAGCAGAATATTTCTGATGATGATGAGGAAGAAAATCAAAGTAATACACTGTCGATTTTTTGGCGAAGATAAAGTGACGCGTTGGAAAAATTTCCCCCACAACAGAAAACTGCCTAGAAAATGGTCTTCATTAAGCTAAAATATGTTTGAAGAATCATTTTTATTTGATGAAAGGTGTAAATTTTTGTTATTTCTAGTCTTCAAATCCTTATGCCCGTTTGCACCGTTCGTCTAAGCAAAGATTAAGCCTTTAAGTGACGTTTATTCCATTGATGAAACGTCATTTCAGGGCTTAATCGTTGCTTAGACGAACGGTGCAAACGGGCATTAGAGTTTGATTTTTTCTTTTTATGACTGAATAAAGTAAGGTGTATGAATAAAATTGATTTTTTTGGAATTTCCCCAATATATTTGCATCAATTCGAAATATGTACCAATCTTGCATTTTCTTGTCACTCAGTTATGTTTTGAAAGACATCCATTTGAATTTTTAGGCAAAAATCATTCCACTTAGCATTCAGAGCTCAATGAGTAAGCACGGTCTGTGAGACCGGCGCGACTACCCATGTTAAAATTTTGACGCGACTATTCGAGGGTTAATATGAGCATATTGCATGTAGCCGCAAAATTCCTTTTAAATTGGTTTCGTCTGAGATATTGAGGAACAAAAACCATATTTCATGGAACCCCCTCTACGATCTTGCTGGGAAACGAACCGAACTCACCCTGAAAATCTCAAATCTCTAGGACAATCCCTTCGAAAGTTTTTGTGCTAACGGACGGACGGCCCCACGGACAGAATCGAATTTGACCACGAATTCATCATCAGTGAATCGAACCCTATCGTTTGAGACCATTTTCGGCACAAAATTAGAAAATTGCAGATATTTTGGCATAAGGATATAGTACTGATTTAAGTTGAACGAAGAAAGATTATTATGGTACCCTTCTATTGATTCCTTGTTCCATAAGCCCTGCAAAGGTAGGTGTGGAATAAAAATCGCAAAAGGTCGCAAACAGTTCCAGCATATTTAGCGATTTTTGTTTGAGTAGAACGAGCGCTCAAAAAGAATCAGAAGAATGAAATTATTTAAACTCTATCGAATCGTTATAAAATTGATAACCTAATTCAAAAATGAAACGGGTACTTCACGTATAGCTTATAACCCACCCTGAATATAAAATATAGTACATTCATTTAAGATATGTTCTATTATCTCCTTTGCTTCTCCGCATTCGCAACTAGGCCTCTCAACTGAATTCCATTTGAAAAATATACTATTATTGATGGTTGAAATTTTCTTTGCAATCATGCCTGGCAATTAATAATTTAATTAATCGATAGAGCAATGTATTATTTATTTATGGATTCATAAATGAAAAGAACAGGTCAATAATTTCCATTCTATTCAAATTTACTTCACGTTAAAGATTCCTACGATTTTGTCCTGATATGACTTTCGTATTTTCAAACTGAATGAACGATGATGACGAATTAGATATATTATGCGAGTATTTTTCATTTTGAAAGCCTATAATACTCAAATGTAGTAAATAATAGAATATATTCAATCGAAATAATGTAGGAAGGAGGTAATAATACTCGTAACGATCAGTTCACTTGATATCAGCGTAAAATCGCCGTATATTCATATCAATTTGATTGAATATTTCCAAGCCAAAGATATAAAAGTTGATGGAAATGGCAGCAATAATTCCGAATTTATTACCAGGAGACTAATACAGACTGATGCTCGACCTGCTTGGTAACCTGGAAAAGAGGTCATCGCAAGATACTTTCCAAACGATCAGGAGCAGTTCAATATTTACAGAAATGAATAATTCTGGAACTCAAGTAAAGCACACACCGAATGCGTTAATTAATGGGCCGCAAGAATCAAGAATAAAAGGTACATTTGCAAATTACGTGCTTATATTATTACTAGCTGACCCGGCAAACCTAGTTTTTGAAACATAGATAAATTGAAACTAGTAATCATCGAAATGAAAACAATCTTCAATTTATAGGCTCACAGAACCTTCTTCATGCGGACTGGGATGATTTATTCAAGATGTTGTCAATGAGGGAAGAGACAGACCGGTTTCGGCCTTATTAGGCCTCGTCAGTGTCCCATATCCCTCAGAGACAACATCCTATTGAGAAACTTCTACATTTAAGACCACTTGTAAGACTCTATCGAGTATTATCCTACAGATAATGTCACCTACAGGTGACATCTAGTAGTGAGTAGTGTCAAAATGAGAAGTTCAATCATCACAGATCGCATGCTGAAAGCACTGATTACTTCCTCTTCACTCTTTGAGATATTAGTAGTGGTCCTACATCAGGGCATGCGGACTGGGATGATTCATTCAAGATGTTGTCAATGAGACAGACCAAAATTGGGTGTTTCCATCACTCGGAGAAACTTGCATGAAGGCCCTGATGTAGGTCCACTGCTAACATCTCAAAGAGTGAAGAGGAAGTAATCAGTGCTTTCAGCATGCGATCTGTGATGATTGAACTTCTCATTTTGACACTACTCACTACTAGATGTCACCATCTGTAGGATAATACTCGATAGAGTCTTACAAGTGGTCTTAAATGTAGAAGTTTTTCAATAGGATGTTGTCTCTGAGGGATATGGGACACTGACGAGGCCTAATAAGGCCGAAACCGGTCTGTCTCTTCTCTCATTGACAACATCTTGAATAAATCATCCCAGTCCGCATGAAGAAGGTTCTGTGAGCCTATAAATTGAAGATTGTTTTCATTTCGATGATTACTAGTTTCAATTTATCTATGTTTCAAAAATTTGTTAGGTTAGCCTCCTTAAAGGCAAAGAATTTTTTGTTTGTCATTTTTTCTTTATCTTAAAACCTAGTTTTGGCCAGTTTAAAAATTGTTAAATCTTGTTATGAAGTCGAAATCTAAAATAAGTGATAGATTCATAGAAGCACCCTGTTTATATCTAAAGCGTACCTATATAGGGTGTCCCGTAAAATGTGAGAAATCTCTCGGATTCAGATAGACCATATAAAATGAAGATGAAAGTTCCCATAATTTTTTTTCCTAGCGTCGCTCCCTACGAAGATACGACCTCCTAAATGACGCCACTGGAAATCCATTTTGGTGGAATAAGTTTCAAACTACTCTAGGACTAAGGACCTCTTAAATAACCGTACTCAAATTTCAATTAGCTTATTCAGTTTACCAGGGGCGGACTGGGTTTTACATTTTAATGCTTACATTTTTAACACCCTGTATGATAAGATGCTAAAAAAACAAATTTGGATACCTTGAATATTAAGCTAAAGAAAAGGTACTCTTGTTCAGTGTCGATAAAATGAACCGTTTTCGAAGGAAAAAATAATGAAAGAAGTAAGTAATTGAAATTTATTCCACTAAAATGAATTTCCAGTGGCCTCATTTAAGAGGTCGTATCTTCGTAGCGAGGGCCACTAAGAAAAAAAATTATGGGAACTTGTCATCTTATTTTTTATGTTCTATCTGAACACGAGAGATTTCTCAAATTTTCCGGGACACCCTGTATAGAACATTTATATGGAGAGTCCTAGTTGCGAATGCGGAGAAGCAGAGGAGACAATTGAACACCTGATAAATAATTGTCCAATATATAAATTTCAAGATGGCTTGAGAGCTGTACATGAAATTACCGAGTCGTTTTTGAATTGGGTTATTAATTTTAAATCGATTTAATAGAGTTTTAATCATTTAATTTTTTCTGTTTCTTTTTTCTGCTTTGATTTTTTCGTTTCAGTTTCAGAATTCCGAAGGCATCCTGGAGAGGGTTATCGTTCATTTGGACTAAGTAAAGAAGAAAACCTTCAATATTCTAATAGTTTTTAAGTGTTATTTTTGTTGAAACGGCGAGACAGGGTTTTTTCTACTGGGGTTTTTCCCTGAGCTCTGGTATCATACGAAAAAATAGTATGGTACCCCGTTTTGCACCAACCTCAGTTAGGGATTTTTATTTTGTTTTATGTATTGTATTATGTTAGCTCTTAATTTCAAAAGAATATATATATATATATATATATATGGAATTACACCGTTTTGGACTTAAAAAATCGATTCTCTCATCCTTTTTACAATTATTATTATTTTGCAATTATTTGGAATCAGTCGAAAGATATTAAAGAAAACGCGAATTATTTTTTTAACTTTAACACCCTGTATCTCGGATACGAAGCATTTCCGGACCCATGTTCATAGGAACTTTTTTGCTTAAAATGATGTGATCTATCACCCATTTCAGTTTGTCGGAAACAAATCAGAACACCCTGTATAATCAGAATGAGCCTAAAAGTCTTCAGGATTGCCCTTCGTGAACCAACTTTCAGATTCGAAATTTAGGTATATTTAAGGCATGAATGAAATTGTGAAATCAAATCAAAATAATATCGTAAAAGGCGCTCAGAATTTTAGGGCCTACTCCGATGTCAATCATTATTAGATGGCCTATAATTTGAATTTTATATTGGAGTACGTGAAAGCTATAAAAATACACGAGGAGAATCTCGTTTGGATGAAGATATAGCACACCTCTAGAAAAAATTTCCGAAAAGCTTTGAGCAGGTGCTTTCGAGTGCTCGTTTATTGGTGGAGCAAAAACACTGTTACCTGATTATTTAGTATAGGACTTGACATTCATGAAGGCAAAATCTCAGCACGATCGGAATTAGATTCTGGAAAATTATTCGAAAACTGAAATATGTAAGAAATCAATAATTGAAAAAAATTGAATTTTATGTTGCATGAGGCTTATGTGGCCACAATATTTGGTTGGTTAACAAACTTAACCGAGGGGTTCGGGAAGTAAAGTCACCCTGAAAATCCCAAGTCTTTAGGACAATCCCTTCGGAAGTTATCGTGTTTACGGCAGGACGGCTCCACGGACAGAATTGAGTTTGACCTAGAATTCTTCATCAGGGAGTCGAACCCTATCGTTAAAGACCATTTTAGGCTCGAAATTCTAAATTACAGACATTTGGGCAAAACGATATAGTGATAGAAAAAGGCTCATACCTCGGCTCATACCTTTCTTTCAGATATCGATTGAAATAGTATCTGGGAGGATTCAGCATTTCTCGAAAACTTTTAGGTTTTCACTGCCAGTCTCTGAGACAAAAATAATTTAAAATTTTTAATTAGGATGAAATGCTCCTGCGAAAATCTTTGCACTAATTTGTCAGAAGCAAATTGATTTTGAAAAAATTATTGCCTAACCGTAAAACAAAAAAGGAAATAAATGAAGAAGATAATGTTACGTTTCGGTGTCTATATCAGACTCCTTCTTCAGAAAAACTTGTGAAATCTTTGGAATCGTGTATTTTTTTGTTTGCAGTCTAATTAGACCGAAAAGTAACATTATCCTTTTCATCATACTTTAAATGTTTTGACTTTGACGCACCTTGTAATGTATTGAAGGTTAATTTAATTTATTTGTGATTTTTTCATGAGCAAATAAAGTCTATTCTATTCTATTCTATTCATTTATTTCCTTTTTTATTATTATTATTATTATTATTACATAAAGGTATGAGTAGAGGTAGAAACCTATAAACTCAATAAAAGAAATGAAAATATGAATTCCACAGTATAAAAAAAAGATAATAACACAATATGAACACTCAAGCACTGGCCTACCGGTCGAAACTGTTTTTGAAGGCATTCACGGATGGCGAGGCAACAATACTCTCTGGAAGGCGATTCCATAGATCGAAAACACGATTGCAAAGAAAATGCTCTCTGCAAGGCAGCCTGAACTTTTCCTTCCGTAACTTGAAACGATGTCCTCGAAGTCGTTGGTCAGCATTTAGTTCAGTGCAAAGATTTTCGCAGGAGCATTTCATTTTAATTAAAAATTTCTAATTATTTCTGTTTCAGACAATGGCAGTGAAAACCTCAAAAATTTTCTAGAAAAACGATAGCACTCGTTTAACTAGAACGAGCTTTCAAAAATAGTAAACATGAATTTCCTAGTTTAGTGAAGATGGTTTCGCTGATGAACCAGTGTCTGTCAGCATTAACATATTACCTTCTGAAGAGAGGCATACAGGTACCGAGATTCGAACAGAAGGAAAGTTCCATTCGAAGTAGTTGTTGAACTATCATCCCATTCCCTGGAACAAGGTAAACCCTTGTTTTCTAGTTCATGAATAATTAATGAATGAGTTTCTGCGTAAGCCGGCTGACATGTCCTCAAGAATGTTAACGATAAAAATGGTAATGTTACAAGAAACCACGCTACCTAAATCAAGCTTATCTATTGGGAACTTGTAAGAATTGCTGCGCTTTTATCGTTTTCTCATCAGAATGATTTAATTCTTTCAGGGTTCACCTCACTTCTCACTTTGTATGCTTCTGTTCTAGAATTGTTTCCTCTCTTTTGATATTGTCCAAGATTCGTTCAGTTATCCTGAAACGGCCACTATTGCAATTCACATTCTTGAATCTCTAGAGTATCTCAAAATTATAAAAATTTTTTTTTCGTTAGACGATTGTTGACGGAATTATCGATGATGGATCTTCCACTGAAAATATTATTGCTATTTTATCATTTTGCTTCTTTTATTCAACGTTTCGGCTAGCCTTCATTAGACATCGTTAGGAAAACTCTCAAAACTTGTAACTTTCAGATAATCAACTTTCGTCACTCTTAAAAAATTTTCGTCATTTCGACAGTTCTGAGACAACGAACATCGATGACTTTGAAATATTTTTGATTGGATCAGTTGATTGTTTTGAGATCGACAGGCGGTTGACTGATTCTCGGTTATGATATGAAAGTTGCTTCCTTTAATTTTCTAAGTTTCATTCTTTAGAGATTCGATCAGTAAGAAAGTTCCATTCGAAGTAGTTGTTGAACTATCATCCGATTCCCTGGAACAAGGTAAACCCTTGTTTTCTAGTTCATGAATAATTAATGAATGAGTTTCTGCGTAAGCCAGCTGACATGTCTTCAAGAATGTTAACGATAAAAATGGTAATGTTACAGGCAACCACGCTACCAAAATCAAGCTTAACTATTGGGAGCTCGTAAGAATTGCTGCGCTTTTATCGTTTTCTCATCAGAATGATTCAATTCTTTCAGGGTTCAGGTCACTTCTCACTTTGTATGATTCTTGTTCTAGAATTGTTTCCTCTCTTTTAATATTGTGCCAAGATTCGTTCAGTTATCCTGAAACGGCCACTATTGCAATTCACATTCTTGAATCTCTAGAGTATCTCAAAATTATAAAAATTTTTTTTCGTTAGACGATTGTTGACGGAAATTCTCGATGATGGATCTTCCACTGAAATATTATTTGGCTATTTTAATCATTTTTGCTTCTTTTATTCAACGTTTCGGCTAGCCTTCATTAGACATCGTTAGGAAAACTCTCAAAACTTGTAACTTTCAGAGAATCAACTTTCGTCACTCTTCAAAAATTTTTGTCATTTCGACAGTTCTGAGACAACGAACATCGATGACTTTGAAATATTTTTGATTGGATCAGTTGATTGTTTTGAGATCGACAGGCGGTTGACTGATTTTCGGTTTGATATGAAAGTTGCTTCTTTAATTTTCCAAGTTTCATTCTTTAGAGATTCGATCAGTAAGAAAGTTCCATTCAGTAGTTGTTGAACTATCATCCCATTCCCTGGAACAAGGTAACCCTTGTTTTCTAGTTCATGAATAATTAATGAATGAGTTTCTGCGTAAGCCGGCTGACATGTCCTCAAGAATGTTAACGATAAAAATGGTAATGTTACAAGAAACCAAGCTACCTAAATCAAGCTTATCTATTGGAAACTTGTAAGAATTGCTGCGCTTTTATCGTTTTCTCATCAGAATGATATAATTCTTTCAGGGTTCACCTCATTTCTCACTTTGTATGCTTCTTGTTTTAGAATTGTTTTTTCTTTGTGACTTTTAATATTGTGCCAAGGTCCGTTCAGTTATTATGAAAAAGTACATCGCCATGAATACAAAAATAATGATAGTAGAGTACAATATTAATCGATTGAAATCAACCAATATTGAACTCGTACTTCTGATCTTATCTCGTCCTCGCTCAAGCAAAATGCAAGTAAGTGGTATCAAACAGAGCATCTTTGTATGCAGAGCTGTGCCGAAGCCTTGTGCTTAGTGCTCGTGAAAGCACTCGAAGCACTTTTGTGCTCAGCACTGTCAGTGCACTGTGCTCGCGTGCACTTGATTGATCAGTGCTTAGTATTGGTGCTTCGCGAATTTTTCGAGAGGGCTTAGTGCTTAGTGATTCGAACAAATGCTCCTGAGCACCAAAGTGCTCCCAAGCACTCAGGAATTACCAGCACTAAGCCCTTCATAGACTTGGTGGAACATGAAATGACAGACTTTCGCGTGGTTCAAATAGACAAAGAACTAAAATATTTTTTTCCGTTTCACTTCTATTGATTAAAAATTTGTTCATTTTTTTTGCATTACAAACACTGGTGTTAAAAAAACAATCTCTCTGTATGTTATGGGCTTTGTGGTTCTTACGTTTTTATTATTTTGCAAGAAAAACAGATTGTTATGATGATTTTTTCAGGAAAAATCTATGGAGCAATGCGACCTTTTTTTTAACATACGATTCAGGAATCTTTATCATGATCAAGTAATTATTGGCGAATATTTATTGGCGTTAATATTTATAATGAATGAAATGAAGGCCATATAGAGCGCAAAAAATCATAAGAAACATTTCCATCCAATTTGTTGACAAGACGTCACTCTTCTCTATAAATTTTTTTGGTATGTCGTCATGGTAACCTGTCTTTATATCCGGAATTTATCAAAAATAATTATTTCGTCGACCTGAAAGTTGATTTTAATAAGTACAAAATTGGATATGAATGACCAATTTTAATGTTCAATTGATTGTGTTTCAGTATGCTATTTCCATGAACAAACGAACCTAAAGCTTCCGAAGCGATAGAGTAATGTCAGAAACTCAACAGTATAACATAGAAATATAGAAATTTATATTATGTCATTGTATGTCTGTGAAAAGAGTTTATTTCAATCAAGAATTTATATACAATTCATATTGATGTCGTCTCGAAAAAATCTATTGTAATAAACCCAGTTATTAATCTAGCGACTAATGGTCTCGAACTATTATACTGAAATATCTTGACCATAAGTCGCTCTCTAAAATTGATTAGTTGATTAAATATCTATTGAACGACTCACTGAAAGAACCTATTGTCAATTTCACATATGTCCAGTTCAAAACACGATAACATTAAAAAGAAAAATGAAAATTCCAAACTAAGAGATATTTGGATGGAAAATATTAAGTTTGATTTTGAAAAGTGCTTAGTGCTCGGTGCTCGTGTAAACGAATTACTTTCCGGAAGTGCTTAGTAATCGCGAGCATTCTTCAAAAAATAAGGGCTTAGCGCTCGAGATTCAGGAGCACTTTTCAATAGGGCTTAGTGCTTTGTGCTCGAAGCACTTTTCTTCAGTGCTCGGCACAGCTCTGTTTGGATGGTCATTTTATTCTTATTAGGACTCTTCAGCACAGATCAGTTCTCTAATACATGGTTTCTAGGTACTTAAAACGAAATGGTACCTTCTTTTAGGTATAAATATACCGAAGACGTCATCTCTAGTTCTATACGAACAACCTTTTCCATAGCATGAACCTTGAACGAGATGTTTGTCGCATTGATCGAAGCGTACTTGCATTTAGCAAATTTTTCATTTTCACTCAACGAACTGATGTTACCCTGAGCGATCCGCGTCGTTGACTGAAAATGTAAAATTTGCGAAATGCAAGTACGCTTCGGTCAATGCGCCAAATGGTAAACATCTCGCTACTTCGTTCAAGGTTCATGCTGTGGAAGAAGGTTGTTTGTATGGAACTAGAGATGGCGTCTTCGGTATATTCATATCTGAAAGAAGGTGCAATTTGGTTTTATCATTCATTGTATCATTCAGAGCTGTCCTATGCTGAGTAGTCCTAATGAGGACGAAATGGTCATCCATATGTAAGTGCTCTGTTTCATATCACTTCCTAGCATTTTGCCTTGAGTGAGGACCAGATTAGCTCTGAAGTATGAGTTCAATATTGGTTGATTCCAATCGATTAATATTGTACTCTGCTCCCATTATTTCTGGAAAAATGGCAATGTTACATTATAGGTAAGAATTGTAAGAATTGCTGCGTTTTTATCGTATGATTTAATTCTGTCAGGTTCAACTTAATTCCTCACTTTTTATGCTCCTTGCATTATTTTCTCTCTGAGAATTTCAATGCTGTGCCAAGATTCGTTCAGTTATTCTGACAATGCCACCGTTGAAATTCATATAATTTCGAAACTCCAGAGTATCTCAACATTCTCAACATACAAATTTAAAATATAGTTATTCTGTTGATGATGATGATTATTCACATGACATTCTTGATGATGGAATATTTAATCTAATATTTTTGCACTCTTTTCATATTTTTTGCATCTTGTATTCAACGTTTTGGTCAGCATCCAATACCTATCGCCAGGAAAAGCCTTAAAACTTACAACTTTCAGAAAAGCAACTTTCGTCACTCTTCGAAAATGTTCGACATTTCAACTCTTCTGGGAAAACGAACATCGATGACTTTGATTTATTTCAGATTTAGGTCTAAGTTTCATTTTTTCTTCATTTGATATTAGTTTCATCAACCCTGTAAAAATGAAAGACTCACCGTGGGTTTCACAAAGCTTAATTATGCAATCAAATTGTTGATTTTGAATAAAGTCGACGGTTTATGTCGAAAATGAAATGAAACTTGCACATAAATCATGACATTTCAATAATCAAGCTGACTGGAGTTTTGTGAAACAAAAAAAAAATTCAGTAGGACGTCCTATATATGAAAGTGATAAATGATAGAAAGTGACGTTTCAGTGCCTGAGATAGTTCCAGACATAGCTTCTAACATAAAAGAGAATTGTTCCAAACAATGGCACATAACAGAACATAATACGAGCATTGAAGTTTGGCCAAAGGAGTTGAAGTAAATCCGACCGTTGCGAGAACAACTTGACAAAGGATTTTCCGACTGTTGTTAAGTGCGAAGCAATCGAATTGGCTCATTTATTCCCGGTGAAACATTTTTTCGAATGTTGGTAAGTGCGAAGCAATTGAAGTATTTTATTTTATTTATTTCAATAGATGAATTAATTACCCGTATCTCTCAAAGTTGAAAAGTTGTATCAAGAGATCCCCAACTTGACCAACCCTGTAGACATAAAGGTCTCTGTAAGATAAAACATAAAGAAAGTCAGTCCTATAATTATATGAAAGTCCTAAATAACTGAAAGTCAAGTCCCAGTGTCTGAGATAGTTCCAGACATAGCATCTAACATAAAGAGAATTGGTCCAAACATTAGCACCTAACAGCATTAAAGTTTCGCCAGAGGAGGTGAAGTAAATCAGACCGTTGCCAGAACAACCCGGCAAAGGATTTTTTCCAGTGTTGGTAAGTGCGAAGCCATCGAATTAGCTTATTTATTCTAATAGATGAATTGAATACCGGTGTCCTTCAAGGTTGTATCAAGAGAATACCAACTTTACAAACCTGTACACATGAAAGACTCAGTAAGATAAAACCATAGGCTAACTAAACGGAGAAGAGATGAGACAGTAGTAAAACAAGCTTCAACGCCATCTGTTTTTGTAGAAATATACTAATTCGTGAAAAACCTCAATTGAAAAAGGAATCTGTATTGTAAAGCTGCCGCAAAAAGAATTCTGTGGTGCACATTTTGAATAGGTAGGTACTCCCATATAGGCAAAAAGTTTTTTGGAATTCAATTTCCAAAAGGATATCAGAAATGGATTCGTGCAAGTTATCGATGAGTGAGGAAATTTATTCTCATGAAAATAATACCTGCAACGAACTTTCATCTGATTATCTTTTGGAATCGAGAAATGAGGATCAATAATCGAATTCTGGATATAATAAAAATTCATTAACTGAAATAGGTATCACCAATTGAAAATACAGATTTATTTCATAAATATCTAATCAATAAACTAATAATTGTATTGAAAACATTTTCAAAAACTAACAATAATGAATTCAATCATACTAAACTTATTCAATACATGAATAGCTATTATTACAACTAGGGAAATATGAATAGTATATTTCCCGAGGTTGTCCTAGTTACATCCCGAGGGCGAAGCCCGAGGGATGTATAAGGCAACCGTGGGAAATGTATTCATATTTCCCGTGTTGTAATCAATAGTTTTTTTCTGATCGATACAATATTTATTTATTTTTTTATTTATTTATTTATATACAACTATAAATCAACACATTGGTTGTTAACATAGTCTACTTTTAACAAGTTTTTTGAAGTTATTATAATTACATACATTTAAATATTTCTTTATGTCATTTGGTAAGCTATTGTATGTGGAGAGACTAGAATACAAAGGTCCAGATCGTCCAATCTCTGTTCTTGTTCTTTTTTGATAGAAGGCATCCTTGTTTCTTGTGTTGTATTTCGTGATGTTATGTACCCTTTGTAATAAGCATTGACTCTTTAGTTGATCGATACAATATCGTTCTTGAAATGGAAAAATTAATATTATATTGTAAATTATTGATTCAATTGGATTTTTAACGTTGCTATGGGCCGTGTTTGCGAGAATCGTGGTTGACTGGTTTTATTTTGACGTCTTGTCAGAAATAAAATTATTGAAATAATGTCGAACTACTTCGAAACTCAAGCGGCGAAAGCCCGTGAATTTTTGATTTCGGCCAAATCTAAAGCTGCTCATAGTAAAGAGTATGAAGGCTTACGGGAGTGAAAAAGAAAAAGTTTGGTGGACGGTGTCAGCGAAAATATTTTGCTATCATATTTTGAAGATTTGGTATGTTGCTCTATTTCTTGTTCTTTTCAATGTATGATTAATTCATTCGATCTCCTGTTGCAGGAATATTCACCCAAACACGTTATGGCCAAAATTATCTATTTTAAGATCCATGCTACGTTTGAAGGAAGAAACGAATGTCAAATTATTCGATGAAGTGGAAGTATTTGTTAAGAACAAAAAGAAAGGATCCGTTCCCAAAAAATCAGCAGTGTTGTCCCGGAAGCAGATCAAGAAATTTTTGATAGAAGCACCAAATGACTTTTTTCTGATGTATAAGGTTGCATAATATACTATTTTGAGTAAAATATGACTTGACGTTTCATATTTCCCTTGGGATAATAAGACTTGACGTTTCATATTTCCCTTGGGATATATGAGTGTGTTATGACATATGGTAACTAAGGCGATATTGCTCATTATTGATTCGATCAGAAAAAAAACTTTTTTGAAAACTACGAGTATCTTAATTCTTATAGGTAACAGAATATACATATATATTTTATAATTACCTTCTTGCATCTCGATTTTCACATCCAATAACACAGCACGTCTTCACTCTTGCAGGCATATCGCAATTTATTATATTTCAAAAAAAAATGTCAAACCACTCCTTGTGTCAGTTGACAATTCAAAGGTTTTTTGATAATAATGATTTTACATACTCACTATTTTCTCGATAGGATTTCTATGAATGCAACGACATCTAACTATCAAATTGAAAATAATTTTTTCGTGTATTAGTCTCCTCCTCCGGCAGATGGCGCGGAATATACGAGTGGCTCATCTAATTTTTTAGTTTGTCTATGGATAAAACATAAAGAAAGTCAGTCTTATATATGAAAGTCCTAAACAACTGAGAGTGAAGTCCCAGTGTCTGAGATAGTTCCAGACACAGCATCTAACATAAGAGAGAATTGGTCGAAACAGTGGCACATAACAGTACATAATACGAGCATTAAAGTTTCGCCAGAGAAGGTGAAGTAAATCAGATCGTTGCCAGAACAATCCGCCAAAGGATTTTTCCGAGTGTTGGTAAGTGCGAAGTAACCGAATTATCTCATTTATAATAATAAATAGGTTGAGGAACCCGCATCTTTAAAGGTTGAAAAGTTATACGAAGGGATCCTTAGTTTGATCAACCCTGTAGAAATGAGAGAATCAGTAAGATCAAACATTAAGAAAATCAGTTCTTCCTATATATGAAAGTTATAAATAATTGAAAGTGAAGTCCCAGTGCCTGAGATAGTTTCAGACATAGCTTCTAACATAAAAGAGAATTGCTCCAAACAATGGCACACAACAGTACATAATACGAGTATTGAAATTTCGCCAAAGGAGTTGAAGTGAATCAGACCGTTGCCAGAACAACCTGGCAAAGGATATTCCGAGTGGTGGTAAATGCGGAGCAATCGAATTGGTTTATTTATTCTAATTTATTTATTTTTAATTGGAATACAAAGGGCATTCACCCAAAAAAAGTATCCACGCATATATAATCTCGAATATGAGAAAATTCCTCAATAATCCCAAAATACAACTTAAATAACAAGAATAACAATAAAAAATGAGCAAATTACAACAGAAAAAAAACTCCTAAAAAATCAAAACATTTAACATTAAATTATCTGTCCGAATCACGAAGACCAACCCTGATAGCTCTTTTCAACCTCACTAATGGATAATGGAATGTTGGAACATAGGGAATTACAGGTCGTCATCATTCTATGAAGTGGGGAGTTTTGTGCCGAATTTGTGTGTCTGATGATACCATATAATGTACCGAAAGACCGTAATCCAACACATGGAACCCCAATGGAAAAAAAGTGAAAAATTTCATAGACTGAAAACTGACTTTTTATGATTTTACGAACAATACATCCGTGAGTTGTCTGCGATTGTACAGACTTAACATGTCAAATCTGCGTCGAACAGCCTAGTAATTATGATCGACAATCATGAATTTATTTTTCTAGGCCAAATGTCTAAGGAACCTATTCTGAACACTCTGCCGTGGACAAAAGAATGGTAGAGTAGAAGTTTTTTTGTGATACCTATACGTAGTTTTTGATTAGAATCTTTCAGGGGGGTCCAGAGGTACATCAGGGGGGGCTGGTCCTCCTGGACCTTTCCCCCCCTAAATACGCCAGTGGTTATTTACCACTTTTTCTATATGCTGATCGAATATTAACCTTGAATCCAAAATCACGCCCAAATCGGTAGTAAATATATTTGACAACACTTCTCTACGTTCAAAAAGAGAAGAGAATCTTGTAGCAGCTTCAAGCATAGATATAATAAATACCCGTATCTCTCAAGGTTGAGAAGTTGTATAAAGAGATCTCCAACTTGCCAACCCTGTACAAATGAAAGACTCAGTAGGATAAAACATAAAGTAAGTCCAGTCCTATATACAGGTTTGGAAATTCACATCTGAAATATACGATATACAATGCATCAGACAGAGAATTCTTCCCTCCAGTTGCACAGATGAATAGTCGAGACAATCACTTGCTGTAACACACTGAATTCAGTTGTCTTACTTCGTTATTCTAGTCTTGTCTCTCTCTTATCATTTAGAGGAGCGTAGTTCTTTAGTATGGTAGGCAACAGTAAATACTTGAATCGAGTATCACGGGCAGCCTGACAAATTAAAAATTCTATACGTTGAGTGCGGGTTCCCTACCATACTGCGATAAGAGAGAGACAAGACTAGATTATCGCAGTGAGACAGTTGAATTCATTCAGTTATCGCACTTGATTATCTCGCCTATTCATCTGAGCAACTGGAGGGAAGAATTCTCTGTCTGATGCCTTGTATATCGTATGTTTTCGATGTGAATTTCCAAATCGGTATAGTCCGTTCACGAAAGTTTGAGCCATCGGTTGGCCATGACAATTTGGCATATTTCACTGAGTATATTAAAATGTTAGGTTATGTTGTTTATTTTCTTGTCAGATTGATACGCAATGTTGTCAATATAGTTCTCTGATAAATCGGGAGCTCGTCGGACGAGGCCGGGTACATTCGACAACGTTGATTTTACGTTATGACAGCAAACACTGCCATTCAGATTAATAAACAAACGCCTAATATGCGCTCAAACTTACGTGAACGGACTATATGAATGTCACAAATAAATCGAAGTGAAGTCCTACTGTCTGAAATAGTTCCAGACATAGCATCTAACATAAAGAGAATTGTTCGAAACAGTCGCACATAACATTATATAATACGAGCATTAAAGTTTCGCCAGAGGAGGTGAAGTAAATCAGACCGTTGCCAGAACAACCCGGCAAAGGATTTTTCCCAGTGTTGGTAAGTGCGATGCAATCGAATTAGGCGTTACGAAGTTACCAACCGCGTCCTTCAAGATTATCGAATGATGGCTTGTTAGCCGGTCTCACGCGTAGTTATTTCCAAGACCTGAAGTTGGCAAGAATGAAATTGTTAGGGTGCATTTATTGACACGGACGAGGGGTTTATTATTCATGGACTTGGGGCTATGAAACTGGGGAAAAAAGCTGGAATGCTATTAGAGATCGCAAGTCTTTTTTGAAACCATTTGAACCTTTCCAGACAAAACTTTCGTGTCTGAGACAAAGGATTTTTTGTGGTGCAGACTAGTTCGAGACGTTTTGGTTTGAATTAAGGATGTTGCGATAAGAACGGTAGATTGAAATAAAACGTGGTTTTCGTAGCAGAAAAGAGGTTTGTAACGATACAATCGTTACAATTTTTTTTTTTTTGAAATTCAAATTTATTCATTACATATTTGTTGCACCGCCACTGCATTTGTACCTATACGGAAGAATTCAGATCTGCAGTTTGGCGCATGTTTTCAATCTGATAAGATATTAATCGGTTATTCGAAGATATTTATTCTTTCTTTCGGCTTTTTCTGGTGAATGAGATGAGTCAGTCATCAGAGTTGAGTTCTTGATCTAGATAATTTTTGGTATTAAATTTTGAGATTCAGTTAATATTTTATAGTTTCTATTGGTTAAGTGAAACTCAATTAAAAATTGAGGTAAGATATATTTTGAAATTTAATTTTTTTTTACAATCTCCTCTGCCCGACAAAAATTTTTTTTTCTCATTTCAACTTCGAAATTCGATTCATCCTTGCTGTTCAGGTTCACTTTCATTCACTTCAAAATTAATTTTTCTTATAGCTTTCATTATTCAGATCATTTTCCTATTCAAAATCTCACGTCATAAAAAATGAATCTTCACTAAAGTGTTCCTTCAATTCAATTCATTCATTAAAATATTTTTTTTATTTCATATTCAAAATTCAATTTAACAATTAAAATCAATTTCAATTATATTTTCTAAATTATTTTTTTCGAAAAATGGCTGTCGATTCACATATGTAATTTTTTTATATTTGAGTACACAACTTTTTATATGGAACATGGACGGCAAGGACAATATGTTTTACTGAACGGTCTCTGAAAGAAATTAATATTTTCCAGTTTTTGGGTGGGCCCAGAATTTCGATTTGAATATATATTTCCAAGATTGAACTTCTTTGACCATCATCCAACTTCGAAGAATCTATCACACCTGAAAACTGTGGTCACGAGAACCTGGAAATTCTTATATTGTGCTGTGGACAGTATCGTACCAAATCATCAGATGGTTCTTTTTGCATAGGAGCACTTCACCTGGATTTTGATTGTTAATGGAAGTATTCTGTTATGTATTTTATAATTTCATTTGATATCCAGTTTATATAATTTCGTATGCTCTATTTCATTTTGCATTTGAGACTTTTCGCTTCGAAGCTTTTCATATTAATTTTCATTGTTGTAATTCAATTGTAAGCAGCTATTTTTCAATATTTCACTCAACAATTTTTATTCGAATTTGAGCAATTTAGTCGTCCATTTCATATTATTAATTGGTAATAAACCTCTGAAAGTGGATAACTTGTTTTTGTGTGAGAACCAAAGCCTTCAGAATTGTTTTCTATTTTGAGAATAGGTTCCGGGCTAGCTAAAACCTAATAACCCCGACCACCTCTCCGACTGAAGCTTGATAATAGATCTCTGAAGAGAGGAGAAACACTTAATTGGTTACAGGTTGAGATATTATTGATAGACACCTTTCCTCGTTATAATTTACACCAATCGAAAACGCGAATTTTGAATTAAAAATGGTTTCTAGATGGAAAAACTGTTTGGCAGCAGCTGTTTTTTCAAAGTTTACTCACGTAAGAACTCTTGTTGCCTATCTTCTGACTCATTTCTGCTTCTTGTATTCAACGTTTCGATCAGCATTCCCCAGCTGTCGTCAGGAAAATACTTAAGACTTGCAACTATCAGAATACCTAGCAACTTTTGTCACTATTTGAATATGTTAATAATTTTTGACAGTTCACAGACAACAATCATCAATTGTCAAACAGTTCATCTGATCTTTTTCAAGCTGGATCTCATTGTGGTTACCCATATTGTTTTGATATCAACAGACGGTTGACTGATGGGATTTTCGATAAACTGATCTGAAAGCTGTTTCCTCTAATTTTCTGCGTCAGTTTTAATTTTTTGATATCATGGAAGCTTCACCCCATGAAATCTTATGGTCGTCGTTCAACAAGCTTTGACCTGTAAGTATTTCCCTGTTATAACTGTTATGAAGAATACAGAACCCACTTATTTAATCCAACTTCCTATACAGGGCGAGTCGGGAAGAACAGGTCAATCTCCAGGAGTCTATTGTACACGTAAAAATAATAAAAAAACTGATATATTCTTATACAATTCTCATTTGTTTTCGAGATAGACTGTGTTGAAGTTAGAATTTGTTTTCAAGTTTCTCTCTTATAGAATCTACACTTCACATTTAACAAGATTTTCAACTGAAATTTGGCATAAATATTATCATTGATAGTTCACACTGTGACATGTCAATTTCGATAGCATATCAAAAGAGATATATTCTACTTAAACGAGTGCTATATTGTTTTGCCCCAATGTCAGTAATTTTCGAATTTTGAACTGAAAATGGTTTCAAACGATAGGGTTAGACTCCCTGATGAATTCGTGGTCAAATTCAATTCTGTACGTGGGGCCGTACGTCCGGCCGTTAGCACAATAACTTTCGAAGGGATTGTCCTAGAGACTTGAAGTTTTTAGGATGAGTTCGGGTCCCAAATGGCTCGGTTAAGTTCGTTAACCTGCCGAATCGTAAAGGGCGTTCCATAAAATATGACCATTCAAAATTTTTATTCCTCAATATCTCAGAAAAAACGAAACCAATCGGAATGAAATGTTACGGCCAAATGCAAGATGCTCATAAGAAGCCTCATGCAAATTTTTGTGGCCATAGTGTAAACAGAATTAACAGAACCATAGAAAATTCAATTGGAATATTGAAAAAAACTTCATATTTCCATAAAAAGATATCCGATTCGAGAGAATTTTTTTGTGAATGGAGATCGATATACTGAATATTCGTACAAAATTTCGTGGCCATAGTTCTGACAAAACCATAGAAAATTCAATTGGAATATTGGAAAAAAATCGTTATATTTCATATATAGATGGAATTTATTCATCTCTAAGTATTCACGAACACAAGAGAAAATGTCAAAATAAACAAAATAAACCCGAAACAGTCATGTGTTTGTTCACCTTACAATAGTCTGAGAATTCATTAACATTGTATGGTTCACAAGTAATTACAAACTTAAACCACATATTTCAAGACATAGTGCTTTCAGGTTGTGAGCCCACGTTATATATTTGGAACTTACTAAAAACTAAACTAAAAAAATTAGTTCATTCCATGCAAGTTCAATGGAATAAAAATTCTCTCCGTTTTATAGCCATCACAGCCCATAAAATAACTAATGTGAGAAAAAATAAAACATTCTACACATGTACTTGAAGGCTGTCAACACAAAAAGTTGTTAACGTTAAATGTGAACAGGTGTCCTCTTGAAACGCTGTGAGTAGTTCACTTTATTCGTTCCCTTCAGCGATTGGAGTCGTTCAGATTGATTGATTCGGGTGAAAAGCTTGGAGGGTTTTTTCTAGATAGGGAGTTATGGTGATAAAGTAAGAAATTTCCTTCAAAACATGGGTCGTATTTCATGAAGATTAATTCCAACTTTATTTAGTGAAAACTTTTCTGAAATATGATCAATGAGAATCTACAATCCTTCAGCTATTTTTCGTTTTTTTCATTTAGACAGCGTGCCATGATTTTGCCGAAAATATCTGTAAGTTACGAATTTTGAACCGAGATTGATACTCAATGAAGTTTGTAAATGGGCATCCGCGATCCTATAATAACCGCATAATCATTATTATCACCAAGAATCCAATAACGAATCGATTAAAATTCTATACTTAGTTGCAAAATAGATTGATTCAAAGCCTCTATGACCTTAATATCACTCACATTGACCGAATGAATTTCAGTGTATCATCATCCTACAACAAAACGTTCTGCGAATTTTTTCATCTAAAACCTCATGTATATTATGCGATTTTTTGGAGTTCTCCAGTTATGAATCTTTGAGAGCTTTTAAATGTATTTTTCCGCCGACCTCAAAATAAAAGGTGATTTTAATGTGTACGAAACTGATCATTAATGACCCATTTTAATGCTCAATTTTTTGGCTATTTAATGTGCAATCCTCATGGCAACCGTTCACAAATTATTCAGAAGCACTACGAGAAATGTCAAAACTCTACTGGAATATAGATAAATAGAAATTTCATTATGACAAATGTAAGTCTTGTGCAGAATGGGAATGTATTTCAATCAAGAATTCATACACAAATCATATTGACATCGTCGGAAAAATCTTGTAATCAACTCGGTTATTAGTCGAGCGAGTAATGGTCTCGAACTATTAACGCGTTCGCTCCGCTCACGCATTAAAATATCTTGACCATTAGTCGCTGTCTTTAAAAACCTAGTTGATTAAATTACTATTTCAGCAGCTTCCTGAAGTAACTGCAAGTTAGCCAAAAAAAATTAAAACCTAGATATTCAGTTTTCAGTTGGACGTACTCAAACATTCATTTTCGGTTTAGAAATACGAAAAGGTGTCTTTTAAGCTTTTGGTTACATTTGAAAACTTCGCGGAGTCCTGAGCTACAAAAGTCATTGGAAAAAAGGTACTCGATTCGACGTTTTTTTGGTGTAATAGTCCTTGAAAGGCGGATGGGCTGAAAATCAATGAATCCCGATAAAAGTTATTTTACTTCTTTTGATCACTTTCATGTTAAAAATGGAATTTTAAATTGATTTTCATTAAAATTTCTGTGAAATAACTATAGCCCGTGTGATTTTTGGAATAATTCTAGTCTCACCAGCGATGAAAAATGTAAAAATTCGTCAGAATTGTTAGTTGTGAAAATGAAGGGCACATAATACTGAAAAATTGTTTTTAAAATCGATTTTTCACAGGGAAGTGTAGTGATTACATTCTCGCGCTGCCACTTCCCTGCTCCCTGCCGTGGAAGTGAGCTGAGTGTAATCGGGGTGTATGGAACAAAGTTCAGATATTGCAATTAAAAATTTTCGGATCTTACCTCTAGCCCTTGGTTTTGTCAGTAATTTATTCACGATGGTATCATAAGCCGACTCGTCTGCAACTCCAGAGTCCTTCACCAATTTTTCTTTGATTGCTATGCAAATGTTGTGTTCAGCAAGAAGATCCTCGAGCTCCTCGAACGCCTGAAGGAAAACGTAACAATTTTATCCCAACGCAATCTCTGTTCCAGAGGGGTGCGTTCACAAACTTACTCTGAGAGAAGAGAAAGAGTATGGCCGAGTATGACAGAGTAAATGTAGGTTGGTCATCGTTCAGAAACTCTACTCTTACAAATGTCATTCGCGAGACAAATGTTAGGTTAAGTTAGATTAAGATGAACTTTTTAGTACCGGTTACTTTCACCTTTTTACTAGCCTTAGGGTTATCGTAGACAATTATTTCTCATATTATTCAGGGCTCTTCAGAGATTGCTTATCATTCAACCAGAAGATTCTCAGATACCGCTTGTAACACGTTTACTCGCGAAAACTTGATTAACTCTGCATATTGATTGCAAACTATTAACAACAGAATTGGACAAAAAAAATTAAATTCAGATCAAAACATTGCTATTGTATTCATATAAATAGTTAGATAATAAGAAGAGGTTCAACTCATAACATCGCCATGAATATCAGAATAATGGTAGCGGAGAATAATATTAATCGATTGAAATCAACCAATATTAAACTCATACTTCGGAGCTAATCTCGTCCTCGTTCAAGACAAAATGCAAGGAAGTGGTATCAAACAGAGTACCTATGGATGGTCATTTCGTCCTTATTAGGACTCATCAGCACATGATAGCTTTGAATGATACTAGGTATTTCTAGGAACTCACAGCGAAATGGCATCTTCTTTAAAGTATAAATAAAATGAAGACGCCATCTCTAGTTCCATACGAAAACCTTCTTCCATAGCATGTTTGATACCACTTCCTTGCATTTTGTCTTGAACGAGGACGAGATTAGCTCCAAAGTATGAGTTAATTATTGGTTGATTTCAATCGATTAATATTATTCTCTGCTTCCACTATTTCAAACAGTTAGATATACTTGAAATTTTCTAACGCCCAGTCGAGGATGCCAAATGGCTACCTGGTACCTACACCTTCAAGTGTTTGTTTTATCGTTTCTAAGAATCCCTAACTGGGAATATCGACAGAATTTCAACAGATAATAATATTCTTAATGAAATTATAATACATGCCTATACTCTCATTTTCAAGTATCAAAATATTTGATTTAGTTAGTCGAGATCATCTCAAATTCTTGGTTTATCGTGTGAAATCCGAAATATTCACCAAAAAAAAAATAAAAACGATGAATACATTTTCAAATTCGAACAACATTTTCACCTTTCAATTTCAAGAATATTGGATATAATGTATACTTTTACTTATTTTGAGTAGGTATTTACGAGTGCTACTGACAATCCATAAAACTTCTAAATTTTCAGTTTATTAGGGGCGTTCGGCATTGACCTCCGCGAGCAGACGGATTTTTTAGTCACGTGACCACAGATCGTACAGATAAATCTGAAATATCTGGGAATAAACGGACGGTACAGAGCATCTGCCACAGAACATACTGCTCTGTTCTACTTTTATAGATTATGAGATTTCAAAGATCACTATTTTGGGAAATATGCTCATCTTTTTAACGATACTTTCACCCTTTTAGTAGCTCTTCCATAAAATCTCAATTAAATAATTAGATGCAAAGGCACTGAATGCAAAAGAAACGAGTAATACAATATCCCCTTCTGGTCGTTCAATACGGCGATAGTTGTACCGAAAGATCCTGATCAATTAATTGATTAATTACACGAAAAAGAAACGGAAAAGCAATATCTCCACCTGCCCATTTATAACTACGATAGCTATATAAAAAATTTTAATGAATTCATTGAGTTTTTAATGAATAAATGAAAACAGAAGAATAAAACTGCTAGAATTTTTCAATCTATCGGTTGTCGGATCAGGAAACTCAACATAAAACAAAAAAAAATAAAAAAACATAAAACTCTATGGGTAAAATCGCTTTGCTCCGTCGAAATAGACCGAGCGAAAAGATCGACGTCCGATTGCTCAGATTTTTATGACGAACGGTACAGATGTGTATTCCCCTCAATCCGGATGTAATAAACGAACGGTTTAGATCGATCCGACACGTCCGATGTCGATGCCGAATGTTGTCCACGGTAAATAATTCAAGCTCTTTGGTGAGTTAAAGATAATAATCAGAATTAAAATGCCGAAGAAAATAGAGATATCATTTCAAAACGGTCAACAGAAGTCGAAAAAAGCTTTGAACTTAAACCAGAAATATTTTTCTCGAATGAATGACAGAGAATGCTTAATGCTTTACATTCAAATAACTGTCAGAGTACCGAATAGTCTGCAAAAATGCAGGGTTCATGGAGTTTACTCCGAGAAAATTTCTGAAAGATCGAGACCGATAGTACATACTCTGACAGGCTAAAGTGAGTTTCTGAACGCTCTGGAGTAAGCAGAGCATGCTCGGAGGGAGTTTGTGAAGGCAGCCCAGTAAAACTCTTTGGTTTGAAACATTGAAAATAAAAATCAGTATGATACTCACTTTTATTCCGTAATTTGATTCTTCATAAAGAATCGATACGTAGCTCCATTTAAGAAGACGTATTATATCTACCATAGCTTTTACTTGATAATGGTCGGATGGAATTGTCCTCGTGAAGTATTCAAATCGTTGTTTGTTGCTCAGTTCAGGACTGGTTGAGAAAAAGGATACCTGAAACATACGAGAAGATTAAAATTGGGTTCTACATCGAGAAATGTACACTCTAAAAAAAATCCCGGTGTGAATGCTAATACTGAACTATCAAGCATATTTTTCCTTTTTTATGTCACAATTTTATCATTTTTATCGAAATTATGAGAAAATGGTGTTGAGTGGTGTAATTCATGAAACACATTATCACAAACAGAAACAAAATCAAGAATAAATAGAGAAATATTTGAAAACACACTGTGTGTATCAAGCTATAACACCAATCTAACAAACAAATTGCTCCATAAATCAGAAAATCATCTCTTGGGTGAAAATATACACTCCATCTTTCAAGTTTCGAATACTAATTTCACAGAAATGATCAGGTGTTACTTCTGAAGCTTCTAGAAACAAAAAGAACACCTAGAAGTGTTTGTCGGCCAAATCAAGTTTCAAAATTCACACCAACTGTTAAGGCCTATTTCCTATTTTGTATGAATTTTAGTAAAAGTGGCAACGTCTGTCAGACGAATTCCAACGCGCATATGCTGGCGACACGCATGGGCATTCATTCTCGCCAAGAACGCCGAGACGGCAGCATGTTAATATAGTTTTTCTAAGTTTAAGTATTTAGTCGATGTGTAAGTGAAGTTTTGAAAAATACATTATAAAAGGCAGAGTAGTAGTGTGTTTTTCCCTATTTTATACAAGTATACAGTCCACCAAGATCAAGAAGCTGTCGACGAACAGTCAGTCTTGATTCCCAACACCAACTGAATCAAAATTCGCACCAAAAATATGAAATACCCATACGTTTACTTTAGTTTGTCTTCTAGTATTTTTACACGGTTGCCAAATATTGTCAAATTATGAGCGGTCACACAGTTAGAACCATGGGGTCTGATGAACTGATTATTCCAATAGAATAACTTTGGCAACAATGTGAATAGCAATAGTCAAAACAGGACTTGCGAATGGTTTCAACTTCTTATCTATCTCTGTTTCTTGTATGTGCCTTTGTGATGATGAAACGATAGTGTCAAATTGATGGAGGTGAAGAAAGTGAATGCGTGAAAATTGGTTTTGGAAACAGAGAAAAGTTCATTTTGGCTGATATGATGATTCCAGGACAAAATCAATACTGTTTGCAAGTAGGTACTACGAATTTGAACTTGAACTGATTCAGGTAACTTCCTTCAGTTTTCACAAGCGTTGAAACTTTCCTACTGTAGGTATAATATACCGTATTAGGTTATACGGTGGAAATATTTATTGTGACTTCTTTTGAGATTATTAACCCATATATTTTCGATTGATGGAAATAGATTTTTGTGAATCATTTCAATGCATATGTGAGAAAAGTTCAATCCACTGAAAGATAAGATGAACAAATTTATATCCATTTATATTTATAAGTGCTTATATGTGATCTTTTCTTTTTTCCAAGCTAGTTAAAGAACCTTCCTTAGGGTGATATTGGATGATACCTCTGCTGTCAACCTCTCACTTGGTCTATCAAAAGATACATATCTATATTTGTTCATTATGTATTTATCAGTGTAAAGAAAATAAATTTGATCAACAGGAAAATGTTTTTTTATTTGGCAACAAATATTGTTGTAATCTTCCATTGTGAATAAATTCAAATGAATTGAATTGTTTAAAAAACCTGCATAGTAAACGAATACACTAAAAGACTTTTCAGGAATAACAACTACAGAACATAAATGTTAAACGAAAAATTAACATAGCAAGTAAGTACCTAGCTTGAAAATAATTAGTATTTTATTGTTCATGATCTGCATTCTTTAAGCTTCTAAGAAATTTGTTTAGCAAATATCTAATATTTAAATGCTGAATTGAATTTTTTAGATTCAGATAATAATTTCTCATTTCTCTTCTCAAGGAAAGGTATAACATTCAACTAAGTCAGTGCTAAATAACACCGAACAGGTTATTGCAACCTCACTAAGCTAGTGCAAATTAATACTGAAACGGTGCGAATTCACACCGAAACCGATCCAACTCGTATCGTATTTCACACTAATAAATTGTGAAAAACAACTGAGTCAGTGTCAAAACACACTGGATGATCAATTGAGATCACACCGCTCTAGTGTGATTTAACGCCAAAGAAGTGCAATTATGAAATACACCAGAAAGTTATTGAACGTCGGTGTTATTTTAGAAGGTGCGAAATAACACCAAAATATCAGGACCTCTGAGGAAATACGACCGGTGTCAGCGGGTGTTGGATGGTGTTCAAAAATTTCTTAGAGTGTATCATTTGGAATCTCAAATTGCTAAAATGCAAAGTTAATAAAAGAAGGCTTCATTTGAATACAATTGAAAATACTGCTTATTATAGTTTTGTCTGGATGAATTATTCATATCTTATAATTATTATTCGATTCTACGAGTATTTTATTGATCCTATAGAAAAAACAACGATAATTCAGCTAAAAATTGCCTCACATGTCTAAATGTTATTCTGTGTTTCGTCTTCTGACCAAATACAGGGTGTTACATAATAGTATGTCACAACTTGAGGGGATGACTCTGCATGTAATTTCAAGAAAAAAGTTTCTATAAACATGGGTCCGTAAAAGCTTCGTGTCGGAGCTACAAGGTGTTGAAATTTCCGAAAAAATCGGTTTTTTCTTCATAACTCTTGCAGTTTTGAGATATTCATTCCAAATTTGGAATACGAGCTATTTTCAACAGTATCCATAATTGCAAGTCCTGAATCTTAACTAGAATATACAGAGTATTTTCTTTTCCGGAGCCATGTCTCCTTTTTTCCTCTCAAACTTTTATGCAGTAAGCCACTGATCAGCGCAAAATCAATTTTTGATATCTTTGATCAATTTAGATACTTTTTTTACTTGTGTAATTTTTTTGTATCTCTAACCGTTTTCGAGTAAAAAATTATTGAACGATTGTATGTTGATGTTGAATAAGCTTGAGTTGAGTCTCAGATGACGAGCTATCAAAATAAAAGCAAATTTTAGGCATACCTATCGAGTATTTCTCCAATTTTTTTCTATTAAGCGAATAACATACAATCGTTCAATTATTTTTTACCCCAAAAGGGTTAGAGATACGAAAAAATCACGAGAGTCAAAAAAGTTTTAAAATTGATATGAACGAAGATATCAAAAATTGATTTTACGCTGACCAGCGGCCTACCACAAAAAATGTTGAGAAGGAAAAAGGAGACATGGCTCCGGAAAAGAAAACACCCTGTAGATTCTAGTTGAGATTCAGGACGTGCAATGATGGAAACTGTTGAAAATAGCTTGCATTCCAAATTTGGACTGAATATTTCAAAAACTGCAGGAGTTATGAAGAAAAAACCAATTCTTTTGGAAATTTCAACATCCTGTTACTCCGTAACCCGCGTTTATATGGACTTTTTTCTTGAAATTATACGTAGATTCATCCCCTTAAGTTGTACCATACTATTATGTAACAACCTGTATAGGTAGTTTATCTTCCGAACGAAGTAACTAGAGATACAATATATTTTGGTTATTTTGGAAAATCGTTACGTATAGATTTCGAGAATCTGTTGAAATTTTAACAGTTCGTAGACTTCACAGATTTTTGTGTAGCTCATAGAATTGCCAACAAATAAGATGAAATATTATCTGTACCTGTACCTATTGAATTTTAAGAATTTAAAGAAGCACAGAAGTGATCTCAGAAGCATTTGCGCACTTGTTAATATTGGTGAAACGGTAAATCCATTTAAAATATCCTGGAGTCTGTTGGTTTAATTGTATTCATTCATGAATTCATTTCTCTTCTTCAAATCTAAAACTTAGCCTGAACATTTCAAGTTTTGAAGTCTTAATTCTATTTTAAACCCTGAAATGTGGTCGATATTTTTTAGGATATTCAAAAAAAAAATATTATTTCGTCTTCACGGCAACGATTTCTCCCTCAAAGTCATTAGCTTCATAAAAGTTATCTTCGCGTAATCATGCAAAAATAGCCAATAATTCATGTAGTTCATAGAAACATGGAATCGAAATATAATGTTCCAAAGGAAAACACATTGCAAACTTTTCCGGGAAATAGCTGATTAGTTGAAAGTGGCGCAGTTAATCACTTTCCATAAACCTCAGCTTCTTCTTCTTCTTCTTCTCTGTGAGGTGCCTTACCGGCCGAACTGAGGCCTAGTGGCCCATTGTTCACCCGCATCGTTCTATAGAGACTCAGCTCCCCAGACACGAAGACAGAAATGGTGTTGGATTTCCTAGGTGTGTTGACCTTAACTCAGTAAGGTTTCCACAGTTGAACAAAATATGCTCAACCGTTTCATCAGTACTCCTGCACCACCGGCATAGGGAGCAGCTCGTCAATCCCATTCTCTTCAAATGCTTGTTAAACAGGTGACCAGTCAATGCACCAGTCACCAGACCGAGTTGTTTCCTCTCCAGCAACAGAAGCTATTGACCCCAGATCACGAGGACGGTCTCTCAATGCGAATCCTCGACCACCTCAGGCCCACCCCTCCGCTCCATTCCGAGGAAAATTCCCTGTTCAGCCAGTTCCTGAAGAAACTTCTGACAGATGTGCGACAGATTGGCAGCGAAGGCTCCGGACCAAAAATGCTAATCCGGCTCCCCGCCTAGCCAGTTCATCTACCAGATATATCCGCATGAGCCGGACACCAGAATACTTTCAAAAAGTTATCAGAGCCCAGCCCACGCAGAGCTTTCCTGCATTCTTCTACCAAATGAGAATCAACTGTAACATCGGATAGAGATTTCAGAGTTCCCTGGCTGTCGCAACATATATAAATGTGCTGGCCAGAGTATCCCCTGCGAATATTTTCTAGTGCGCATGCAAGAACCGCAAATAGCTCAGCCTGCACAATGGAACAGTCCTTCCGCAGAGGGATAGCCTGATTGAAGTGAGGACCCACGATTCCGGCCACAGACCCTGTTGCTGTGACAGAGCCATCAGTGAACCAGGTGGGACCCTCTGGACTAAGAAGCCTGTTTGATGAAGACCATAGGTCTCTGTCGGGAACAATTACCCTGTAGGGTTCGTCGAAGTAGAACTTAGTGCCTGCGCGGTCACCTCTTTGGAGAAGGGGAGCGCGAGCATCCTTAACCATTTGAGGGCCCTTGCGTGCCCAGTGAAGAGTCCTCCATCGCGCCATTGTCCCCGTTCCCAGATTCCTAGAGCTGTCTTCATAGCCACCTCCTTCACAACTAGGTGCAAAGGAGGGAGACCCAGCAGACATTCCATCGCTGCTGTAGGGGTAGACCTCAGAGCGCCTGTAATACTTAAACAAGCTTTCCTCTGGCATTTAGTCATAATGTTCTGGTTGACGGCCCTCTCCATAGAAGGCCACACACCACAGAGGCATAAGTCAGGATAGGCCTCACCACGGCAGTATAGCTTAGTTGAGAATGTAATTAGGAACTGGTAATCAGAACATCCCTAGGGATATATGTCAGTCTCGTAAATTTCCTCTCATATCCAAAATTCAATGCAGTGTAAGGTTAACTGCAAACATATCTGTCATTATTCGTAGACATGGCCTTGTTTATCCACTAATCTAATCGGTTAATAGGTGTAACCATGATCCATTAATCTCTTTGAATAACGCCCCCCTCTCTAATTACCGTTTCATTTAGTTGAACCATTCAAGCTTCAAATACTGAATGACTCACGAGCTTGTTCATATTTCACCTATACAGGGTGGGCGAAATTAATAATAATAATAATAATAATAATAATAATTAATTCATTTATTCATTCACAGGGATGAATAAACTTTTTAACCCATCAAATGTTCCATGGGAGTCATGTGAAATTTAGTCCAAAAAGGGACACATAAATATATACAAATTAAAAATATATAAAAACGCAAGCATAAGTCAGACATACAACAAATAAATAAGTAAAGCCAGACAACATATTTTATGTATCTAAAATTTATCATTCATGTATTATGTAGTATGCTTTATTCAATAGAACACACTTTAGTTCACTCTAAAGCTTTCTTCTGTTCAATTCCTTTTTTTTTGGATGGCATTTTGTTGAAAATTTTTATAGCCAGGTGATTGACATTCAACTGTGATACTTTGATACTTTTATACGGTGGTATGGTATGATGAACTTGTTTTGGTTTCTAGTATCATATTTGTGATTAAAGTTGTTTGTCAAAAGTATCTCTTTATTATCGTGAATATACATTACACAGGTAAGTATGAGAATAGACATCACGGTAAGAATTTTTTCTTTGGGGAACAGTTCTCTACAGCTAAAGCTATTGTTTGCGCCACATAGTATTCTCAAAACCTGCTTCTGTTTTATAAATATCTTAGCACTTTCAGTTGTATCTCCCCAGAAAAGGATGCCAAAGTTAAGGATACTATGAAAGAAGCTGAAGTAGGCAATCTTGGCTGCTTAAACACCTGCGATCTGCTTAATTCTTCTAACCGCATACGTAGCTCTTGACAACTTAGGAATCATTTCATCAATGTGGACAGAAAACTTGAGGTTTGGCTGCAAGAAGACACCAAGTAACCGAATGTGATTGTCCGAAGACATCTTTGGTTCAAATAGTAGTCTCTGTGTTTTATCCGTGTTTATCATCAATTTATTTGCATTGAACCATATTTGGGCATCATTTAGTGTTTTTCTATCTTCTTTCTCTAATTCATGGTTGTCCATACCCCTATTCAGGAATGAGGTGTCATCAGCAAAAAGGATAGTTTGATCTGATTTTATATTAGCTGGTGAGTCATTTACATATATAACAAACAAAAGGGGTCCCAATACAGAACCCTGCGGTACGCCATGGCTCACTTTTTCCCAAGCAGAAGACCTGCCTCCCAAGCTTGTCATCTGCATCCTGTTGGTCAGATAACTTTTATCAGGTCAAGAGCTCCACCCCTGATTCCATAGTGTTCAAGCTTGTTTAAAAGCACTGAGTGTGAGACACTGTCAAAAGCCTTGGACAAGTCACATGCCTGCATACTACATTTTTGACCCCCATCAAAGGCCTTTCCTATATTCTCGAGAACCTCCGCCAGTGCTGTCTCGACTGATCTGCCTGTCAAGAAACCATGCTGTTGTTTACAGAAAATTTTATGACGTTTGAAGAAGCTCAGTATTCTATTCTTTATAATTATCTCGAGCAACTTAGATAACACAGGAAGTATTGATACCGGTCGATAGTTTTCTGGTAATTCCATATCTCCTTTTTTATGGACAGGTACTATTTTGGCCCTCTTCAACTGATCAGGAAAGTAACCCTCTTCTAGACATTTTGAGAACACGCTACATATTGGAACCTCGATGCACGGGAAAATCTCCTTTAATATGGTTGATGTCATTCCATAAATATCTCTGGTTGCTTAGATTTTATCTGTCTTAAAGCTTTCCTGAGTTCTGTTATCGTGCATTCATGAAGGTAAATAGACTGAATAGTCTTGATCTTAGTCTTACGCAAGAGATTCATTGGATCTACTTGTACTCTGCCACATCTTCCCGCAATACTAGCTCCGATGTTGGTGAAATATTTGTTCAATTCATCGGGTCCAAGGTTAACCTCATCCTTTCGCAGCTGATTTTTGCTTTCCTTATTTATTATTTTCCATATATAGTATTATTTTTGTTTTCTGAATTCTAATCTTCCGTAAATTTAGATTCCTCTTTCGCTCCGTAAATTTCTCGGCATATTTCTTTCTGTAGATATTATATGCTGATCTGCTCAGATCATCTTCCCAACCTTCATTATAGTTTCTAAGGCTTCCAATTCATTTTTCATTTTGAGTATGCTTTTGTCCTTAGGTCTTTCTCTTACCTTGCTCGCATTGACTTTATGTATAGTTTTTTCTGGGCATGTTTGATTGAAATTCAGCATCAGGGTTTTCCAGAATTCATCGAAAGTCTCCTCCGCACACTTACCAACATTCCATGTTTCTGCTTGTAATTTAGCTTTTAGTTTGTCTATATTTGATTTATTTGTTATTCTCTTCTTGAATATCTCCTTTGTTTCAGGTGTGCACTCAGTTGTGGGATATCTGAGTATTTGGCCTTGGTGGTCAGACAGATGTGGCTGAAAGGTAAGTGTAATTGGTGAATCCACATTCGCAAATATATTATCAATCATTGTTTCAGATGACGTGGTCACTCTAGATGGTTCCCCGAATTTCGGCTGCAGTCCAAAGTCTGCAAATAACTCCCGCAGTTGGTTAGAAACTGTAGTATTTATTAATAAATTTATGTTAAAATCCACCTACAAATATAGATGAATAGTTCGGCTTCTGATCTATAACCCAGTCTATACAGTGTCTTAATTGGTCAAGAAAATTTTCAATGGGACCCTGTGGGGGTCTGTATATACCTAATATTATCTGTTACTTTGTTCACTCCACATACCTGCCACTTCGATGACACCTTCAATAGAAAAATAATAAAAAAATTCGTTGCCTACTGAAGGGATCTCGAGAACCAAGGTAGCTAGAAGGAAACTTATGACACATTCTCGGGATCTTTTTTCCCGACTAACTCTAAAGGTTGACGCTCACTTGGACGAGACGAAGCGAAGAGTTGTTTTCCGCAGGCACGATTTGCACTGAATCAAACGTCATTTTCGAGAGGACGACGAGGAATTTTGATTTTTCAAATGTGAACTATAGTCGAATATTTTTTTATCTGGCTCCAAAATTTTGTAACAACGGATTTCGAATACAAGTTCAAACAAGCGAGTTATTCAGCTTCAATGAAAATAACAAATTCTCAATTTTCGTTCGTAACTCAAAATCTATGAAAGATAGGTTAGATCTGTTTTCAGATTAGAGTGGGTCGGAAAAAAAGCACCCGACATGTGTTATCAGTTTTCTTCTAGCTGCTATAATTCCCGAGATACTCTCAGTAGACAACGAATTTTACCCACTCTGTATAGGGTAAAATGTGAACGAGCTCGTGAGTCATTCAGTATGTTGAAGCTTGAATGGTTCAACTAAATGAAAACGGTAATTAGAGAGGGGCGTTATTCAAAGAGATTAATGGATACATGGTTACACCTATTAACCGATTAGATTAGTGGATAAACAAGGCCATGTCTACGAATAATGACAGATATGTTTGCAGTTAACCTTACACTGCATTGAATTTTGGATATGAAAGGAAATTTACGAGACTGACATATATCCCTAGAGATGTTTTGATTACCAGTTCCTAATTACATTCTCAACTAAGCTGGGGTTTATGGAAAGTGATTAACTACGCCACTTTCAACTAATCAGCTATTTCCCGGAAAAGTTTACAACGTGTTTTCCTTTGAAACATGATTTAGATATTTCGACTCTATATTTCTATGAACTGCATGAATTAGTGGTTATTTCAGCGCGAAAATAACTTTTATGGAGCTAATGATCGTTGCCGTGAAGACGAATTAATAATTTTCTTTCTGAAAATCCTGAAAAATATCGACCATAGTTCAGGATTCAGAAAGGAACCACTTCAAAACATGAAATTTTCAGGCTAGGTTTTAGATTTGAAGAAGAAATATGAAGTCATGAATGAATACAATGAAACGAACAGACCTCACAGTTCTGTACTTTTTTAATTTTTGAAAAATTCAATAGGTACATGTACAGATAATTATTCATCTAATTTGTTTACAATTTTGAGAGCAACACAAAAAACTCAAAATATCTCCGAACTGTTAAAATATCAACAGAATCTCGAAATCTCCGTTACATCATATTTGAATTGCTCTTGAATAAATGCCTGAAGAATGTAACAACAGATTTCGAATACGAGTTCAAACAAGCGAGTTATTCAGCATCAATGAAAATGACGAATTCCCAATTTTTGTTTATAACTAAAATTTCATGAAAGCTAGGTTAGATCTGTTTTCAGGTTTGAGTTAGACAGGAAAGAATGCCCCAAAAATTTATCATCAGTTTTCTTCTAGCTATGGTTCTCGAGATACCTTCAGTAAACAACGAATTTTGCCCACCCTGTATTTCATCCAATGGCCCAATGAATACTGAATGTAGAGTACAAAATCTGAGACACATTTTGCAACTGTAGGTATATTCGTTTTTGATCGCCACCGCATGTCGATTTGAGGAAAAACTAGGGCTGTCTCATTTTGCCCACTAACATTTTGTAGACCCTTTCCTTAACTACAAAAAAGGAAATGAGCAAAAATTTATATCCTCAAGCAAGTATCATTGAAGCTAAAGGGTTTTCCAATAAGGGGTGTTATTTTGAATAGCCCGCTATTTCGGTAGATGTCACGTTTGAAGCTTTCATTTTTGACATTTGAGAAGTAGAAACTACGCCATTGATAAAAATGAATATGCACGCCTCAAGAACGCATTGAAATTATTAAAATTCACTATTAAAATGGTGAAAGACGTTTCGTAAAACTCGAAATTGTTGGAAAAATTCTAGCTGTTGGGACAAGTGAGTGATGTGATGAATAAAACCAGTGCACGGCGCTCAAGAACAGCCGAGAATATTGCTGCTGTAACCGAAAGTGATGATTAATGATTTTTTATGGCCGAAATTTGATAGTATTGATCTGGACAACGGTTACTTCCAACAAGACGGCACTACGTGCCACACAAGCAACGAAACCATTGATCTTTTGCGGGAAAAGTTTCCGAATCGTGTTATTTCTCGAAGAGGTGATCACAATTGTTCACCGAGATCTTGTGATTTACCACCTTGCGACTATTTTCTTTGAGGCCACGTGAAAAAGAAGGTCTACTTCAATAGCCCAGCGTCAATTCAAGACCTCAGAGATTGAATTCGTGAGGCTATCGCGGACATAGGGCAGCCACTTTGCGATTTGTTTATGGAAAATTTCATTGAAAGGATATGGTCCTGTAGGCGTGGTCTTGGTGGTCATTTGCCTGATGTTATTTTCCACTATTAACGGTATAGCTTCTTCTTTATAATGAAACAAACATCAACGATCATTTATATTGAAAAATGGCATTTTTCTTTGAATATCAAAATAACACCTCTTATTGGAAAACCCTTTACAATATTACATGATTTTGTGTTAAGTGTAAGTAACTTTCTCCAATTGAAGCCTCTCTTTCTTAATGAGTGATGCAAAATCAATAAAATTGTCAATTACATAACAACTATCCCTAGATGGTTAATATTCTCAGCTGCTTGAATGTAGCTTGTAAATTTTCCAATATTACATTTCAGGTTCGAGTTAATTCTTAATTGTGCATTTCAAAGAAATTTTGAGTTTTAATAATAAATTATTTTTCAATCGATCTCAAAATAAAAGGTGATTTTAATGTGTACGAAATTGATCATTATTGACCAATTTTTATGCTCAATTTCTGCTATTTTAATGTGCAATCCTCATGGCAACCGTTCCCAAAGTATTCAAAAGCACTACGAGAAATGTCAAAATTCAAGTGGAATATACCGATTTGGAAATTCACATCGGAAACATACGATATACAAGGCATCAGACAGAGAATTCTTCCCTCCAGTTACTCAGATGAATAGGCGAGATAATCAAGTGCGATAACTGAATGAATTCAACTGTCTCACTGCGATAATCTAGTCTTGTCTCTCTCTTATCGCAGTATGGTAGGGAACTCGCACTCAACGTATAGAATTTTTAATTTGTCAGGCTGCCCGTAATACTCGAATCAAGTATTTACTGTTGCCTACCATACTAAAGAACTACGCTCCTCTAAATGATAAGAGAGAGACAAGACTAGAATAACGAAGTAAGACAACTGAATTCAGTGTGTTACAGCAAGTGATTGTCTCGACTATTCATCTGTGAATGGAATGAAGAATTCTCTGTCTGATGCATTGTATATCGTATATTTCAGATGTGAATTTCCAAACCTGTATATAAATATACAGGGTGATTTTTTAAGTGTTTCATTAGACGTTTTCGAGGAAGGAATTGTAATACAGATTCAAGATTTTGGATTTTCGTTTTAGAGTACATGAACTTCAATTGTAAAATATTTTCAAGAGGAATCTACTTCCGGTTTCACCGGAACGAATGTAACTTCGTTATTTCAAATGCAACACCCTGTATATTTATACATATTCCAATTCTTCGTTCAATTCTACACAGATTTGATGTATGATATGTGCAACCACTCAAGCGGTTCTTGAATTATAGCGTGATTATCAAATTTTTTGAAAAAAAGGTTGTCACAAATTAGTGTCCATATCTTCAAAATCCTTCATCACAAGAATTTCTTTTTACGAAAGTGGAACAAAAGAAAATACGCTGATACTGTTCTTTGTATAACTTATGAGGAAATATTATACAGGGTGTCTGAAAAAGGGCCCCAAAGTGAGCCTCAATGAAACTGTGAAATCTCACTTTTTTCAAATGGCAACCCTATTATTTCGTAATTCCAATCGATTGCTCGTCAAAAATCAGTTATGGTGTCTCGGACATTTCATGCCTCTAAAATAAGTATTTTTGCCGTTATTGAATAAAATTAGAATTTCAGGATTGAATCAAGGTTTCCTAGTCTAATCATAGATTTATTAGGATAGAAGTTTTCAAGAAGGCTATGTCTGTTGATTTATAATGCATTACAGATAACTGTTATTTATATTTTTTTATTAATCGGGCACTATGACAACTATGAATTACAGTAACAGTGATGCATTGAATATGTTCTTCTTTATGGTGAATGTAACAAAATATTATAAAGGGCAGTCAGAACTTTTAACGAAAGAAATCCACATTTACCACCTTCAACAAAAAAAGTCAGTAAATGTGAATTTCGTTCGTTGAATTTCTAATTACCTTTTCTAGGAACTTGTTACATTTGCCGCAAATAAAGAACATACCCTTGATATATCATTCCAGTGAAATTATTATTGCATGTTTTGCTTGGTGCTTGATCTGTAAGAAAAAGTAAGAATGACAGTTCCTAACATAGCCTACTTAAAAAATGCAGGCTTACAAACTGTGCGAAACCTGTCTTTAATCGTGAAATTCGAATTTCATTGAATAACGGCAAAAATACTGATTTTAGAGGCATTAAATGTTCGGGACACCATAACTGATTTTTGACGAGCAATCGATTGGAATTACAAAATTATAGGGTTGCCATTTGAAAACAGTGAGATTTCATAGTTTTATTGAGGCTCACTTTGGGGCCCTTTTTCAGACACCCTGTATAATATTTCCTCATAAGTTATACAAGAAACAGTATCAGCGTACTTTCTTTTGTTCCACTTTTGCAAAAAGAAATTCTTGTAATGCGGGATTTTGAAGATATGGACATTAATTTGTGAAAACCTTTTTTTCAAAAAATTTGATAATCAGGCTATAATTCAAGAACCGTTTGAGTGGTTGCACATATCATACATCAAATCAGTGTAGAATTGAACGAAGAATTGGAATATGTATAAATATACAGAGTGTTGCATTTGAAATAACGAAGTTACATTCGTTTCCGGTGACACCGGAAGTAGATTCCTCTTGAAAATATTTTACAATTAAAGTTCATGTACTCCAAAACGAAAATCCAAATCTTGAATCTGTATTACAATTCCTTCCTCGAAAACGTCTAATGAAATACTTAAAAAAATCACCCTGTATATGTCAGAGTAAGTCTTGTGCAAAATCGGAATGTAATTCAATCAAGAATTTATACACAATTCAGTTGGAGATCGTCGGAAAAATCTTGTAATCAACTCGGTTATTAATTGAGCGACTAATAATGGTCTCGAACTATTAACGCGTGACCATTAGTCGCTGTCTTTGATAACCAAGTTTATTGAATAACTATTAAATTCGAAAGTTATGATTTAAATTTGAATTCAGCAATCTGACAATTTTCGTAACAGTCAAACCGACTGCCAAGATACAAGAAAATCACTAGGAAGTTTAATCTTAATTCTTCATTGAATTTGAACAGCATTGAAAAAGACTTGACTGAAATGAAGACAATATTGTCTAATACTCGTTGCAGAAGGCCATAAAAAAACTCGATCCTTTGTCGCTTGATTTAGAATTTAACATTCGTGTTATGATGGGGTCCTATTCTGCAACTTGTTTTAGAATATAAAAAGTTTTCCAATGAGAGGTGTTATTTTGAATAGCCCACTATTTCGGTAGATGTCACGTTTAAAGCTGTAATTTTTCGACATTTGACAAGTAGAAACTACGCCATTAATAAAAATGGAACGATACACGCTTCAAGAACGTATTGAAATTATTAAAATTCACAATAAAAATGGTGAAAATTTGGCAGAGACGGTTCGTAAAACTCGAACATTTTTGGGTTGTCGTGAAGCACCTTGTCGGAATGCAATAAAGAAATTAGTGGAAACATTCGAGCTGTTGGGACAAGTAAGTCGCTTAAGAACAGAATATTGAGAATAGTGCTGCTGTAGCCGAAAGTGTTGAAGAAAACCCAGGTCTTTCCATTCCTCGTCGTTCTTTGGAATTAGGCATTACACAGTTTACTTTCAACAAGCAACGAAACAATTGATTTTTTGCGGGAAAAGTTTCCTGACCGTGTTATCTCTCGAAGAGGTGATCATAATTCGCCACCGAGATCTTGTGATTTAACACCTTGCGACTCTTCCTTCGAGTCCACGTGAAAGAGAAGGTCTACGCCAATAGCCAGCGTCGACCTCAAAATGGAATTCGTGAGGCTTTCGAGGACATAGGGCAGCCACTTTGCGATGTTATTTTCCACTATTAACGGCATAGCTTCTTCTTTATAATGGAATAAACATCCGATCATTTATATTGAAAGATGGCATTTTCTTTCGAATAACAAAATAACACCTCTTATTAGAATACCCTTTACTATTCGTATAATAAACGACCCTATGTAGACGATAGCTACTATCAAATTCAGCACAGTCCGAATTCCTGTAATCCCCTTTATCGCAATTATATCGAATTTACGTATTTACATTAACCGTAACTGTCCCCGAATCGATAAACAGAATCTGTTTCGACTTGATGCCAAATCTACAATATCGTCTGAAAAGTATTTTTCCATCGAAAAAGGAAATGTCTGGAAATCTCAGGTGATCCGTATTCGGAGACTGGCAGCTGAAAAAACCGCGAATAATGATGGATAACAAGCCTTCTGAACTTTACAGCGAATCGATTTCGATTGTAGTTTTTTGGAGTTCATCTGACAAATCCGGTGGGTGTAGTGTAGAGCCAAGAATTCTCTGGTTGGAAGCAATTATTCGGCCGTTGTTTTTTTTTATTTGAGTTTGTTCTTATGAAAAAGTTGCATTGTTAAATTTTTGGTGAAAGACAGATTGAATAGCAAGAGTAAATAATTGAAATTTTAAGAAAAATCATTTTTGGTTTCTTGAATATTCTAGTATTTTTATGCAAGTTTCTTGAATTTAAAACAAACCAGCTGGTCGAGGAGATCCAAAGTCGATGTTTAATTGTGGCGTAGAGCACGTATACGAGGAATTTATCGCCAGCCAAGTGAATTGGAAAAAGGTCGAATCATTAATCTACTGACTGTTATGAAATATTATCGAGTGTGGTTTAATGATGATGTCGAAGGGGCACAAATGAAGCCAATATCGACGTCTGAAGCCGCGTACACATCTGAGCAAAACAGCCGAATGAGCACATCGCGCAGAATGAGCATTCAGATGTGGACGGTCAAAACGCACAGCATGAGCGCGCTCATGTTGCGCGGAGCCGATCCGCAATTTATCGATCCATCAAAGAAAATTCGTGCTCAGTGTGGACGGGTAAAAGCCGCGTACACATCTGAGCAAAACAGCCGAATGAGCACATCGCGCAGAATGAGCATTCAGATGTGGACGGTCAAAACGCACAGCATGAGCGCGCTCATGTTGCGCGGAGCCGATCCGCAATTTGTCGATCCATCAAAGAAAATTCGTGCTCAGTGTGGACGGCTAAAAGCCGCGTACACATCTGAGCAAAACCGCCGAATGAGCACATCGCGCAGAATGAGCATTCAGATGTGGACGGTCAAAACGCACAGCATGAGCGCGCTCATGTTGCGCGGAGCCGATCCGCAATTTGTCGATCCATCAAAGAAAATTCGTGCTCAGTGTGGACGGGTAAAAGCCGCGTACACATCTGAGCAAAACAGCCGAATGAGCACATCGCGCAGAATGAGCATTCAGATGTGGACGGTCAAAACGCAAAACGCACAGCATGAGCGCGCTCATGTTGCGCGGAGCCGATCCGCAATTTGTCGGTGCATCAAAGGAAATTCGTGCTCAGTGTAGACGGGTTGTCACAGTTACTCCGAATGGAGTAGATCTTTTGATTACTTTCTACTCCACTACTCCAAAAAGTTGGTTTCTACGCCCTGTCCATTCTTTTCTATGTCTATGTCCGGTACCTACCAGAGAATGTTTTCCGATGTTTTCTCGACGCAATAACTTTCGGACGGAAATTCAATCGAATGAGTAATTCAAGTTACTATCAGTTAGTATTCTTCTAGATTATGAGTATAGGAGTTCCATATATACAAAAAATAGAAATATTAATAATAATAACGCGTGTGAAAGTACTGCAATGGCATTGTGTAGTGTATGAACCATAGTTTAGAAATTATTTCTAAACAATCAAAATTCAGAAGGAGACTGTTATGTTATTCAGTGAGGATAGTAAAAATAGATTTTATGATACAGATTTATTATGTATTGTTTTCATTTGTTTTGTAGTCAACTTTGATATTTATGTTCTGTTGTGTTATAATTATATTTTTTGTGCAATATTATTTTTCATACTTCATTCGTTCATTTTTGAAATGTCTTTTTCTAGATTAATCTATCGTATTCTTCAAAGCCATCAGTTTTTTGGCCTCGTTTTCCACGTCGTTGGCGTATTTGAATAATTGTATTACTCACACAGATGACAGAAATGTATTGAAATATAATCTGCGATATGAGGTAGCCACATTCATTATTCGTTTTGAAATATGATGAACATGGCGTTCAAAAATACGTATAGCGCATCCCATTTTGGGTGAGACAGCCTGGTCGTATCTTCAAAACCATACCCCAAAAAAAAGTTGAGTTCCTTACTGTATTCTACGCAGAATTCTGTATCAGAATGTTTTTAGCTCAGCATTATTTCTAATAACTTCGGAGATAAAGGAGGGGTGCGAAAAGAATAAATTTCCAAAATCGCCTTGTATCTCATCAACGGAAACAGTTAAGCAAAATCTGATCAGACCAACTTCAGTTTCACAAGAATGTAGGACAGGAACGTGAAAATCCCAAGTCTCTATCTTGAATAACAAGCTAGAAACCTGGCTGTCTCGCCCAAAATGGGATGCACTGTATATTCATAATTTTCGTCTTGTCAGAGAATATCTATCTTCACCCATGCTGCTTTCCACTCACAGGGGTGAGTCGCTCCGGGAGTATTGTCTGTGGTCCAAAACAAAGGATTTCTTTGTTTTGAAACACAGACAACAGTCCGGGTGCAACTCTCAGCTGCTCAGAGCAACTAACCCCCGTGACTGGAAGCAGCACCAGAAGCCAATAAATTTTTTCGAGCTTTCGCTTCTCTGGTCTTGTAACAATCACAAAAAAATATTCTTCAATTGGGAACAATTCTGGATACCAATTGTTTGGATATTTTCCACATATACTGGAGACTTGTGAATGAATCGCCACTTGCAAGGAACCGCAGTGTTAGCGCTAAACGTTCTTCCGCAGGGATTGCCATTCGGAACTCAGTATGTCGTCTGGATATCTTGTCTTTAATCTCATTCAGGAGAAATGAAAAATCTGCTTCTGACATTCTTGTGAAATTTTTGAATCGCCTGCCGTCGGGCTCACTTTGAATGTCGTGCAATAAAAAAGTGCTGTTGAGGCTACGGTCTCGACTTCTTAGTAGCTATAACTGTGAAGGCCATCTTGTTCGCCGTCGTCTCTTTTTCTTTAGCAACTCGTACAGAATTATGAAAGAGGCACTAGCACATCCCAAGTTTTCCATCGTTTACGTTCGTAAGCACTGAACTGACACATCCGTTGTGCGGCACCGAACACGTCATGCTCATATTGCTCATTCTGTTCGTGCGTCGGAAAGAAAAATTGCCCGCATAAACGCTCATTCGGTTCGGCGCGTTTTGTCCGTCCACATCTGAATGCTCATTCGGCGCGATGCGCGATGTGCTCATTCGGCTCTTTTGCTCAGATGTGTACGCGGCTTAAGACTTATGGCTATTAGTGACCGATTTGTGACCACTAAATCTTGGGCTGATCAGTGGTTGACGGCAACGTTGGTGTCAGTGAAGCACTCCCTTCTGTGTAATGCACACAGCAACGTACGCTGTCGCCCTTGTCAGTATTTTCCGGAATTGCTGGGTCCGCTCTATGGCCTTTTTCAGTTTTTATCTGGTGTCTGACGTGAATGTTATTGTCCCGCGAAATGAATTGCTGCTCTGAAGATGTTGCTATTGGACGAAGAAGAAAGAAGAAACTGAGCACACTCCAAATGACATTTGTCCCATGTTCTCATATTCTCATGACCCCGTTATCGCCGGAATATCAATTCATCGGACATGTTTGAATGCCGTCTGTTCCCTTTGCTTCAAATAGACACTTGTATTTTCCGATATATTTTTTCACCGAAAGTCACTCTACTGACTCTACGGTACGTCACGTCACGGAAAAGAGTGGATTAAGGTCAATCTACACATTTTAGAGATCACGCTGAACAGCTGTCATGAAAATATTCAATTTTGACAAATGTCATATAGAGTGTGCTCAGTATCTTCTTTTCTTTTCTTCTTCCTCGTCTAATAGCAACATCTTCACAGATACCAGATACAAACTGAAAAAGTCCATAGAGCAGACCCAGCTATTTCGGAAAAACATTGACACGGACGACCACGTACTTGGCTGTGTACATGGTGAAAAATTCAAAACGGAGAACACTGAAGAGAGTGCAGCTCTGACAGCAAAGTTGCCGTCACGTAGCGGCTATCCTGTAACTATTCGAACGGCTTACCACAAGATAAGATTTTTTTGACTGCAACATTATCGACCCTATCTTGTTGCCTATGATGGTTGAGCATCGCCGGCAAGGATTACAGTGCTGCAGAAACGTCCCGATCCGCCAGGGAGAAAGACGTGAACCTAAGTTTGAAATTGAGAGTCATGTACCGGGTGTACTAACTCATCTAACGATGATTTAGAACCAAAAGAGTGGCACATTTTCGGTCTCGATTTTTGCGAGAATTCATTTGGTGAAAACCGCAACGTTCCAAGTCAAAACAGTTTTCGAGCTATTAAAGAAAATTGGAAAATGGCGTCAAATGAAAAGTTCTCATAACTTCTTCATTACTGAAGTTATAAACATGAAACTAAAACATTATACAGGCCTTTTTTCAGTAAAATTCATTGAAGTTAACAATTTTCCTTTATTACATTTTGTTCTAGCTCATCGGGTTTCTGAGATCCCCTCACTAGACAACGAATTTAGGATACCTTTTACATCGGACAGCAGGGGCTATGGTATGGCGTTCTACAGTGCTCAGACGCCCCTTCAACCCAATATTAAACAATGACAAGGAATGAGTAAACTCTTTTTCCCCAGATAACTCAGGAGGCCATGGAAAAGGACACTCAATCTATTTCCTCACAAAGCAAACAGTCCAACTAGGTACAAAAGTCATCGGACCGAGAATCTGGGAAAACGGAAACTCCCACATTGGAATGTGAAAAACCAAAAATGGAAGTGTGCTTGATAGGGTCGAAGAGAAGAGGACTCTTCAGACTTCTCAAAAGCGGAAAAATATACAAATTGTCTTGATAATACTCGAAAGTTAACAAACCTAAGTTGCCGATTTCTGACAAGGAAAAATCTGGCTCAGCATCTAAAGAAAGCATTCCAGCTAGGTCTCAAAAAAAGAGATGGCGGTATCTGAAGAAAATAGTGACCTTATATTTGATCGCTTCGACATATTCGTCTGACTTAATAGTATATTATGCGACTAGCGTATAATGATAGCTATTATTTACGAGGTGAAGTTAAGGCCATGGGAGTTGGAAAGTGGCCCAAATCACCGAGTGAATTACAGCCATTATGCGCGAGTAGCATAATGTACCGGGTTTTTCACTATAATTTGACACCCCCTTTAACTTTGTTACTAAAGGAGATACAAAAAAATGTTTCGTATAAAAGTTTCACGAAATCAACTGAGGTTTTTTGATATGAGTCCAGAAACTGAAATAAATACAGGGTGGCCAACATATTGATGGCAACTTAATTTTTTCAAACGGAACACCCTGTATAATTTTTTCATGTTTGGCTAGCTCTTTTTCCCCCGATTTCGAATATGTAACATAAGTTGGTCTATCTCTTTTATTCTGAGAAATACAGAGTTTCAAATTTTAAGAACCACCTGCCAAGATCTGTAATCATTTTACAAGTGGCAGAGTGCGTTTACTGAAAATGCTCATTTTTGGAGTTATAATAACGTCAATGGGAAGATATACAGGGTGAACAACATTGAATGCAACTTAATTTTTTCAAATGGGACACCCTGTCCTGCATATTCTTCCTTTTTTTGATAGGTTTAGGGATTGCAAATTTACCGAATTTCAATTTACCGGTAATTCGGTAAATTATTTGAAAACATTACCGATTTACCGGTATTTACCGGTTTTTTCTTCCCGAAAAAAGGATTAACCCACAAAATGAACAACAAAACTTTATTTAATTCTCAATCTATAATAAACACAGGAAAGTGAAACTCTAGGTAAACTCAAAAAAATAATATGCCACTAAAACTCGAAATAGTCTATAAAATAAGAAAATATCAGTCGTTTGTTACTTGATCTTTCGATTTTTTTTGTTTCATAAAAAAGGCCCCAAGAAAACGCAGTTTATCAAGACTGTTATCATCAGAGTGAAAAGGAAACCTAGAGTTGCCTTCACGCATATTTTATGCAGCCAAGTGGAATCTGTTTATACGAGCGAACAAACTTCCGGCGTTGCGAAATCGTGCCGTATGTTTATTCCGTATTGGGATAATTGCTTTACCGCTCTCCCACTCTGATACTAACAACTTGCGTCTGTTATAGATACATAATTCTGTCAGTTTGGCAACATTGTCTGTAAGTGTTCAGTTTCTTGATGCGATGTGTTTACATTTTCATTTCGATTTGACGTTGATAAACTGAATTATATCAATGATTTGGTGGCAGTTTATTTTTGCTTAAGGCTAGGGCAAATTACGAAAATGTTATATTATATTCAGGAAAAGGAGAAATGCAAATCTAACCAATTGTTTATTTCACCCCAGTGTGACAGTGAAATGCTTTCCATCTCACTGTTATGCTTGGTTGATTACAATGCAGTACTTTTCAAGCGTAGGGGTATCTCTATGTTTATTTCTTACTCTGAGGTGTTATCACTTAGCCGCGACCTAATCTTAGTGCAAAGTGTTTCTGCCGCAGAAAAGGCTCTTTCGGACTCCACACTAGTAGGCCGAGTTGTCATTAGTGCTGCGATAACCATTTTCAAGTATTTCCTCTGAATCCCCTCCTTCCGAAAATATTGCACACACTGCTGAACAGTGTTGATGTTGAACGTAGCCTGATGTCTTCTGATTGGAAGGGTACCTATTGTTAATTTCAATTTTGTTTCTGATCGCTAATTCCGGCTTTTCTTTGATGAACAATGCAGCATTAGCCGATTTGGATGTTGTCAGCTTGGCATTTTTACCGAAATTACCGGTAAAAGATGCCGATTTCTTCGTCGGTATTTGAAGAACTTTTAAGGCGGTAAATCGGTTAACCGGTAAATCGGTAAACCGGTTTGCAATCCCTAGATAGGTTATTTCCTCCTGATCTCGAATATGAATGCGTATGTGGACGTGTCTCTTAAATTTTCAGAGTTTCAAAGTTTTGAAATGATGACACCGAATAAAAAATATGTGAAATACCTACGAAATTCTTTATGTCCAAACAATCTACTTAAAAGTATTATTTTAGAATGAATACTTAAAAATTAGTTAACCAATGAAAAATGATAAACTATGGTAGTATGGTAAGAATAACATCAACTAAAGAAATTGCTCAAAATGACCACCTTCATTCAATACACATAGTTCATATAGTTGTCTCAAGTTGTTCAGACTATTTTTGATAGCATTATTATGGCTCTGATTCAAGTCAGAAATTAAAGCTTCAAAATTTGTTTCTAATCATTACAATATTATCATTATTCTTTGTGCGTTGACGGGATTAGTTCCGAATTATGGGTTTAATATTGGTTGATTTTATATCATTAATATTATTCTCCGCTTTCATTGATTCAGGAAGTGCTATAAAAACGTGTCCAACGGTGGTAAATCGGGACTATTTGGTGGCCATAACCAATCCAAAGATCAAATTGGCCACTTAAATATTCACGAGCTTCCAAAACGCTATGCCATATGGTTATTGAAATTTGAAACTCTGTGGTGCTCAGAATAAGAAAGATAGACCAACATATGTTACATATTGGAAATCAGGGAAAGGAGAGCTAACCAAATATGGAAAAATATACAGGGTGTTTCATTTGAAAAAATGAAGTTGCCATCAATATGTTGGTCACCCTGTATATATTTCAGTTTCTGGACTCATATAAAAAACCTCAGTTGATTTCGTGAAACTTTTATACGAAAAATTTATTTGTATCTCCTTCAGTAACTAAGTTAATAGGGGGGTCAAATTATAGTGAAAAACCCGGTACGTTATTCACCACTACTGGATATATTTCTTAAAAATTTTAATATTTTGTGACCGCGACAACACCCTTCTATGACAAGCGTGGAAAAGTCAAGTTGACACAAATTTTCGAAGAATTGGTCATTGTAAATTTTGTAATAAAATTGTTTTGAATTGATATAATAAAAGTAGATTTAGCCCTTGATTGACAAGGTATACCCATATTTGTTAGTTGGAGTACTTTAGAATACTAAAGAAATACCAATTTTGAGAATGTTACATCAAAGCAAAATCTATAGAGCATCTGACAGAAGTGATTAATATCCCATTATTCCGTTGTGATTAATGGATATTATTACGACCGAACAAAGAGACGTACAATGGACGGATTTTACAATAGTCGTGGATGAAGTCTATTGCAAGCTCAATACAGCCAATAATACATTTTTGGCCTCTCATTCTACTCAAATGAGTGCTATATAATTTTTACCAAATATCTGTGATTTTAGAATTTTGAGTTGCATATAATCTAAAGCGATATAGTCCTTGATGACGAATTCGAGGTCAAATTCAATTCTGGCCGTGGGGCGGTCCGGCTGAGTGTAAAAACGATAACTTTCGACCGGATTCTCCTAGACTTGGAATTTTCAGGCTGAGTTATTATTAATATCATTAAACAATAAAAAAGTTCGGTTGATTAATGCCGCGGTTAAGATCGTTAATCACCAAAATGGTTTTGCGGCTTCTGAAAAGTGTATTGATGTGTATCACAAAACAATTAACAAATAAATATCTTTGTCACTTTTTTGATCTATGAAATTTGTATTTCTAAAAAACTTTTTAGGTTTTCACTCCTAGTCTCTGAAACAGAAATAATTGAAAATTTTATAATTAAGATGAAATGCTCCTGCAAAAATCTCTGCACTCATTTGTCAGGAGCAAATTGGTTGTGAAAAAATTGTTGCCTATCAGTAAAACTGAAAAAGGGAAAGAAATGAAGAAGATAATGTAACGTTTCGGTGTTTATATCAGACTCCTTCAGACAAACTCGTAAAATCTTTGGAATTCTGTATTTTTTCGTTTTGCAGTCACAATTCCAAAGATTTTACAATCTTGTCTGAAAAAGGAGTCTAATGAAGACTCCGAAACGTTACAGTATCCGTTTCATTTATTCCTTTTTTCAGTTTTAGTCTGAGGAAACAAATCTTCAAAAACCAATTTGCTCCTGACAAATTAGTGCGAAGATATTTGTAGGAGCATTTCATCCAGATTATGAAATTTTTAATCGTTTCTGTTTCAGAGACTGGAACTGAAAACTTGAAAAGTTTTCTTGAAATGCAGAATCATCCCAGATTATATTTGAATCCATATATATGAAATTTTGTAGAAACTCATGGGACATACCCTATATGCAACCCTTGAGAAAAAGGTATGTTCTCTATTTACCAGCCTTTCTTCCTCCTAGATATCCAAAAACAAGATATCCATTACCGCACCTCATCATTATCCTTCTCAAAAGTAACAAGTTTGTAACTAAACCGCTAGTCCTCGCTCGTTTCTTGACAGCTGCTTAACACGAGATTTCCCGAATGAATATCTATTGTAATCGTGTTGGTAATTACAGCTAAGACCTAAGGATCTAGGAGGCTACACGAACTTCTGATATAATATGGAATTCAACATAATGTCCCAATTAGATAATCCAGATTAGTATACCTACTTAGGATTCTATGGGGAACCCATGTTATTGGGCGGATCTGGAGGACTTTATTGATGCTTAACGTGAAGAAAGTAATGGGTGATCCATTTCGAGGTTCCCCACTTTTTTAAAGAAAAAAACAGAAAATAAAAATTTAACGGGGAATGTTTATTATCATTCGAAAGAACATACTTTGGCATTTATTTTTTGAAAATTATCTCTTTCAAATGTTGGCCGCGGCTACGTCTCAGATGGTCTATCCCTTGAGTCCAATTTTCGATGACTCGTTCGAGCATTTCGACTGGTAACTGGCGAATGACACGCGTGATGTTTTGCTCCAAGGCCTGAATCGAGCGGGTTTATCCGTATAGACTTTAGACTTTACGTATCCCCACAAAAAAAGTCTAACGGTGTGATATCACACAATCTTGGTGGCCATCGACCGGCCCATTACGTGAAATTATCTGTTCACCGAAATGCTCTCTCAATAAATCCATTGATTCGTGCGATGTGTGGGAAGTGTCTTGTTGAAACCAAATATCGCTGAGACCACTAGCTTCAATTTCAGGCATCAAATAGTCGGTTATAATGGCGCGATAACGGTCGCCATTGACGGTTACGTTCTCACCGGCATCATTTTTGAAGAAATATGGACCGATGATTCCACCGGCCCACATACCACACCAAACCGTTGTTTTTTCTGGATATAATGGCAGCTCTTTAATCTCTTCAGGCTGATGCTCTTCATCCCAAATGCGGCAATTTTGCCTGTTTACATACCCATTGAGCCAGAAATGGGCCTCATCGCTGAACAAAATTTGGCTCCAAAACGTCGGATCTTCTTGGCACTTTTCAAGAGCCCATAGAGCGAAGCGTTGTCTCCTGAGAAGGTCGACCGGCTTCAGTTCTTGCACAAGCTGTATTTTGTATGCTTTCAATTTAAGATCTCGACGTAAAATGCGCCAAGTCGTTCCATACGTCAGTCCGAGTTGCTGCGAACGATGTCGACTCTTCACGGTCTTCGTGTACACTCTCAGCTACGGCCGCTATATTTTCTTCACTGCGTGCTGGACGTGGTCTATTCGGTCGAACATTATCCAATAATGAATGCTGGGTCTCAAGATGGGTGATGGTGTTGCGAATAGTACGCTCAGTAGGCCGATTATGTTGACCATAAGTTGAGCGAAGCGCGCGAAACACATTTGTGGCGACTAACAGATTACAGGTCACTGCATTGGCGCTGCCAACCAGGTTGACTCTACCCCCCCAGAGAGCGCCACCAAGCACCAGTCTCAGCACTACGAACAGTAGCCAATAGATGGCTACGGCGGACGGGATATATCTACAGACGGTCTTCCCTAAATTAGCAAATAACGTGTTTTGTCGATCTACAGACAGAGTAGATAGAGTAGCGTTAGAGTTATATTTGTATATATTGTGTTTTTATTATATATTTTTACATGTTTATTTCATCTTGTCTATTTTATATTCCCTTCTAACTAGGAGTAGGCAGATTGAGGCCTAGTTAGAACACCCGCTTCTTTTCTCTAGCTAGGAGTAGGCAGATTGAGGCCTAGCTAGAGTATGGTGTTATTATCCCGGGTTAGTCAGGAGTAGGCAGATTGAGGCCTGATTATTCCGCGGTACCGAGCAGATCGTTACCCAGTCCCAACACGTTCTTTACAGAACGTGAATTTTCGTAAGTTGAACGATTTGTAAACGTTGTTCAGGCGTAAGTCTTTCCATGACGAAATGCCAAACAATACTGAACAAAAATTATATGACAGCTGACACGACTCACGCGTGATCTGTCAAAAAAGGCTATTGAAAAAAGTACCTCTAGTTGGATCACCCGTTAGTACTCAATCAAGTTGATACGAATCATAAAGGGGTTTCCAATAATAGGTGTTATTTTGTATAGCCCGCTATTTCGGTACATGTCACGTTTGAAGCTGTCATTTTTTGACATTTGACAATTGGAAACTACGCCATTAATAAAAATCGAAATATACAAGCTTCAAGAACGCATTGAAATTATTAAAATTCACTATAAAATTGGTGAAAATTTGGCAGAGACGGTTCGTAAAACTCGATTTTTGGGTCGTCATGAAGCACCTTGTCGGACGGCAATAAAGAAACTGGTGGTAAAATTCGAGCTGTTCGGACAAGTTAGTGATGTGAAGAATAAAACCCGTGCACGTCGCTTAAGAACAGCCGAGAATATTGCTGCTGTAGCCAAACGTGTTGAAGAAAAGCCAGGTTTGTCCATTCCTCGTCGTTCTTTGGAATTAGGCCAAAAATTGGATAGTATGTTCTGGACAACGTTTACTTTCGACAAGACGGCGCTACGTGCCACACAAGCAACGAAACCATTGATATTTTGCGGGAAAAGTTTCCAGACCGTGTTATCTCTAGAAGAGGTGATCACAATTGGCCACCGAGATCTTGTGATTTAACACCTTGCGACTTCTTCCTTTGAGGCCACGTGAAAGAAAATGTCTACGCCAATAGCCTAGCGTCGATTCAAGACCTCAAAGATGGAATTCGTGCGGCTATCCAGGACATAGGGCAGCCACTTCGCGATTTGGTTATGGAAAATTTCATTAAAAGGATATGGTCCTGTAAGCGTGGTCATGGTGGTCATTTGCCTGATGTTATTTTCCACTAATAACGGCATAGCTTCTTCTTTATAATGAAACTAGCTGACCCGTGCCCACTCCGTTGGGCATAATGTTAATAATCCTTTTTTAGTACAGAGTGTTATGTTTTGATTTCTAACTGCCAAAAAGGAGGTTTATACGCAGGTTTAGTTTGTATTTGCATGATAATACAAAATTGGAAAGTAACTCTGTCCTAAAAAAAATTTGAGGGATTTGCGATAAACGAATTCCAGGAGGACCAAGTCGCAGGTAAAGTTAGCTTGGTAATGGTAATTTTAATTGTTCAAAACTTCTCTGTAAAACTATATTGGATATAATGTTATCATTTGGTAGCGAAATATATTGTCTGTCAGGAGTTCTAACCCGAGATAAGCCAACATGTAACTGCCAATGGGAAAAACACGGCTTCTCAGGTCAAGGCCCACCAGAGAGAAAATGTGTCACCTTGGGACTTGTTAATAGTGAGGGCAAAAGAGATCTTCACTGGAAACTGTAGCCTTTTAAACGGTATGGGTAAATCAGTGGGAATCATGGGTATCCGCGGAATATAGGCCAGTTGTCCCACTGCTGGCCCTGTGATAATGGTCGCCACGATTATACTGTCCCGTAACTGTTTTGTAAGCAGCATTTTCTCATTACACATGCTGGGGGGCTCAAGTTTCTTAATAGCATGATAGGAATGCCAACTTTCGTGAGGAAGTAAGCTAGAAGGGTTCAAAGAATTTAAAAATTCTTGGGGATAGTGCACTGTATCCTCAACACTACACACCTTATCAATAGACTTATAGTGTTTGACCTGACCGGGAATTTTCTCTGTATCGTTTCTGGGTGAAAATATTGCCCTAGAACAAAGCCAATGATAATCTCTCTCCAATAAATTTTCAAGACCGGTATATAATGCATCAGTAAGATGTTTCAACCTGTGCAATATGTATCCTAATGTCCCGACAAGTTTTTACGTCATTGCTGTTGGTGTTAGAAGAGACAATTTTTTCTTCGCTAAGATTGAGTAGTTTATACGAAAGTCGTCATCGTCGTTGTCGGTCAAATGGGCTCTCATGTTTGTTCGTAAATTGAGAGATGCAACCGAACTCCGCAAGTGAGATGATTTTGAGCATGCTCTGATGATATCGGCGCGTGTTCCGTTTGTTACTGCAGGCAGTGTTTGCCGAAAATCACCCGCAAAAATAAAAAGTAACGCCACCCATTACAGCATCAGAGTTTCTGAGGTCTTTGATAGTACATTCGTCCCATATAATTAAAGATGTTTCTCGTAAAAGTTTCCTGAGTGGCCCATTTTTACGTATGGAACAAACTGACTGTTGCTCTAGTTAGACTGTCAGAGGTAGCTTAAAGGTGAAGTGTGCTGTTTTCCCATCATTTAACAGAGTAACGGCAATCCCCAAAGAGGCAACAGCTAGTCCATTTCTCCCGGATTATCTTACATTTGCCAATACCAAATTTGCAAGAAACTTTTTGCCAGTGCCTTCCGGGGCGTCAAGAAAGAAAGTTAAACCTCTTTTATTAAGCACACAGTGAATATTGTGCATCAAAAGCTTGTTTCTGGCCCTTAACTAATTTCGGTACATTTTCATTAATAAAAACTGACAACTCATTGGTATCGTACGAACGTATCAGTAGTATGTCCGTTTCATTCTTATGTGGCCGAATGTCGAAAGTGTGTTATTTCTGTTTCGAAAAATTCAACTCCGATGACGACCGCTGCGCAGGGAGACGACCGCGCGCGCGACCACAGGTCTGCAGGGCACAGATAACGCGACTGAGCTGCGCTCAGATGTAAAAGGCCACGACATCAGCATACACTAAAACGCACAAAATTTTCGGACACGATCGATGATTCGGGTATATTCGTGAATCGGCTACTCCGAGTTCTGTAGAAACTGCAACTGAGAGATCATCATCTGTTTAGTGTTTACATTTTCGTCAGCGTCAGATGTCAACTTGACATTTGAAAACATTTCGGTTTTTACTTATTTTAAACGTTATTTAGAGCTTGGAATTATGGTATTCTCAATTAAACTCAAGTACGAGGAGATTAGTGTACGCATTTGCGTTAGATGGAATTATTTCGTTCTCGATGATGATATGAAAATCGGCAATGATGACTTTGCTACTTGAAGGTAACTTCATCCCTAATTTTCATTATTGAGAATCTCTTCGAGTATTGATATTATTTCAGGTTTCATCTTTTCAGCAAACCAGGAAAATGTGCCATCAATAGACTGAGTAATGGCTCTCAAAAGGAAACGAACATGCACATAAATAAATTGATAGTTTTCTATCTGTCTACACAACAAAGACTTCCTTCAGCATCTATAATCACAATTGTTTCAATTTTATCTTGCATTTTTTAGTTAGTTATTAAAAAAATTAAGATCAAGCGAAGTTACTCTATTACAGATCTACTAACAAAAAATATTATGCCATGAATTAAGATCTATATTTCCTCCTGCTTTATGAAGATTTCATCAATAACTACTAGTTTTGTTCTATATCAGTTAACCTTGTTTTATTTTCTATTTATTTCAGTGAATTCCTTCAGCATATGTACAATAGTACCTTTGATCGTAAACACATTGTACTTGCCAACATTAATATTTTCAACAATTGAGGACACTGAAAGATTATACCAATATTACAATTGAATTATATATAAATCAACATTGACTAATCAAAGCATGGTACCCAATTTAAGTTGCATGTAAAACGCAGATTCTGAATCAGGTTTATAGAATTCACACGTTTCTGAAACAATCATGCTCAACTTGTTTGTTGTAGGTTAAAATAAAGATATTGTTCTCGACTTCGATCTACTTTCCGAAAAGAATATCAAAATATCTAGTACCTGTTCATCAAGATCCCAGGCCAAAATCAATATGAACAATTGATTCCGAATATTCCTGTTCATTTTTCAGGACAAGAAAGTGATACTATTCTTTCTTTTTAAATGAATATTAGATAGTGGTTCAAATAATGTTTTTTCGTTTTCATACATCAGTTTTCTCATTCATTCATTTCAATTACGCCCCATAGAAATTGTATGCAGTAACACTTTCAATCGTAATCAGCAATCGTTCACTTATCCTATGAAAATAAAACTTAAGGTGCTTTATTCACATTCATACTTTCCAGTCATCTGAAGATACAAACAAAGTGCTGACATTATACCCAATGCAGTAAAAATAAACTACAAACAAATCCATCGTTACAACTTATTCATTTATATCTTGTAAGATCAGCACATGATTAGATATCACAAATTAAGTAGCTACTCTTTATTCTGGACAATGTACAAATCAAGTTAATTCAATATCCACCATATTATTCTTTTACACATACTGAAGAAAAACTAAACATAGCAAATGCCGAGTCGAATGAGACTATACACCGAAGTTCTTCAGCCCTCATCGAACTATTTTATCTATTTGTGAATCATCTAGATGTAGGTCCATCAATTAAATTTTGTCTTGATACATGGATTTCTCTCATTCTTTATTGGCAATTGGAATAAAAGAATACATTTATCAAACCAATTTGATGGCTGAAACAAGTTCCAAAGTACACTATTTCATTATTTTGAATTTGTATTGATGGCGATTTTTTCCTGACATACTGGACAAATAAGATAAAATCTGAAAATGAAATCAAAACTTGAAAAAATAATCAATAATTGATATTAGGGATAAAGTTACCTTCCAACAGCAAAGTCGTTTTTGGCCATTTTCAATATATTCATACCATAATTGAAAGCGATATGATTCGAACTACGACAAATGGGTACAACAATCTCCTCTTACTTGAGTTTTAATTGGAAATCCCATAATTTAAAGCAACAAATGTAAAATAATCGAAAACCAATGTTTCCAAATCTCAATCTGATATCTGACGAAAATGTAAACAGATTCAGTCTGTCAAAATCCGCTCCTTTCAAGGTAGTCTGGGCGTACTGCAACATATCAGCTTCGGGTCCGAAAGTTTTGTGCGTTTTAGTGTATGCTCACGACATCTTCTCCCGAAGCGAGTAAGAACGCGAACCGAATTGAACCGAAGCCCTGGCGCGTCTTCCGCTGATTTGGTTTCATACGTTTTTTACTCGATTCACTTTGCAAAACGGACTACCACGTGAAAGCCTTCTTATTTGTTGGTGTTTTATATAGCCTATGGCACTCGAATAATGTGGATTTCTATTGGTGAAAGAATTTTTGAAATCGGTTCAGTAGATCCCGAGATTAGCCCTTACCATTTACAAATATACAAGCACACAAACTTTACCTCTTTATAATATTAGTATAAACATCCGATCATTTATATTGAAAATGGCATTTTTCTTTGAATATCAAAATAACACATCTTATTGGAAAACCCTTTACTACTCAATCAATAAGATTATGCGTGCAAAATCTTTCATTCTACATAATCATGTGAATTTTTCTCACAATAATAGACATTATGATTTCAACAATTGTCAGAAACGCATTTCGCTGTAACTTTCATAAATTTTCTCAATTCTGTCTGAGTACGAGCTTTTGAGTGCTCGTTCATTGGTAGAGCAATAAGACCATTACTTCGGAATTTTATATGGAACTTAAGATCGACACTTCTAATCTGTCAACTGACAAATTGAATCTTTCAATTGATACACTCAAGCCGGATTTTATAAAACTCCAATCACTTTGATTAATGAAATGTCATCATTTCTGTGCAAATTTCAGTTCATTTTCGACGTAAACCATCGACTTAATTCAAAATCAACGATTTGATTGTCCAATAAATGAACATTCTTTCAAATATACTTTTAATCAAGGACGTATGCAAGGGGGGTCATGGCTCTCTAGCTCCGAAGCTTCGAAGTCTGTCAATTGACAGATTTTTATTTTGTCATACAAGCACTAAAATGCCTTCGTAAGTTAGAACAAGACAACTATTCTTCCTTCCTCAAGAACATCTGAGTCGTATAATAGAAAAGTTTCGTGTAGAAAATATGTGGGAGATTTCGAACGGATTTTCCAGGGCGATATTTCAGAATTCGACTTTGAGCACAGGCACAACTCGAATTCTGGCGGTGTAATTAATCTTCGGTTAGAATGGAAACGTCAAAGCTCAGAAATGAGAGCCAGAGAGATCTCAGCAATCCGAGTAAGGAATTGAATCGGATTATGGCGAAGATTGGCTTGACATGCCGTTAAATATATTGGGATATATTTCTACGTCTCTTGAATTTCCGGGAATAATAAATTCAGACATCGATACGGTTTACCGGATGGTACGTCAGATGGAAAAAAATTTATTTTAATTTGTCATTTGGGGGGGGAGAGAGAGTTCTGAGAAAGAAATGCGCGTAAAATGAATTGTTCGTTGGCTAAGGAAAAAGATAACATTTCTGGTTGTACCCATATAATGCTCACTTACAGTGAGTGTAAATGTGCTGTCGGGATTGTCGTGATCATAATAACTCTCGAACAGATCAAAATGAAGCTTTGAAGTTCAGATTCTCGTTACAAATGTCAAAATTGAGTTCGATAACGGGTTAAATATTGTAGGTGGTTTCAGAGTTATCGGCATTTTCTATAGTCTACCATTTTCGCAATTTTTCATATAGATACGACATATCAGTTCGAAATATGGAATTTTGCAATGCAAACTTCTGCAGAATTTCGTTCGATGATCCTGTTATTCGAAAAATGACGATATTATTGTACCTTAATAAAATAAAATCAATAGCTTTCAGAAAATTGGAATTGGATTGTTTTCCCAATATGAGCGACAGCGCCAAAACCTCTGATTGCACATCAAAGCTTTCTTCAACTTTCCATTCTTCACGATTTTTGCTCAAGTTATCGAATCATAATCGACCTACTTAATGTATTAAACGATAACTGCTTCAAAATATATTCGAGGAAAAATGTTCCAAATCTCTATAAACTCTTTGTGCGTATGGCCAACCGGACAAAAATTTTTCGATTTTGGATTCTCCATCACTGAGTCCAACAAAGTCGTTTGAGGCCACTCCTAAGAGATCGAAACCTATAAACATATTGCTATAAATAACAAAGTATAAAATAACGAATAATGAATTGAATGAATCCACTAGATGATTCCGAAAACACCCGAATATTAGATATTGATTGAAATATAATCTGGGAGAATTCTGCATTTCTAAAAAACATTAGGTATAGGTTTTCACTTCCAGTCTTTGAAACAGAAATATTAATAAAAAATTTTCAATTAAGATGAAGTGCTCCTGCGAAAATCTTTGCACTTATTTGTCAGAAGCAAATTGGTTTCGAAAAAATTGTTGCCTTACAGTAAAACTAAAAAAAGGAAATAAATGTAACTTTTCGGTGTCTATATCAGGCACCTTTTTCAGACAAACTTGTGAATCTTCGGAATTGTGTGTTTTTCATTTGCAGACTAATTGACATTGAAAGTTGTCAACACATATATATATATAGAGACGTTGATTTATTTAATAATATATAATATATAGAGATGTTGATTCATTTAATTTCGAAATTTCCTGATGTCATTTCTTTCTTCAATAAATCAATCCAAATACGATCTATTCCAATAGAACAATTGCCCAAATTATCTAGATGTCGATTCCTTAATTTTCCTTTAATGACTATCAGGTTCCGTCATTAGGATTTTTGTGTTGTTATCATATGATCTCTACTATTTGAACTTATATGATCAGCGATTTGTGATCTTATAATGTCTCTATTATTGATGTTGTTCTTATGTTCCCCCTACCTTATCACTAAAGGTCTTGATGTCTTTCCTGTATAAGATTTTCTACATATACAGAAAATATTGTAAACACAATTTTTTATTTTTGTATCTCATTCATTTGTTTCGTTCTGGTTAGAATGGATTTCAAATCATTTTGTGTTTTGAAAATAGTTCTTATGTTGAATTTGGAACCAATTCTTCTTATTTTTTCTGAAAGACCAGGAATATAAGGAGTGACCTTCAACAAATTTGGTTGTTCTTGATGGTTTTCTGTTTGTACCTGATCATCATTAGAATTTTGATTAAATATTTTTCGTTCTAAATTTGAAATGGTTCTTCCTATAAAATTTGGTGGGTATTGATAATCTTAATTGAAATTTTTTTAATTATTTCTGTTTCAGAGACTGGGAGTGAAAACCTATAAAGTTTTTTAGAAACCGAAGTATTACAATTCACAAATGTCAATACCGTATATTGATACTACTTTTTTGCCCGAATAATAACTACAAGATGTTTTTACCCAAAACCACTACATTCTGCAACTGCAAAAAAATGTACTTACTTGAGGAATCCTGAAGAGTCGAAGAAGATTCGCCACCTGCACAGAAGTGACACTCGAAGCAGCTCCGACAACACCCGATATAACCTTTCTCACTTGTGTCTTGTTGCAGTGATATTCGTTGTCATCGATGTTGCTTATGGATCCTGAAAAAAACAAGGTTGTTAAACATTAAAAAACATTAACCACCACAATAGAAAAAGTACTTCTGATTAGTTTTACGAATTGATTTATCATACAGTGAGGAAAAGACTTGGAAAATATATAAAAATATTTGTGGAAAATCCCGAAACACCTCAAATTCAAATTTGAAATTGTATACTCCCTTCAACAGAAAAGTACTATATACCGTTCACGAAAGTTTGAGCGCATAGTAAACGTTTCTTTATTTATCTGAAGTTGGTAGTATTTGCTGTCACAACGTAAAATAAAGTCAACGTTGCCGAATGTACCCGGCCTCGTCCGACGAGCTTTCGAGTTAGCAGATAAATCTATGCAATATTGACCACATTGCGTATCAATCTGACAAGACAATGAAAAACATAACCTATAATTTTAATAAACACACTGGAATATGCCAAACTGTCATCACCAACCGACGGCTCAACCTTTCGTGAACGGACTAGACCTCAAATTTGTAAATATCAATTCTGTCCGTAGGCCCGTGCGGCCGTGTGCGATAACTTTCGATTGGATTGTCCTAGGACCTTGACATTTTCAGGGTGAGTTTGGTTTCCAGATGCCGCGGTTAATTTCGTTAACCAGCCAAATTGTACAGGGTGTTCCATAAAATATAAGCATTCCAAATTTCTGTTCCTCAATATCTCAGACAAAACGAAACCAATTGAAAAGAAATTTTACGGCAAGATGCTCATCATAAGCCTCATGCAAAATTTTGTGGCCATAGTGTTAACATAACTATAGAAAATTCAACTGGAATATTGAAAAGAGGAATCTTTATACTTCCATAACAAGATATCCTATTCGAGTGGAATTATTGTTGTGATGAACATTGATTTAATGAACGCTCATGCAAAATTTTAAGAGAATCTCATCATCCAAACCATAGAATTCAATTCTTTTAATTGTCGAGATTTTACATATTTCAGTTTTAGAATAATTTTCAGAATATTATTCTGATCGTGCTGAGATTTTGCATTTATTCATTTAGTATTAACCTTAAGACCTATACAAAAAAACAAAAAGGTAATGAATGAGCGCTCAAAAGCACCTGCTTAGGGTTTTTTGGAATAATTTCAAAGAATTTAATTTCGATCGTGCTGAGATTTTGCATTCTCATACTCCTAGCCTGAATCTCAAGTTCTATACTGAATAATTAAGGTAAGCATAATTGCTCCACCAATGAACGAGCGCTCAAAAACTCCGGCTCAGGGCTTTACTCAAATTTTTTATTTATTACAAGATTTATGTTTTTTCAGCTCAGTTCTGCAATACTGAAAGCATTAACATTTCTGAATAGATCTTTGAAACCCATACTTCTCATTGGAAATATTGGGCGATGTATCTTGTCTTTATAGGTCTTTATAAGTGGCGATTTTTACGTAAAATAATGTCTCAAAAATTTAAATTCAAAGTGTTTCAGGATATCCCATGAATATTTATAGTGAAAGAGATAACGAATTTATTTCATTAAGCATTTCCACACTGTCTAATGTCCCATTGTTTCATTATGAAAAAAATTCAATATTAATGATGAATGGGTCAATTAATGATGAATTCATCGTTTCATATTCAAAATACCAAAATGATCCATTCCATAAATTATTAGGAAAAATATCAGCAGGAATGTTAAAATATTAAATGTTAAAATATGTATTAAACGGATTTGTCTAGAATCCCAGTAACGGTAATGCATTTTTCACCGGTAGTTTTAATGACGTCAACTATATGAAGCAGTGGATAACACACTTAGACTATATTGAACAGGGTGTCTACTTTTGAAGTAGATAAACTTCGAGAGGTAATTATACAAGGGATTTGCAACAAAAAATGTCATATAACACATGGTCGAAATGTTGACGGTTATTCTTCAATTTATCATTTTTTGATTTCACGAAATATTTCTAGTTTTTTCTCTAAAATGATCATTATTCAGTTTTCCTCGTAGTCTCAACAAATTTTACCATATATTCAGAAAGGACAATAGACTTGCTACAAGATGAGAGAGTCTGTGAGCAGAAAACACTCTTATTGCAGGCGTGGTAAGGAGAAGACTATCACGATTACGAAGTTAACAAAATCAGTTTCCAATGGTTTTTTCGATGAAATATTAAAAATTATGCACACATTTTCCCTTCTGTAAAAAATAAATAATTCAGTGTACTTTCGAATAACATATCAATTTTTGTGCTAGCTGCTCATTCTCCGCTATAATATCATGACTACATAACAATGAAAAAGTCTGAAAATTACGAAACCAAATTTGCTTTACATTTGAAGCTCTTCGTGATTGAATTTTAGTGTAATTGTAAGGAAATCATCAATTCATCTGTTATCTGAAACCAGACTTACATTTTGTAGTAGGTACCTGAATAGTTCAGAAGAGTGGGAGCCATTGGATATTAAGGACTGATGTGGCCACTTTCACGTAATCAGGTGTGATTATTTTATGAAACAACCATCTATGGAAGAGAAAAAACCCTTATGCGACTCATGTTTCTCATTTTCAACATGAGTTAACATGATGTTGGGAGTCATGACAGGAGAACTTCTCGAACCAGTTATACTTATCGATCACTTTGATGCTGAAGAATTCATTAAATTAATCCAGAACAACTTGACAGACATATTCGATGAAATGCACCTGTCTAACAGATAAAATATCTAGTTGCAAATGAATTGCTGCCCAGCACATAATAGTCGTAATGTCAAGATCTATTTAATGAATATATTGCGATACAATGGATTAGAAGATACGGTCAGATGGCCATCGAAGATCCCAGATCTCACGTCTTTGGATTTTTATGTCTAGAATATCTTGAATGAGATAGAAATCTAATTCCCTTTCAGACTAGGAAGGATCTCATCAACAGAATAAAATTGTGTTGTGTAGAAATGCGTCAGAAACGCTATGAACTTTGTAGAGTTGTAGATTCAGTACGAAAACGATGTGTCCAATGTATTGAAGAAGGAGGTCCATTTCTTCGTTTTATTTCGATTCAAGATGAATTGATGATTTTGATAAACAACATTAAAATTTAATCACGAAAAGCTTCGAAATAGAGTGAATTTAGGTTTGGAATTTCAGACTATTCCATTTATATCAGGTTAGCCATGATATTATAGCGGTGAAGGAGCAGCTAGCACAAAAGTAAATATGTCATTCGAAAGTACACTAAATGAGGTATTTTTTACTGAAGAGAAAGCGTGTGCATAATAATTAATATTTAATAGAAAAAACTATTGGAAAAATAGGACTGATTTTGTAAACTTCAGAATCGTGATATTCTTCTCCTTACCATGCCTTGTAGCAAATTTATTGCCCTTTCCGAATATGTTGTCAACTTTGATGAGACTGCAAGGAAAACTGAATAATTTTTTTTAGAAAGAAAACTTGAAATTTTTCGTGAAATGTTAAATTGAAGGATAACCGTCAACATTTTGACAATGTGTTATATGATATTTTTTGTTGCAAATCATTAGTATAATCACCTCTCGAAGTCCGTCCACTTTAAAAGTAGACACCCTGTATGAACACATAGAATTCACACAGCGAATAATAAATGTGACCTAATATATCAGCAATCTCTTGTTGGCTGTCGGCCTAGACATTGGTTGACCTGTTTTTAATAAGATAGAAGATGGCCATAATTTGTTGCGCCCTTGGGGAATCTCATAAATTGGTTATCATTCCTGAAATTGGAAGATAAGGCTGCTACCATAAAAGACGAATTTCATGCATGAGGTGGATTTCCGCTGGATGCGACAGATTTCCACACGAAATATTATGTTCATGCTTTCAATTTCCCAGCTAAATTGGAAATTCCTTCCTTCTTAACGTTTCGGATTTCATTTATTTGATTTTTGTTATTTCAGGTAGGTACAAATAGATATTTGTATCATGGCACATTCGAGTGAATTTTAAATAATTTTTTTCTACAAACGTCAAAAAATGACAAGGTTCGCGCATTGGCAAAAATATGCGAAGTGACCCTTTTTTTCATTTCCTTCGTTACTATGACAACGTGCGCGAAGTAGTGTGCGAAATACTTACTTCGCACACTGCATGTAAACTATATGGGATTTTTATATTTTAACTTGGTAAATTTCTTGAAATCCATGTTTTCTATAACATGAGTGTTGCTTTCAACATAGAATATATTGCCCATAGTTATAATACCTAATTACTTGATTTGGAAAAACAGTTCAAACCAGTTCAATATTTTTTTTCATATTAAGCTAAGCGTTTGTAAAAAAAATTTTGTTTGCATCTCATGCGCGAAATACTTTGGTGATCTCGACTATTTCTTTTAACTCGGCTGCGCCTCGTTAAAAAAATCAGTTCTCGATCGCCAAAGTAGCATTTCGTGCACTAGATACAAAAATAACTATTTTAATTAACACTCTCATGTGCCATAAAAACACGAATTTTATACGCATGAAATACAAAAAACATTTTTGTTCAACTGTAAATGTAAATTACATCGTCTGAAATATTGTTGAAGATAATGCCTGCAATACAAAAAAGGTATAGGCCTTATCTTACGAGAAGAGTATCTACAGGGTGATTCACTTATCTTGGTAACCTAATTTTTCTCGAAAAGAGATCAATATTTTTTTATTCTGTGACAGTATTTGACACAGGTCAATGTTGGCCTGAGATGAGCGTGAAAGTCATAGAAAAAAAATGAGACGCCAGGCGTCCCGGTGCTATCATAAAATTTTTCCCCGGCAATATACCTTTTTTATCGTTTAATTCGAAAGATAATTTAATTCTCAATGTTTCTGAATACCATTTTTTTCTATTTCGAACCGACCTGCAGCGTGTTTTATGTTCATTCTATTCCATTTATTTTTTCTGTATAGTGACAGTATGTCTTGATTTAGAGACATAGATATGATTGTGTTTCTCAAAATCAAAGGGACTTTGTAGCAAAGTATTTCTCAATCATTATATTCAGCAAATATTGTATATTATTACAATAAACATTATTTTAATAATTAATGCAACATGTCAAATCATATGTTCCATAGAACGGCCAATATGATCCATAAATCATATTTTTCGTTATTTCATAAACCTGAGTTACTTTGGCCAAAACAAAATATAAGGGTTCACTTGAACAAAGTAACTTATAATGAACTAAAGAAAAGATATAATTTATGTATGGATCATAATGGCCGTTATATAGAACATATGATTTGACATGTTGCATTTATTATTTAAAGAATGTTTATTGTTATAATATACAGTATTTGATGAATATAATGATCGAGAAATAGTTTGCTACGAAGTCCCTTTGATTCAAAGAAACACAATCATACCTATCTATGTCTTTAAATTAAGGCCTACTGTCACAATCCAGGAAAAAATAAATGGAACAGAATAAATATACGCGCTGAAGATCACTGACGGTAAGAAATAGAAAAAAAATTGTATTCATAAAAAACATTCAGAATTTAAATAATTCTTTCTCAATGCCTGGCGTCTTAATTCTTTTTTTATAATTTTATGTACATCTCAAGTCACCATTGCCTTTCTATATAAAATATAGGGAAAATACGACTAGAAATTTCTCACACTCCTGATGGGTTCAAGGGGCTTAGATTGATTACCTATTATCAATGCTAAGAAATGGATAAAATAATCTTCAGTTGATTCTTCTGAGATTATATGGAAGTCTCAGTTTTTGTCGAGAACATATAAACACCGTGTCGGTAAAAAGCTTAATAACGATTTTCTAATCCAGTAAATGGTAATGAGATAATTTGCGAGACAGGAAGAACATGTATCGATTGAAATATAATCTGAAAGGATTCTTCATTTCTAAAAAACTTTTTAGGTATTCACTTCCAGTCTCTGAAACAGAAATAATCAAAAAATTTTATTTAAGATGAAGTGCTCCTGCGAAATTTTTTGCACTAATTCTCCAAGGGCATAAGGGTTTTGAAGAAATTGTTACCTAACACTATAACTATAAAAGGAAATAAATGAAAAGGATAATGTAACGGTGTCTGATATAGACGCCGAAATGTTACATTATCCTTTTCATTTATTTCCTTTTTTAGTTTTACTGTAAGGCAACAATTTTTTCAAAACCAATTTGCTCCTGACAAATTTGTGCAAAAATTTTCGCAGGAGCACTTCATCTTAAAAAAATTTTCAATTATTTCTGTTTCAGAGACTGGGAGTGAAAACCTGAAAAACTTTTTAGAAAAGGAAGAACATGATCTAAATTAACCACTGAATCTGAAGACGTGCTCTCGATGGTTGGCACGAAGTTACAGAGAAATCAATTCAGATTAAACTCAATTATCAAATCAGTAATGACACATAAATGGTTGCATACAAAGCAGATATGCATTTAACTGAATTGAATGTGATTGATTTTAATGTGATTAAAATTCCATTCGTAGCTCTACCAAAGCCGAGACGGGATAAGTTAATCCTGATAGATATCGATCAGGTTGGGTTCTTGACATGAATGTTTTTTAAGCAAATCTACCCCCGCTCTGTTATTTGTTGGGGGAAGATCAGTACCAAGTTGAGGTGTATTATATGAAACATGACATTTCCATTTTCTAATACAATCATGTCGTCAGTGTCAGAGGATAAATCCATAGACTAACTAAACGGAGAATAGATGAGACACTAGTAGAACAAGCTTCAATGACATCTGTTTTTGTACAACATTACTAATTCGTGAAAAAAGCTCAATTGAAAAAGGAATCTGTATCGTGAAGCTGCCTCAAAAAGAATTCTGTAGTGCATCTTTTGAATAGGTAGGTACGCCCATATACAAGAGGCAAAAAGTTTTTTGAAATTCAATTTCCAAAAGGAAATCAGAAATGGATTCGTGCAAGTTATCGATGAGTGAGGAAATTTATTTTCATGAAAATAATACCTGCAACGAACTTATAACATATGATTTTCTTTTGGAATCGAGAAATGAGGATCAATAATCAAATTCTGGATAGAATAAAAATTTATTAACTGAAATATCACCAATTGAAAATAAAGATTTATTTCATAAATATCTAATCAATAAACTAATAATTGCATTGAAAACATTCTCAAAAACTAACAATAATGAATTCAATAATACAAAATATGAGTATTTACCTACTAAACTTATTCAATACATGAAAAACTTTTTTGAAAACTATCTTAATTCTTATAGGTAACAGAATATACAGGGTGGCCATTTGAAAACGAAACAGACGAGATTACAGACGAATTAAATTTTTTCGATAGAAATGCTCGGACAGGTCGATTTCTGTTTCGAGGGGGACAACTTAAGATGTAGGTTACGGACGCATAGCGCTTCAACCCTTGCTACTACAACCCTCACCCCCAATTTTTGAATAGGGAAGATGGGGTGAGTGATACCTCATTGGAAAGGTATTTTTATACTGAATTCAGCACAGTAATTGTTTTTTCATTTTATGCATTAGTTCTCGAAATATTCTTAACTAAGTATTTGAAAATGAAGTGGTGTTTTCATGGCACTTGTAGTGTAAGATTTGGCAAGTAGGTTAACAATATTAATATTATTATTCCCTGAAAATTTCATCCACTTGCAAAGGGATCCAGGGGGTTAAAACGCCCCCCTTAACATAGAAAAATTCATATCTCCGAAAATATTCGCCGGCGCATAATAAGATTTGGCACGTAGGTTAACAATATTAATATTATTATTCCCTGAAAATTTCATCCACTTGCAAAGGGATCCAGGGGGTTAAAACGCCCCCCTTAACATAGAAAAATTCATATCTCCGAAAATACTCGCCGGCGCATAATAAGATTTGGTACGTAGGTTAAAAGTATTAATAACATTATTCCCTGAAAATTTCATTCACTTGCAAAGGGATCCAGGGGGTTAAAACGCCCCCCTTAACATGGAAAAATTCATATCTCCGAAAATATTCGCCGGCGCATAATAAGATTTGGCAAGTAGGTTAACAATATTAATATCATTATTCCCTGAAAATTTCATCCACTTGCAAAGGGATCCAGGGGGTTAAAACGCCCCCCTTAACATAGAAAAATTCATATCTCCGAAAATATTCGCCAACGACAACGACATTTAGATAAACATGGTTGTTTTGAAGCTCAAAATGTCGATTTTTCACAAAAAAAACACTACAAGTGCCATGAAAACACCACTTCATTTTCAAATACTTAGTTGAGAATATTTCGAGAACTAATGCATAAAATGAAAAAACAATTACTGTGCTGAAATCAGTATAAAAATACCTTTCAAATGAGGTATCACTCACCCCATCTTCCCTATTCAAAAATTGGGGGTGAGGGTTGTAGTAGCAAGGGTTGAAGCGCTATGCGTCCGTAACCTACATATTAAGTTGTCCCCCTCGAAACAGAAATCGACCTGTCCGAGCATTTCTATCGAAAAAATTTATTTCGCCTGTAATCTCGTCTGTTTCGTTTTCAAATGGCCACCCTGTATATAAAATATATTTTGAAATTACCTTTTTGCATCTCGATTTTCACATCCAATAACACAACACATCTTCACTCTTGCAGGCATATCGAAATTTATGATATTTCAAAAAGAACGTGTCAAACCACTCCTTGTGTCAGTTGACAATTCAAAGGTTTTTTGATAATAATGATTTAACATACTTACTATTTTCTCGATAGGATTTCCATTAATGCAACGACATCTAACTATCAAATTGAAAATAATTTTTTCGTGTATTAGTACCCTCCTCCGACAGATGGCGCGAAATATACGAGTGGCTCATCTATTATTTTAGTTTGTCTATGGATAAATCCTTTGTAAAGCTTCTACTGAGGATGTATCATCGACAAGAAAAATTTCTTTTACAATATATCGCATTCAGTAAATATTCTCATTATTGAATGATGGTATATTTGGGACCTCTAGTTGTTGGAAAGTGTTATTGATGACAGGCAGAAGGTCAGGTTTTCTGAAAAAAAATCTTCAATCACTGCCAAGAGGATGTTTTCGCTGAGGTTCCCCATTGTTGTAGTCTGAATTATAATTTTTTTTTTGAGAATAAATGAAATCTAGATGCCACACTGAATTCGTCTGTGTGTTTTAACATTTAAGAAGTGTGATGTATAAAATTTATGAAAATGGCTTCCTACAAAATACAACCACGCGTTCAAGTTGTTGAATCATTTTATGAAAATCGAAACTACTGAACTCGAATGTTGAATATCTCATACGAGTTCTTCAGTCCTGAAAATTTTAACTTTCAAACCCTTTCCTTCCAAAGGTTATGTGTGTTTGATTCTGACAAAATGTAGGACGAATATGCTCTTCGCTGACCTTGTTCATAATAAGTTTGACTTTGATCGGATTTCATTAACGATTAACATTACAGACATTTGGGTGAAACGACCGAAACGCTGTTTCCCTAGAAACAAGCACGCAAAAAATACTGCTCGATATTTTCAAGGTTTTTTCAAGAAAGTCAAATTCATTAATAATTTATGCCATTTTTTTGGTATATGTATTCCAATTTATTTGAAATTCCTACAACTGTTCTGAAAATATGCCAACTGTTTCCAGAGTTTTTTGCCAACTCTGATCAATATTGGTCACGCCCCTAGACCAACTCCATTGACATTTGCCGAACTGTTTCCATAATTTTTCCAACTGCTTCGAAAAACTACCAACTGTTTCGAAAAATTGCCAACTTTGATCAACCTTTCAAAATGTTTCAAAAATTTACCAATTGCTCTGAAAATTTGCCAACTCTGTTCAACATTGGGGGGGGCATTTTATTCGAATCGGATATTTTTTTATGGAAAAATGAAGTTTCTTCCTTTCATTATTCCAATTGAATTTTCTATGGTTCTCTTTACACTATGTCCACAAAATTTTGCATGAAGCTTATTATGACCATCTTGCATATGGCCGCAAAATTTCATTCGGATGCGTTTCGTTTTGTCTGAGATATTGATGTACAAATATTTTGAATGACCATCTTTTATGGAACACCTTGTTCGATTTGGCTGGTTAACGAACTTAACCGAGCCATTTGGGAACCGAATTCACCCTGAACATGTCAAGTCTCTAGGACATTCCCTTCGAAAGTTATGGTGCTAACCGACGGCCAGACGGCCTAAGGGCCTCCACGGACAGAATTGAATTTGGTCACGAACTCGTCATCAGGGAGTCTTACCCAATCGTTTGAGACAATTTTCGGCTTAAAATTCGAGAATTACAGACATTTGGGCAAAACGATATAGCACTCTTTAAGGAGAACGAGCGCTCAAAAATGGAACCTTTTTCGTTCAAAAAAAAATGATCTTATACAGGGTGAGTCTTTGACTTGTACATATATTTTAACCGTATATTCCTGGGGTCAAAAGAAACACTTTTTTCCTCTACCATTTTTTCCGATTCGGCCTAAATAAGAAGATATAGCCCTTTTTTGTTTTCAGAATGAGCTATGCCGCCACTGGTAAACTAACCACTGAATTTTTGCAAGTACGAGACATAGCATTCAAACCTTTGAAATAAGCTATTGTATCAAAAAAACTAGTAGATGTACCACTCGAAATTTTCGAATAAGCTGCTGTATTAAAGAAAGAAATATGAACTTACTTTTTCAATACCAGTTGTATATTTCCTAATGCAATGATTGATTCATCCAAAATTTTGCTAGTGATGAAAAGCAGAATAATCTCTTCTTGGTGTATAGGTACTTCATTTTTGATTATATCGGATTAACTTTTAAACCACCTATTCTATTCATTTCCAATATCTCTTGAAATCTTCCGTGCAAGAGTTTCCGAAATCAAAACAACAACTGAACCATAACACGCATGACATTTCACGTTCATAAACACCAGTTGGGGCGATTGAATTTTAAGGGGTGTCCGCATAGTGAAAGTCACAGACGTGACACTAGATTCTTTGACATCGGTGTTCTGTGGTTAGTTTGTTTTTCAAAATCATACGACTTCATGAATAATAACTTATGAAGGTCATTTTAGTAGTAATAAATATGATGAATAAATGAGAAATTAACGTATTCTAACGTAGGTGTAAATTTGGATCAACGTATGTCAAAGCTGAACGAAACAAAATTGCAATAGGAACTTCGAAAGTGGTGTGGAAATTTGCTTGAATATATAAGGATTTACACTGAAGAAGTATAGAGGTGAGCTTATTCATTGTAACCCCATTTTTAAAGAAAATCCGCTAGTTCTCTTACCATTCATCATTCCAGATAACAAATTCTCGAATTATTCTTGAAATTTGTCAAAGTGACCACATAGGGAAAATTGAATTCTGTGAATATTTTCGACAGAGTTGCATTCAATCAAAGTACCCAATTTTTCGAATTTCTAAGATTTTTTTTCTTTCAACATCAAATTAGTCGGAATTTTGTAGTCGGGAAAGATTAATCATATTCATGAAAAACAATGTTTCAAAAATCATTTCATTTGAAGGAATCGTTTGCGAGATATTACTGAAAATTTATGCTTTTCCTGGATTTCCAACAGCCTGTATCTTTGTAACCAGGCCGAATCGGATGAAATGGTAGAGGGAAAAAGTGTTTCTTTTGACTTCAGGAATCTACGGTTAAAATAGATGTACAATTCAAAGACTCACCCTGTATACATCTCTAGGCACCTTTATACCTTACATTAGTCAAGTTACTCATCTCTGATAGATGAGCGAAATCAATCTTAACGATGCCACAATACTTCCTAGGATAGGGAAATATACACTTAGATCTATTTCTCCGAAAATCCTCATAAATACTTGATACCCTTTTATCCTTTACGCTTTACACAAAGAACTACTACATTCGAGATCAACATGAGAAAGTCTAGTGGATTTCCTGAAAAGAAACGTTGGCAAAAACTCAGGAAAAAAACGTATCCTTCACCCTGATGATCCCTCATCTACTCGCATCGTAAGGATTAATAGTCGAGTTGTTCGAAAAAGAGGCGAATAATGCTTTTTATTGTTCGAGATAAATGCTGAGGATATCTTCAACTTCCATTCTCCTTATGTTAGTTGAAAAAACAGTGCGTTTTCAACTTCATCAGTAGGATACTAAGAACAATGGTACATTGATGGTTCGTTTCTGGGTGAAAACACTGTCTTAAAAAAGCTGAATTTGAGAGTAAACATCCTTCAGTATACAATGCCTTGAAAATTCTACGATGTTTCGGTGTTCGTGCTATAAAATATGAGATCGCAGAGAGAACTTTAATTTCTGACAATGATTGATGGGCGAATGGCAAAATCCCGGACAGATTCTTTTCGCTTGAGGTGTTGAAAAAAATCGAAGTAATAACACAAGTTATACAATCTACAAAATCGATCCACTCAATGAATCGATGATTGAGTTCGTTCACGAAAGTTTGAGCCGTCGGTAGGCCATGGAAATTTGGCATATTCTACTGTGTATATTAAAAGTTTAGGTTATGTTGTTTATTTTCTTGTTAGATTGATACGAAATGTTGTCAATATTGCACAAAGAGTTCTCTGATAACTCGCAAGCTCGTCGGACGGGGCCGGGTACACCCGGCAACTTTGACTTTATTTTACGTTTTGACAGTAAATACTGCCAACTTCAGATAAATAAACAAACGCCTACTATGCGCTCAAACTTTCGTGAACGGACTATACCTACACTTGAAGAAATAAATTCAATCAAATCCGACTTGAAATAACATATTTATGAACTGATAAAATTGATCGATTTATTGATTGGATCGATTATTTTGGCGGCGAGTGTACTTGATTGTAGGATTCGTTGCATAAATTATCATTTGGTTATAACAGCTCTCGTATAATCATCGTCTGATAATTATGGGCATCTAACGATATTATTTTTGTATTCCAGATACATTGAACCATAAAAAAGTCAATTTTTATACAGACAGAAATTGTTACGAAAGTGAGAGAAAGTTCTTGAATAATTCTTAATTTCTAATGCAGACGAAATAAATGAAATCGGCTGCATTTTAATGCACTATTGAATTATACAATCAACAGTTCCCATATTATCGATAAACATTTCTTCTGAATTTTTTTTCATTACAAACATCTGATAATTTGACATTATACCTACCATATCTTCATAAGGTATGATTGTCAAAATAATCACATGTTCGTATTTCTGCTTTCAGTTTTTGTAGTGACGTACATTTCGTCTTTACCTTCAGAATCACTTTTCCCCAATCTCTTCATTGTAAATATTGAGAAGCGGAGTGTAATAATAGTTATTTAATCAACTATTTCTTAGAAAATTTATAGGTTTTCACTCCAGTCTCTGAAACATAAATAATTAAAAAATGTTTGATTAAGGTGAAGTGCTCCTGCGAAAATCTTTGCACTTATTTGTCAGGAGCAAATTGGTCTTGAAAAAAATTGTTGCCTAACAGTAAAACTGAAAAATGAAATAAATTGAAAGGATATTGTAACGTTTCGGTGGCTATATCAGACACCTTCTTCAGACAAACTCTAAAAATCTTCAGAACTGTGTATTTTCTCATTTGTAATCTGATTGAAATTGATAGTTGTCAATCTATAGAGATGTTGATTTATTTGATTTTGAAATTTCCTGATGTCACTTCTTTCCTCAATAAATCAATCCAAATACGATCTATCCCAACAGAACAATTGGCCAAATTATTTACTTCATCTAACAAAATACATGTAGATTCCTTAATTTTCCTTTTATTATTATCAGGTTCCGTCATGAGGATCTTTGTGTGGTTCCAGTTCATCATATGATCTCCGCTATTTGAACATATGATCAACAATTTGTGATCTTGTGATGTCTCTTTTGATGTTATTCTTATGTTCCCGTTTTCTTATTTCTAAAGGTCTTGATGTCTCCCCTGTATAAGATTTTCCACATATACAGGGAATATGTGTGTTTTGAAAACAGTTCTTATGTTGAATTTGGAACCAATTCTTCTTATTATATTATTATTATACTAATAGATCAAATTGCTGATCATATGTTCAAATAGCGGAGATCATATGATGAACTGGAACACACAAAGATCCTCATGACGGAACCTGATAATAATAAAAGGAAAATTAAGGAATCTACATGTATTTTGTTAGATGAAGTAAATAATTTGGCCAATTGTTCTGTTGGGATAGATCGTATTTGGATTGATTTATTGAGGAAAGAAGTGACATCAGGAAATTTCAAAATCAAATAAATCAACATCTCTATAGATTGACAACTATCAATGTCTATCAGATTACAAATGAGAAAATACACAATTCTGAAGATTTCTAGAGTTTGTCTGAAGAAGGTGTCTGATATAGCCACCGAAACGTTACAATATTCTTTTAATTTGTTTCATTTTTCAGTTTTACTGTTAGACAACAATTTTTTCCAAGATTAATTGCTCCTGACAAATAAGTGCAAAGATTTTCGCAGGAGCACTTCACCTTAATCGAACATTTTTTAATTATTTATGTTTCAGAGACTGGGAGTGAAAACCTATAAAGTTTCTAAGAAATGCAGAATCCTCCCAGAATATATTTCAATCGATATTTAATCAACTAGGCTATCAAAGACTGCGACTAATGGTCAAGATATTTTAACGTTAATAGTTGGAGACCATTAGTCGCTCGATTAATAACCGAGTTGATTACAAGATTGTTCCGACGATTTAATATGAATTGTGTATGAATTCTTGATTAAAATATATTCTCATTTTGCACAAGACTTACATTTGACATAATAAAATTTCTATGTTTCTATGTTCCAGTGGAATGTTGACATTTCTCGCAGTGCCTCTGAATACTTTCTTAACGGTTGCCAGGAGGATTGCATATTGAATAGCAGAAATTGAGCATTAAAATGGCCTTTCATTTTGAGATCGATGGAAATAGTTATTTAATCAACTAGTTTATTGATGACAACGGTTAATAGTTCGAGATCATTAATAGATAGATCAATGAATGCGTTGATTACAAGATTTTTCTTTTGACCACATAATGAATGAAATATGAATTATTGATTGGAATACATTTTCGTTTTGCGGAGGACATTTGACAAAAGCTGATTTGACCAACTTGATTTTTTTAAATTTTAATGAATGGATGTATTTTTTTAATATTCAAATAAGGACGCTATTATTATTATTATTGAAAAGCTGGGGTTAATGAAGTATTTCATTTCTGTTGATAATCTGTTCAAAATGATGAATCACTAAAGATTATTCAGGGTGGAAATATTCAATTGAAATGGTTGTTAGAATCACAATCTCCTCTATAAAAAAGAGAATATATTATTTAATCTAGGTTATTTGAATATCCCCAGACAGTTCTAAGTCATCTCAATTAATCTGCGAAATTGAGGCTCGGCCTTTTGCGGAGAACTCTTCAATAAGACATGAGGCTTAAAAGCGGTCCCCTTCATTATAGATTCAAATTTTCAGTTCTGATGGATGGGAAATGAAACACATTGTAAATCTTTTCAGAATTTCTTTATTGACTTTAGTCTTTTTATGAATGTAGAATATTAAAATAGGTCCATAACTGAGGAGTTTTTGTTATTTGAACGATTTTATGAGCAAGTTGTATTTATTCCGAAATTCGTTCCTTCGAAGTTAAGATGAAAGAGGGTTACATAAAAATAGATTATGTGAACTGATTTTGAACACATTATTATGTAGTTGAATGAATAAATTTCTTTTTTCTTCTCATTAGTTGGCGCATCTGTTGCGTGAGGTACTGTCAAAGTTCGTTGTACTGTCATTGATTTATTACTATTGCAACAAATTTTTATTCATTACCGTTCGGTGTAATTAGCTGTGTGAAATAGTATATTATTCAATGAGCGGTAATGCAGGTCAAAACACACGCAGATGAATTTTGCACCACGAGCCGTCAGGCGAGTGGGTGTAATTCATCAAGTGTGTTTTGAGCATTACCTCGAATTGAATACTATACTTTATCCACGACTTCTTCAGTAAAATTCGAATTAATCTGCATTTAAAAAATTTTGAACAGTTGTCAAAAGCGTTGACAACATTTCGTCCAACCGTCAAACCCCTGTACTCTGTGATCGGGAATCAAATCAGAGTATCTAACTAATCAAATCAAGTAATTTCGCAACTTCAAAAATTTTCGTTTTCCAAAACTGCATCCGGAATGAATCGCTAGAACGTTATCTTGATGGCTGAAATGGATTTCCGGATCGATCCTACTTTTTATTCATTTTTTTGTAAGCAATTTCATTTTTCCCAGGTATTTTTATTAGCGGGTGTTATGGGCGGGTGTTATTATAACACTCGCTTTTCGGTTCATAGACATGTCTATGGTTGTGTTACAGCTACTATTACACATAGAAATTAGTTTAATAATTGACATATTACTCTATAGGAGTGGATAAAAGTGTATATTTGATTCCTTCATCATAATCTGTAAATACTGTGAATCTAGCATGCCGCAGGGTTGTTCAAAAAAGGGAGGACATAACCCCTTCAAAACATTACGTGTTTGTAAAAAAACATTTCAACCCTGATGATAATACGTGACCTAACGATCCTAATACACAAAACTGTGGCTACCTAATGATCTTTCACATTATGTTGCTTCAGACACTTTCTTGTAATCTACTGTTGAAAATGTTTCAGGTTTCATCTATTCCTAAATTAAAACTAAAAGCAATACCTAGCCAATTTTCTGGATACCAGGATAGATATGAATTAAAAAAGAGCACAGAGAGTTCTTGAGCGCAGGAAGAAACGTCAAAATGCAAGAATCAGTTTAACTGCAGAGGAAAATCAATCCCGTACATGTTGAGTGATTGGCCAAATCAGTTAAGTGTTTTCGAAATATAGGTATTTGCATGTTTTTGCGTTCTTGTTGCAAGGAGAACAGCGTGCTATCAATCTGATCAAATGTCTATATTTTTCACCTGGCCAGGAGTGGTCTCAAAAGACTCGTTTGGAGTCACTGATGATACTGTCCGACCGTGCGTCCGTGAACACGATTACTCAAGTACGAATTAAGTTAGAGTTCTGAAATTTCAAGAGTTGGTTCGAGTTTCGAATGCCGCTGTAAAGTTCGTTAACGGGCGAAATCGGTCTTTCATTTTCGGAGTAATTGACATTTGAAATTGTTAGAATCGATTTTTTTTATTTGTTCGATAATGATACGAAGACTTTTGTAACTTTTTTAGTAAAAAGTTTTTCTACAATAATCGCTGAAATGTGTGCATATAAAGCATTGATAAAATGAAGTATACAAATATTCAACTCCCTAGCTTTTTCAAATCATAATCAAACATCAAGGGTAAATATGTATTATTCTGATGATTATTGATCTGTAATTCTCATCCTATGTGTAATTTACTATAGGGAATAAGAAAATTGATATTTTCGTGACAATTCTATTGACTTCAACTATACAGGGTGGTCCAGATCGTAACCAAGAAATTTTAACCACGTATTTTACTTCGAAAATAAGCCCTATTTTGTTATATAAACATATGTCGAAAAATGTTTCCTCTCCGAGATACGGGGTGTTGAAGTTAGAGAAGAATAAATTTTTTATAAATAACTTTCACACTGCTTGAAATATTTTTATAAAATTTGAGACATAGGTTTTGATCGTCAAGGAGCACTTTTTGCATAATATCATTTCTTTTCTATTCTACCAGTGGCGTCCGTACTGCAGCGAGACCGATTATTTTCAGATGAAAAAATGATACGCCACTGGTTTTTCCGACAATAAGAATTACTTTTTAAATCTTTATTTAATTTGGAGCAAATTCGGGCTTCTGACTTTTGCTGTACGAGGCACCGTTTCTGGTTAAAAAATAAAACACATTCTTATTCATTAAGAAATCGCTTTCGTTCCATTCACAAAAATAGTCTTTTTATAATTATGTATCTACCCTATCAAATTTTGGCGATTTCTTCATGCATGAGAATGTGTTTTATTTTTCCGGAAACGGTGTCTCGTACAGCAAAAAGTCAGGAGACCGAATTTGCACCAAATTAAATGAGGATTTGAATAGTAATTTTTATTGTCGGAAAAACCAGTGGCATATCATTTTTTTTATCTGAAAATATTCAGTCTCGCTGCAGTACGGACGCCACTGGTAGAATAGAAAAGTAATGATATTATGCAAAAAGTGCTCCGTGACGCTCAAAACCTATGTCTCAAATTTCATAAAAATATTTCAAGCAGTGTGAAAGTTATTAATAAAAACAATTTTTTTTCTATAATTTTAACACCCCGTATGTCGGAGAGAAACATTTCTCGACATATGTTTATATGACAAACTAAGGCTTATTTTTGATGTAGGATACGTGGTCAAAATTTCTTGGTTACGCTCTGGACCACCCTGTATATTAACATATTTTATTACCCTCATTCAAACTTAAATTGGTTGCATTGTGTTAACTTATCCTTCCTGTTCAAACCCTTAACCGAACTCTAGAGGTTTTCACAATGTATCCATACATTGTTGAGCACCTGAAATGATATCTAAATTCTCCACTATTCAGAGAACGAACAACTTCCAAAAATCACGGTTGAAAAGACATAATGTAACGATCCAGTGAACGAAAACCAACAGGGTTCTACTCGTTGTTTTTCCAACAAAACGATAAACAAAAGAGCGTAAACTACATACATCGGCGAAAGTATGTACTGCAAGTGTCAGGGAATATGAGTTATATCGGCATTTCGAATTCCGATGGAAGCGGCATAGAATTGAATTCGAAAGCACGAAAAAACTGTACGTTTGAGAATTTGAAGGAAGGTCGAAACAAAGTCGGCCGTTAGCTGACTGAAAGTGCTAAAATATTGGAAAGCGAGAAAATAATATCAGAGGAACAGATGAAAAGAGCACAAACGTAGATTTGATTTTATTCCTTCTGCCGCATTAGTTAGAGGTTCAGAAATATGAGGAATGTTCGGTAAATGAAATCGTGCGATGTTCAGAATAAAGTTTATATTGGAATGCACAAAACTTCACTCGAGCTGACTTTCGATGTGGGAAATAAAAGATTTTTTCATTGGTTCTAGATAATGGAGATTTTTGTGAAATCAAGAGCATAGAGTTAAGAGAAGAATAATAAAGACTATAGATGAAATACCGATCAATGTACAATTCTATCCCTTCAGAGATTCAGCTTGTAACTGGGTTGCACGGTTTAAGAGGTAGTTGAGGTATTTCATTATGAGCCTACGTCGTGAAATGGTTGCTGATATGGTTGAGATGCGGAGCTGATGTGTGATTGGGTGTGTAAATTGGTAAATTTGGTCATTCCCTATTGTGCTGGTTTTGGTGGACTGTGAATTGCTGTTGGTGGTTGTGAATCATATCGTTCATTATTGTTTTTTTTTATGTTTGCTTGATTTATATGTTGTTCTTTTTTTATATATCTCGAAACAAGTGTTTCTACACTTATCGAGAACTAATTGTTTATTCTTTTATTTGAAGTTGCTAAAAAAAAATCTATCTGGGAAATCGATCTTTACGCGCTTGTTTCTGGGGGAACAGCGATGCTATAAGAATCACTATTCTTCGCTTCACTATAAGTGTATCTGAATAACCCCGAAAAATGAAAGGGGCGATTCCTCAATCAATCGGACTAATTATTTTATCGAAGATTCTCACAAAATTATACAAAAAAGAAAAATTCCAGTACCTACTAACAAATTTGCTGACACATATAGAGCAATATGAAATGAAAAACACTTTCATGCAAATACGAGTATAAAAACACATAAATTAAGTATCGAAAAATTGATTTTCGTAAGTAATATCATTAGATGCCCGAATGGTATTTGACAAGACTATTTCCTGAGTGACAACAACTGTCAAGTTTTGCCGCAGGTAAACGCGAATAAACTGCTGACAGGTCCTGCTAAACAGTTTTTCCACCTAGAAACCATTTGTAATTCAAAATTGCGCGTTTCTGATTGGTGCAAATTACGACGAGGGAAATAGTCATTAGAAATAACGATTAACAATCGACCTTAGATCTTTCTTGAATATTCTCAAGTTATTAGTAGGTAGCGCAGCTGTGGGCACAACAATTTTGTGCCACTTTCTCTCTAACCTAAAAATGGCTGAGCCATAAATATAATTGGTATGAGTTCCACGCTCAAAAAGTTGTGTTGCACATCTCAGCTTATAATGAACCTTTCTTTAGCCAAAATCTCGAGAACAGCTTCGCAATTTAGAAAATCCATTAGTGCTCTTCAAATAAAATAAACATCATCACATATATGAAGTGATTCAATGGATTCTAAGTTTACAGATAAAGCAAACTGAGAGTGATCATGTTCAGTATAAGAAAACCTTTTTCATAAAATGATCACCCCTTTAATTTTTTTGGTGTATTTAGATACATTCTGTATGAATCGCTCAAGAAATGTTCATTCTTTCTTAATTCCAAGCTCAAAAGCTTCTGAGGGGCAGCAAAAAGATTGCTAGGAGTTATTAGTATGAAAATCGTAAAACCATTCTTTTCGTCAATTAACGTTCGAACCTGCAAGTTTGGATCCAATGAAATTTTAAGCATCGTCAGTCGTAAACTTTTCGACCGATTTTGTCCAGTAACAATCTCAATCGAGCTATTTGGATCCTACACGATCCTTGAAATTTCATGTCTCCTACTCCTTTCTATTAAAAGTTACGCTGATGACGTGAAGATGAAATTATTGATGATGAAACATTCGAGAAATATTATTTGTGGTCCTACCATCACTTTCCGCTTCTGTTGATATCAAAAATATTCAAGGAAGAGATCCAGCCCCAAAAAGATGAAATGAACTGTTTTACAACTGTATAAATCGAGAAAATATCAAAGGCAACGATGATTTCAATTGAAGCAGATTTGGTACCATCCTCATATTTTGTCCCAACAACTTGTCCTTAGCTTTTACCCAATGATTCAACAACACCTATTCCATTTTTCCATTTCTTAATTTCTATAAAATAGAATGTTGACAGATATTTGGGCCCCTAACTGTGTTGGTTCACTAATAATCGACTGATTCAGAGAATTCGAGCGTTAAATTAATACGTCTGTCTATAAGTGGACTCAATACCAGACCAAATATTGATTCGATGGTGGGTTACTCTAAGAGGAGTCCGAGAGGAATCAACACGGACAATGTTAATATTAGTTGAGCACTACACACGTGAACTTTGTTAGCGATACTCTCGAGTCCCTTCTTGAGTCCCTCTTAAACGAATGGTCCGAATCATCAAATTCGTAATTAACTAATGAAGAGATCGATGTTTAGTTGGCGTAACAAACCTGCACTGAAGTAACGTCCGTTTGGAACTCTGGCAGACTCTTTTATTCGAATCGAACCAATCTTTATTTATTAATGTGAATTTTTTTTGACACCCTGTATAAATGCAAAATCTCAGCACGAATGGAATAGTATTCTGGATATTATTAAAAACTAAAATATGTAAAAACTTGACAATAAAAAGGATTGAATTCTATGGTTTTGATGACGTGATCCTCCTTAATTTCTAAACATTCGGTAAATCCTTCTTCATTCACAAAATAATGGCTAATTTACTTAAAGGAAATAACTTCTAAAGTATGAAACCATCAACGCACAAAGATACCTACCTTGAATTCACACCTCTCCTGAAAGTATCGAGTCTTCAGCTAATTAAATTCAGAGTTAAGCATATTCAACATTCTGCTTTAGACCATTACTGGCTCAGAATCCCAAAATTATAGCCATTTAGGATGAACTATTACAAGAAGTTCCCCTGGGATCATCGAACGCGCAAAAACGAGAAGGTCTGCTAATGAATTCTCTCATCCTTTGCAGCCACTTGCTACAAGTTGAGATAGAATAATGAGAAATTGGACCTGAAAAATACATAATTTCTTCGCATTTCATTCCAGACCTCTTACAAACAAGCTAAGCGAATGCTCTGGGCATTTTTAATGATGGAAAAGTGGGTAATGTTGAAATTTCGCAGAATTTTTTCTTTCTTCTTTTCTTTCTTTTGTCAGACCACAGAACTCCTGAACATTCATTTTTTTCTTTGCCGAATGGTCTGCCGCATCGGCACGAATCCAATGATTATGGAAACTTCTTCAAATCAATATCGAAAGATATTTATTATTAAGAAGAGGTTTGACGCGTAACTTCGCTATGAATATAAAAATAGCGAAAGCAGAGAATAATATCAATCTCTCTCGTCTTTGTTCTAAGCAAAATGCAAGAAAAATGCATTTCTTCCTTATTAGGACTCATCAGCACAGGATAGCTCTGAATGATACAAGATATTTCTTGGAACTTACAGCGAAATGGCATCTTCGGTACATTTATAACTTTAAGAAGATGCCATTCGCTGTAACAAATACTTTGTATCATTCAGAGCTATCCTGTGCTGATGAGTCCTAATAAGGACGAAATGGCCATCCATAGGTGCTCTGTTGGATACCACATCCTTGCATTTTGTCTTGAACGAGGACGAGATGTGCTCCGAAGTATGAGTTTAATATTGGATGATTTCAATCGATTAATATTATTCTCTGCTTTCACTCTTTTGATAAATATTATTATTTTGGGGAAAAAATTTTTGAATGTAGGTATTCAGTTAATTTTTCTCATCATTCAATCACCAATACTTCAAATAACAAATATCAGTTTCTTCTTCTTTTTCGCGCGGTGCCTTCCGGCCGAACTGAGGCCTAGTGGCCCATTGTTCACCCGCATCGTTCTAGAGACTCAGCTCCTCAGACACAAAGACAGAAATGTCGCGAGTCTGCCAGGAGTGGTCCCTCTCACCATAGGAATAGTAGGTGTTGGATTACCTAGGTGTGTTGAGCTTAATTCAGTTAGGTTGCCACAGTTGAACAAAATATGCTCAACCGTTTCATCAGTGCTCCTGCACCACCGGCATAGGGAGCAGCTCGTTAATCCCATTCTCTTCAGTTCAAATGTTTGTTAAACAGGTGACCAGTCAATGCACCAGTCACCAGACCGAGTTGTTTCCTCTCCAGCAACAGAAGTCTATTGACCTCAGGTCGCGAGGACGGTGTCTCAATGAGAATCCTCGACCACCTCAGGTTCCATTCCGCGCTCCATTCCAAGGAAAATTCCCTGTTCAGGCAGCTCCTGAAGAAGCTTCTGACAGATGTGCGACAGATTGGTAGTGCAGGCTACGGACCAACAAATGCTAATCTGGCTCCCCGCCTAGCCAGTTCAAACCTTCAAACTTCATCTAATATTAGTTAAGATGAAGTCAAGAATCTGGTAGTTTACGTAAAAGAAATGACCCGGAAAGTATCGGATTGATTGATCCCATCAACGAACTTTGTTGTACTTTGATTCCAGATCCTCCCTGAAATAACGAGTCTTACTAGCTTTAAGAGCGGTCAAATAAATTTTTGATGGCAATTGTCACAAAACTAACGTTTTCAGCAAGTAAAAACTTGATTTTTTCACGAAATCATACTCAGCTTCTTGAAAATGTTCTCAGCTCGGATCAGATTATATCGTAGTTGCCGTTGATATTTTTTACAAGTGAAAAGTGGATGTTCTATTGTTCTATTACAAAAAGTTTCCCCAGGATCATCGAACGCGCAAAAACGAGAAGGTCTACTAATGAATTCTCTCATCCTTTATAGCCACTTGCTACAACTTGAGATCGAATAATGAGTAATTGGACCTGAAAAATACATAATTCTCCCGCATTCCATTCCAGACCTCTTACAAACAGGCTAAGCGATTCCTCTGGGCATTCTAAACGATGGGAGAAGTAGGGAATGTTCAAATTTCACAGAAGTTTTTTCTTTCGCCAGACCACAGAACTCCTAAATATTCATTTCTTTTCTTCGCCGAATGGTCGCCAGCGTCGGCACAAATTCAATGATGCTCTGGGGAGTGACGACAGTTGAAAAAGGGACTGTGATGAACACGGCAAACTTTAATGAGATAACTGGAACGCTCATTTCAAGGCCCCCTATCTCGTGGGATAGCTGAGATAGCTTAGCATAACGATGAAATATTGAAATAGATTTAAAACTCTGTTGGATTAGGGCTGTTATCTGTGGAAAATTTAATGGAAAATAATTATGCAATCTGAAATAATTTGTTCTTCGTTGGAGTTTTGAAAAACTGCGAGTAAATATTGAATTTTAGTGAGATTTACCTGATTTATTAAAATGCTATTCGTACAAGACAAAATGCTCTATTGTGCCCCAGCTTTAACTGGGAAAGGAATCTCATATAATTGTGAGAATTTTTATAGGGCGTTTTAAGAAATGTGGAATTCCGAACATTGAAGACATGGATTTCAACAGCCTCCTATCTCGTGGGATAGCTGAGATAGATTAGCATAACGATGAAATATTGAAATAGATTTAAAACTCTGTTAGATTAAGGCTGTTATATACGGAAAAATTTAATGGAAAATAATTATGTAATCTGGAATAATTTGTTCTCCGGAGGAGTTTTGAGAAACTGCGAGTAAATATTGAATTTAAGTGAGATTTACCTGATTTATGGCCGGTTTCTGAGGTTTTACTTTAACCGTCCAATAGTAAACGGTTCGATAAATATAACCAATCGATAACCTCTTGATAAAGGTAGCTGAGTTTCTGACGTCTTTTTCGGTTGTCAGTTAACTATCTATTCGATAACAGCTGATTAACGGTAGTCTCGCAAGTTCCTTCCTAGATCAACAGATGTTGCGACATACAAATTGACGTTTTGATTATGAGTTGCAAATTTTAATTGAAACTGCACGCCTGAAACTCAAAATAATGAGATTTTCCATACGAAATATCAAATCGATTTCATTTTTATGTATATTTATGTCTTATGTATGTACATTTAGATCATTACCAATGATGATTTGAAAAGTTCCTGTTGCATAGAACCGTAAAGATATAAGCACTTGTTGAAGGACGGTTAAAGTGCAATTCCTTTCAGATATTGGAGCTAATACAGAATTCAATTCATTACATAAGAGTAAAACTGTTTGCTTGTTGAATCTGTACCTCATTTTAGTAGTAACTGTGTTTTATTGCAGCAATACAAATGGCTATCGACCAAGGGTCCTTCAGCTCATTTTAAATTAATCATCTGTATACATTTCGACAGGTGATCTACGAACCCGTATAAATCTGGATACAGAAATATTGCCAATGAATTCCATTGCCTCTTCATCTGATGAAGAGCTGGAACTAGAGGATAATCTTCTTGTATTATATTCCATTATTACACAACTCGTTTAAAATAATATTTTAAGAATGTTTATATGAATCCAAATCCGGTACTCCGTAAAATCAAAATGAAAAAGTGAGGTTGGAATTGACAAATCAAACGCCAATGCCCATGCGCCATTCACTAAATCTACAGATAACCGGCCATTTTCGGTCGGTTAAAATAAACTGACTTAATCGGCTGGTTATCTTTCTGAGCGGTACTCAGAAACCGAAATCTACGCTTATCCATTCGTCAAATTTGACAGATAGATAAACTGCGGTTGAAACGACCTCAGAAACCGGTCACTAGTAAAGTGTTACTCGTGCAATGAGACCTAACGCTTTATTGTGCCCCAGCTTTACTTGGATAAGGAACATCGAATAATTATGACATTTTTTTCAGAGCTTTAGAGCAACGTGAAATTTCGAACAGTGAAGAAATGAATTTTCAAGGCCCCCTATCTCGTGGGAAAGCTGAGATAGCTTAGCATAACGATGAAATATTGAAATAGATTTGAAACTCGTTGGATTGAGATCTGTGGAAAAATTTAATGGAAAATAATCATGCAATCTGAAATAATTTATTCTTCGTTGGAGTTTTAAAAAACTGCGAGTAAATATTGAATTTAAGTAAGATTTATCTGATTTATTAAAGGGGCACTAGTGCAATGAGAACTAACGCTTTATTGGGCACCAGCTTCACTTGGATAAGGATTCTCAAATAATTGTGAGAATATTCATAGGGTTTCGAGCAATTTAAAATTCAGAGCAATAAAGAAAATGATTCTTCATAAGTTCGAGTCAGTATTCTAGACGCCTAAGATCCATTCAGTGGAAGCGAAATTTTTTGAGAAACATCTCAACTTAAAATAATTACGCATACATGCAGAGCCGGAAATAGGATTCTAGCGCCTGTGGCAAACTTTCAAAATGCGCCCTTGAAGAAATTCATTGAAAAATGAATTTCTTCAAGTTTTTTATAATTGACCGTTATTGATTATAAGTGGTTTTCCAATAAAAGGTGTTATTTTGTTATTCAAAGAAAAATGCCATTTTCAATACGAATGATCGGATTTTCATTATAGGGAAGAAGCTATGCCGTTAATAGTGAAAAATAACATCAGGCAAATGACCACCACGACCACGCTTACAGGACCATATCCTTTTAATGAAATTTTCCATAACCAAATCGCAATGTGACTGCCCTATGTCCTCGATAGCCTCACGAATTCCATGTTTGAGGTCTTGAATCGGTGGCCAATTGAGATTACCTCTTCCAGAGATAACACGGTCCGGAAACTTTTTCCGCAAAAGATCAATGGCTTCGTTGCTTGTGTGGTACGTAGCACCGTCTTGTTGAAAATAAATGTTGTCCAGCCTCATTTCCGAAAAGTAAGGTCCAATGACTCCGCCGGACCATAAACCGAACCAAACAGTCACACGTTGAGGATAGAGAGGCTTTTCAACAATAACTCTTGGATTTTCCGAGCCCCAGATGCGACAATTTTTCTTGTTGACGAAGCCACCGAGGTGGAAATGGGCCTCATCACTCAAGATGATTTTTCGATGGAATTCCGGATCATTTTCATGCATTTCAACGACCCAATCAGCAAAGACACGACGTTGTTGATGATCGGCCGGCTTGAGTTCTTGTGTTAACTGAACTTCATAAGCCTTAAGACCCAAATCTTTATGCAAAATACGGTGTAATGACGTTTGTGGAATGCCTAATTCCAAAGAACGACGAGGAATGAACAAACCTGGATTTCCTTCAACACTCTCGGCTACAATAGCAATATTCTCGGCTGTTCTTGAGCGACGTGCACAGGTTTTATTCTTTACATCACTAACTTGTCCCAACAGCTCGAATTTTCAGCAATTTCTTCATTGCGGTCCGACAAGGTGCTTCACGAGACCCAAAAATGTTCGAGTTTTACGAACCGTCTCTGCCACATTTTCACCATTTTTATAGTAAATTTATTGTTTTCAATACGTTCTTGAAGCGTGTATTGTTCCATTTTTATCAATGGCGTAGTTTCTACTTGTATTATGTCAAAAAATGACAGCATCTACCGAAATAGCGGGCTATTCAAAATAACACCTCTATTTGGAAAACCCTTTATTTTGAAGAACTTTTTTAATGACAATAATCTCCCATATTTTTTAAAAGGTAATGAACAATGCACCGAGTCGTGTTTCGCGCCATTTTCTAGGATTTTGTTCCGTTATGGTAGCGTTCGTTTACTACGTGTTTCTCAATTTTGTAAACTGGTAAATACGCCACTTTGAAATAAAGAGCTTGTAATCAATCTTTATTTAAAATGGAATATATCATATTTCACATTTTGCGCCCCTAAGTCGTTTGCGCCCGTGGCAAATGCCTCCCTCGCCACGCCCACGGTCCGGCTCTGCATACATGTCTAACCGATTTAAGTTTCTGTGAGATGAGTATAGTGATTTTTGAAAGCTCGTTATTCTTGAACGAGTGCTATATCGTTTCGCCCAAATGCCTGTAATTTTCGAATTTTGAGCCGAAAGTGGTCTCGAACGATAGGTTACACTCCCTGATGACGAAATCGTGCTTAAATTCAATTCTGTTCATGGGGCTGTCCGGCCGTCCGTTCGCACAATAACCTTTGAAGGGATTTTCCTAGAGACTTGAAATTTTCAGGATGAGTTTGGATCCCAAATGGATCGGTTAAGTTCATGAACCAGCCGAATCTTACAGCGTGTTCCATAAAAGTTTTGTTCCTCAATATCTCAGAAACTAAGAAACCAATCGGAATGAAATGTTACGGCCAAATACAAGATGCTGATAACAAGTCTCATGCAAAATTCTGTGGCCATAGTGTGAACACAACGATAGAAAATTCAATTGAAATATTGAAAAAAACTTCATATTTCCATGAGAATATTGAAATGAATGTTCATCTAAAATTTCATGGTCATAATTTCAATTGGAATATTGGAAAAAAATCTTTATATTTCCTTAACAGGATATCTGATTCAAGAATTCCGTGAATAACTATTGCTATACTGAATCTTTATGCAAAATTTTGTGACCATAGTCTTAACAGAACCATAGAGAATTCAGTTGGAATATTGAATGAAGAATCTTTATATTTCCATAACAGAAAATCCGATTCGAGTGAAATTAATTTTGAGAATGGAAACTACTATACTGAATATTCATTCAAAATTTCTAGGGAATCTCATCATCAGAACCATACAATTTAATTTTTGTAATTATTTATTTTTGATATATTTCATTTTTTGAATAAAGTTCAGACTATATTTCCGATTGTGCTGAGATCCTGCATTTATATATTTGGTATCAATATCAAATCCCATATGAAATTTTGAGGAACTAGTCTTATTGCTCCACCAAAGAATGCTCTTAATGCTGCTTAATTTTTTTGGAATGTTCTTGGAAGAAAACAATGCTAATTAACATGATTATTATGTTATTGGTACGTTTTTACTGAAGTTGAAATCTACTGATAACATACCTACTTAGGAACATAATTGAAGGGTAGTGTTCCACACATTCTAAATAATTAATTACCTTATTAGACTACAAATGAAAAAACACACAATTCCGAAGATTTTACAAGTTTGTCTGAAGAAGTTGTCTGATATAGACAACGAAACGTCATATTATCCTTTTCATTTATTTCCTTTTTTAGTTTTACTATTAGGCAACCACTATCAATATCAATTTGCTACTGACAAATTTGTGCAAAGATTTTCGCAGGAAATATCATTTATATTGAACATTTTTCAATTATTTCTGTTCCAAAGACTGGGGGTGAAAACCTATAAAGTTTTTTAGAAAAGCAGAATCCTCCCAGAATATATTTCAATCTATTCTAATTCTCCACATGAGGGGGTTGAAATGGCTCGAAAGTTGTGCATGAACAAAACTGTAATGGTCGACTTTCATTCAGTGACAAATTTCATCTGGTCTTTGAACTCACTAATTTTAAAAAAAAATTTCTGGAAGATTTCTCTACGCGCGTAGAGATACAAAGACCTTGCCAAAAAAGTACCACATGACCCACTTTGCCTTTTCAAAAGATTCAGAGTGCATAAAAATTTGCCAAAACTGAAATAAAAATTGACTTGAATTGAATTTCAGGGTTTTGTGGCCGAATATTTTACTTCTGCGAAAATTAATTTTTTCCATAATTTTGGCGCGCACTTTCTTGATAGGGATATAAAAAACTGTTTCAGGTGGAATCGATTTTATCCCTGGAGAATTTCAATTGCACTTCTCTATCATTAATAAATTACTGTTATTAATAAACTAGTTGACTGAATTAGGTACTATAAAAGTTGATTGATCAAAAATATCAAGCTAATGTTTATTTTATCATGAACCTGAAAAATCTCAAAACGTATCCACTCTGTACATAATTATTAACGTTATTTATTTTCCCCTCCAAATTGCAAAGAAGATTGAAAAAAGTCCGCATCCACCATCTGCCGGGATAAAAGCTTAATATAATTCCTTATAGCGACAACGGTGAACAGATAACACAATTGAGAAAGTAGAATGCATTGAAATCGAACCTTTCTGCTGAAATACCTAACAGAATGAAAAACGGATGTTTATATTATTCCTTTCTTGATGGGAAAAACCGTTCCAGATGGAATCGATGCTGTCCCTGGAGGGTTTAAATTGCATGTGGTTGAAAAAGCAGGACGAAAAATGAATACAAATATCCTCGGGGTGTTCTCGAATAGCGGAGTGAATATGTTGTATTTTTTTCTAATTTTATTTCAATAGGTATGCATGACAACTTATAGAATTTCTCTGAATATAAACAGCCAGTTCATTCGTGATCACTTTTTCGTTGTTATTTATTTATTTATAGTCAAAGAATCACAAACGGGTTGAATACCCAGCAATGGATTCACAAATAAATAATATTCTATCATATTAGCCATGATATTTTGGCGGAGGATGAGCAGCTAGCACAAAAGTTGATATGTCATTCGAAAGTACCGGTTTTTCACTATAATTTGACCCCCCCTTTAACTTATAGATTAGAACTTAGATACAAGAAAATGTTTCGTATAAAAGTTTCACGAAATCAACTGAGGTTTTTTGATATGAGTCCAGAAACTGAAATATATACAGGGTGACCAACATATTGATGGCAACTTCATTTTTTCAAATGGAACATCCTGTATATTTTTCCATATTTGGTTAGCTCTTTTTCCTCTGATTTCGAATATGTAACATATGTTGGTCTATCTTTCTTATTCTGAGTACCATAGAGTTTCAAATTTCAATAACCATCTAGCATAGCGTTTTGGAAGTTCGTGAATATTTAAGTGGCTAATTTGATCTTTGAATTGGTAATGGCTCACCCATTTTATGGCCACCAAATAGTCCCGATTTAACACCGTTGGACACGTTTTTATAGCCGTTCCTGAAGGAAAAAATTTATTTCAGCAATAATGACAATCAATGAAAGCGGAGAATAATATTAATGATATAAAATCAACCAATATTAAACTCATAATTCGGAATTAATCCCGTAAACGCACAAAGAATAATGATAATATTGTAATGATTAGAAACAAATTTTGATGCTTTAATTTCTGACTTGAATCAGAGCCATAATAATGCTATCAAAAATAGTCTAAACAACTTGAAACAACTATATGAACTGAGTGTATTGAATGAAGGTGGTCATTTTGAGCAATTTCTTTAGTTGATGTTGTTCTTACCATACTACCATAGTTTATCATTTTTCATTGGTTAAGTAATTGTTAAGTATTCATTCTAAAATAATACTTTAAGTAGATTGTTTGGATATAAATAATTTCGTAGGTATTTCACATATATTTATATTCGGTGACATAATTTCAAAACTTTGAAACTCTGAAAATTGAAGAGACACATCCATATACGCATTTATCTTCGAGATCAGGAGGAAATAGACTATCAAAAAAGGAAGAATGTACGGAACAGGGTGACCCATTTGAAAAAATATAGTTGCATTTAATGTTGTTCTCCCTGTATATCTTCCCATTGACGTTATTATAACTCCAAAATGAGCATTTTCAGTAAACGCACTCTACCACTTGTAAAATGAATGCAGATCATGTCAGGTGGTTCTAAATTCGAAACTCTGTGGTTCTCAGAATAAAAGAGATAGACCAACATATGTTACATATTCGAAATCAGGGGAAAAAGAGCTAGCCAAATATGAAAAATATACAGGGTGTTCCATTTGAAAAAATGAAGTTTCCATCAATATGTTGGCCACCCTGTATATTTCAGTTTCTGGACTCATATCAAAAAACCTCAGTTGATTTCGTGACACTTTTATACGAAACTTTTTTTGTATCTCCTTTAGTAACAAAGTTGAAGGGGGGGTCAAATTATAGTGAAAAACCCGGTACACTAAATGGTATTGTTTACTGAAAAGAAAACGTGTACATAATTATTGATATTTCATCGAAAGAACCATTGGAAAAATAGGATTAATTTTGTTAACTTCAGAATCGTGATATTCAGCTTCTTACCACGCCCGCAATAAAAGTTTTTTCTGCACACAGACTATCTTATCTTGTAAAAAATTTATTGCCCTTTATGTGGTCAAATTCGATGAGACTTCAAGGAAAACTGAATTATGATAATTTTAGGAGGAAAAACTCGAAATATTTCGTGAAATCAAGAAATGTTTAATTGAAGAACAACGGTCAAAATTTCGACCATGTGTTATATGACATTTTTTGTTGCAAATCACTCGTATAATACCCCCTTCAATTTTGTTCACTTTAAAAGTAGACACCCGGTATGGTTTTCAAGATTTCTAAAGTACAAAACAAAATTTGCTCACCCTGGATTGAATCAAGTTCTGATAATAATTATTGATACAATTCGCCTAAATTGAGTTAAAGTGCATAGCGAAAGATAAATGATGGACAAATGCGAAATTATGTTCGTAATAATAGCAGGAATTAAATCACACAAATCTTTAATCATTTATTCGAATGGCATAAGATTAATAATTCAAACTCTCCTTGACAATATTATTTGATGTTAATGTCGATAAAATCAGCTGAATTAATTGGGTTGGTATTTGTTGAAAAAGTGGACTGTATAAATTAGGCTGCTCTTCTCTTGCAAATAGAAAGAAATTGTTTTTTACCTATTAAGCGGTTATTCCAACCTCCAGGAAATACATTTTTTTCATGTATCTATCTCTCATAGGTACAGGAAAAAATAGAATGAAGGTAGATACTTAGATTTGATCCAACTGCTCTATGCTGCGGTGTAATGAAGGGTTTTCCAATAAGAGGTGTTATTTTGATATTCAAAGAATAATGCCATTTTTCAATATAAATGATCGGATGTTTATTTCATTATTAAGAAAAGGCTATGCCGTTAATAGTGGAAAATAACATCAGTCAAATGACCGCTACGTCCACGCTTACAGGACCATATCCTTTTAATGAAATTTTCCATAACCAAATCGCAAAGTGGCTGATCTATGTCCTCGATAGCTTCACGAACTCCATTTTTGAGGTCTTGAATCGACGCTGGGCTATTTGCGTAGGCCTTCTATTTCACGTGACCCCAAAGGAAGAAGTCGCAAGGTGTTGAATAAAAATATCTCGTTGGCCAATCCCCTCTTCGGGAGATAACACGGTCCAAAAACTTTTCCCGCAAAAGATCAATGGTTTCATGGCTTGTGTGTTATTGAACGCCGTCTTGTTGCAAGTAAACGTTGTCAAGATCAATACTATCGAACTTGGCCCATAAAAATCATTAACCATACCTCGATGCCGCAATCCATTCGCCGTAACTGTTGCTCCAGCCTCATTTTCGAAAAAGTAAGGTCCATTAACCCGCCGGACCATAATTCGCACCAAACAGTCACACGTTGAGGATAGAGAGGCTTTTCAACAATAACTCTTGGGTTTTCCGAGTCCCAGATGCGACAATTTTGCCTGTGGACGAAGGCAGCGAGTTGGAAATGAGCCTCATCACTCAAGATGATTTTTCGATGGAATTCCGGATCATTCTAATGCATTTCAATGACCCCATCAGCAAAGACTAGACGTTGTTGATGATCGGCCGGCTTGAGTTCCTGTGTTAACTGAACTTTAAAAGCCTCAAGACCGAAATCTTTATGAAAAATACGGTGTAATGACGTTTGTGGAATGCTTAAATCCAAAGAACGACGAAGAATGAAAAAACCTGGGTTTTCTTCAACACTCTCGGCAACAGCAGCATTATTCTCTGCTTTTCTTGAGCGACGTGCACGGGTTTCATTCTTTCGATCACTAAGATGTCCCAACAGCTCGAATTTTCCACCAATTCCTTTATCGCGGTCCGACAAGGTGCTTCACGATGACCCAAAAATGTTCGAATTTTACGAACCGTCCCTGCCAAATTTTCGCCATTTTTGTAGTGAATTTTAATAATTTCAATGCGTTCTTGAGACGTGTATCCTTCCATTTTATTAATGGCGTAGCTTCTAATTGTCAATGTCAAAAGTGACAGCTTCAAACGTGACATCTACCCAAATAGCGGGCTATTCATAATAACATCTCTTACAGGAAAACCCTTTACAATAAAACAGGCACTAGCGAAAAATCCAATAGGTACTGTAAATTATAGGTATAGTCCGTTCACGAAAGGTTGAGCACATAGTAGGCGTTTCTTTATTTATCTGAAGTTGGCAGTATTTGCTGTCACAACGTAAAATAAATTCAACGTTGCCGAATGTACCCGGCCTCGTCCGACGAGCTTGCGAGTTATCAGACAACTCTATGCAATATTGACAACATTGCGTATCAATCTGACAAGAGAATAAACATCATAACCTAAAATTTTAATATACACAGTGGAATATGTCAAATTATCATGGCCAACCGACGGCTCAACCTTTCGTGAACGGACTATAACTATTGCTGAAAGCCTATCTAGTATTTTGCGAAGCTTCTATCTATTTGAAAGCGGTAAACTAATGAAGGAATCAATAGCGGAATATCTATAAGCGTTGATAAGCGATTCAACAGCGAAAAATTCAAGCGGAAAACTTTGGAAATTGTTTCAAAGAATGCGAAGATAATCAACGGTGCCGATATATCTCAAAAGGCGGAAGAATTGAACTAAAAATGAAACGTACTAAGTTGTTTTCACTTTGCGGGAACATATAATATGTTCGTGAATAAATGAGGGCGTGAACATCAATTATAAACGTCATCAGTTAGAAGCTTTTGAGCGCTTGTTCATATGGAAGAAACTTTTGAAATTCCAATATCCTCAGACCAATGGCTTCAATCCATTCATTTATGAGTCAATTTTTCTGCTTCACTCTCAATCTCGCATCGAAACTTTTAAGATATGAAGTTTTTCATTTTTGAAGCCGTAAGGCCAGCAAAAATATCTACGTAAAACAACTGGATTCGAAACAATATTCTTTCCCTATAGATACTTCTGAAATTCGTCTACGTCCATGGAGTTCATCACATATTCAGCTGAAATGAACAGAAAACTTTCATTTTGATGTAAAAGTTACCCCTCCGCAGGGAAAGATTCCAATCTTTCATGTCTACATAAGTTAGTTGGTATCCAGATGGATGATAAAATTGCAAATGGGAAAGTTGTACACAATGTACTGATGTCGATTTGGGAAGTTGTTTGGGGTGATTAATCGAGATAGAACTTTGTTGAGAATTAGTTTTGGAAGTTTCGAACATTTCGATTTGAATTTTCTTTCATCCGAAAACTATCTCTGTAATCTAATGTACTGCGCCTGAAGGTTATTAGTGAGGCTTTTTCATGAGGCGAATGTTTATTAAACTATATAGGAATTCATTCAAATACAGGTATTTGTGCGATCGATTCTAAGGAAAAAACATGGTAAAATTTCGCTAAAATGTCTATTTTGAAAGTTCGAACCCAAGAAGTTATTTTTCGACTGGATTTTGAAAACACAAAATAGAAAATACTGCCAACTATCTGAAATTTGAAACGATATTTGATATTAAAAGACTATATGAAACTATAATAGAACAAAAATATCGCATCCTGTCATTACAAAATACACATAATTTTGTCTGTGCGATGTAAATCGACGTTTTTGGTCGCTGTAACTTTTGAGTGAAATGATTTATGGACTTGAAAATTTCACTGTAGACCTCCAAATGATATTGATCGGATTTGTAATTTCGCTAATATATAAAATCAGTTGATTGGTTTCGCAGTTATGTACTCTACCTCAAATTTCGTCCCATTGATTTTTCAATATTAGCGAAATTGCAAATCAGATGACTATCAAACTTTACATTTAGAACTGAGACAGCGGCGCGCATATAATTATTTGCTCGAGAAAACCATTGGAAAAAAGGACTGATTTTCTCCAGAATCGTGATATTCACCTCCTTACCACTCGCGAATAAGAGTCCTTTTCTGCACACATACTCTCTATTCTTGTAGCAAATTTATTGCCCTTTTCGAATATGTGGTCAAATATGATGAGACTACAAGGAAAACTGAGTAATGATCGTTTTTGAGGAAAAACTCGAAATATTTCGTGAAATCAAGAAATGTTAAATTGAAGAACAACCGTTATCAACATTTCGACCATGTGTTATACGACATTTTTTGTTGCAAAGCACTCGTATATTCTTCCCTTGAAGTTTGTCCACTTTAAAAGTTTGAACCCTGTATAATTATATACAGTGTGACAGGTGCAGCTATTTATAACTTTCTATGTCTAGGGTAATCTGGATTTTTCATTAATACTTTTTCACAAGAAATGAGGACCATCTCCTTATCTTCGAAAAAAATATAAATTGAATACTTAGAGTTAAGTAGTTTTCAAAAAATTTATTTTTTTCGATAACGAAGTAGAAAGTTAACTATAATCCTCAAAACTCGAAACTTTCAAGATTCTCTTATTTAACGTTTTTCCAATATAAATAAGTGCACGAAAGCTTTTCATTTCAAGTCAGGGCTTCTCTGAATTTTTCCTATATTCATTCTAGTTTCTCATGCGACTTGTTTCGAACAAAATTGACATTTTGATGTTTTTTGCCCTCCCTGTGAAGTTTCGAAACGGACAGTATGATAGCGTGAACCTAACCTACCCAAAATAAAGTCGCAGAAAGAAACCCTCAGTTTCACATAACGTTTCCAATCTCAATACGTGTTTATGGTCCTGTGAAATTTCCACCAATAAACCCGATTCGATTGACGTTTCCATAAAACCAAGGCATCATTATCAGCAAAATCCGGGAAATACGAACGGGAGGTAGTAATTTATATCGCATATATGTCAGAAATACTCATTGCTCAATTTCGGAACACTTCACTGATCCAGAAAATGCAACCTCCGAAAACGTGTCACAAGATCATTGGCTATTGCCAGTTCGAGCGTTCAAGGTTTTCGCGGATGAAGCGGAAAATCAAGTATCTCATTTCGTTATCTATGAAGTTGTGGGTGGTCGGGGTATGTTGCAGGGACCTGCGATCTCCAAGTTGGAATGTTATTTGTCCTGGAGTTTACTGATTAACTCATCGATATGGCCAGTTTATGCCAACTGACAAAGAAACTGCAACTCCCAGAAGGTGCTGCGACCTCAAGGTCTATTGTGCCCCCTGAGAGAGCTGTTCTTATCACACACTTCGCAGCTCGCCTTCTAGTTCCAGAGATCTAATGAAATCCAATATCTGTGAAGGCTTCAACGAGGCTAGTTCATCACTCTTACGAGTTTTCGCCCGAAGCATTCTCTCTCTCCTTAGGATCGCAATGCCAAAGCATTCCGTGACTAGGTGAATGGAAATTCCTTCCTCCTCTCCACAAAATCTATACTCGTCAGTTTCAGATAATCCTATCCTCAACAGGTGCTTCCTAAAGTGACAGTTTTCTGTAAAAATACCAGTGAGGAGGTGTAATTGTTTCTACCAAAATCCAGATCTTGCTGCTTCATAATGCCGAAGGAACTTAGTGGAATTATCCATCCCTAGGAGATCCCGCCAGAGTTTTTCCATTTAGTTTTAGCAAGGACTAAATGATTAAAATTTTAAAAAATCAAGAAAAGCTCTGAGCAGGAGCGTTCGTTCTTTGGTGGTACAATAAAACTATTACCTCGGAATTTTACATGGGATTTGAGATTGATACCAAATATATAAATGCAGAATCCCAGCACAATCATAATTATATTCTGGAAATTATTCAAAAAATGAAATATGTAGAAAATAAATAATTACAAAAATTAAATCCTATGGTTCTGATGCTGCGATTCTCTTGAAATTTTCCACGGACATTCAGTATATTAGTTTTGTTTCACAAAATAAATTTCACTTGAATTTTTCACCTAGATATTATAGAAATAAAGAGATTCTTCCTTTCAATATCTCAATTGAATTTGAATGGTTCTGTTAACACTATGATCACAAAATTTCGCGTATAACAATCTTTATCCACAAAAAACATTTCAGTCGAATCGGATATCCTGCTACGGAAATATGAATATTTTTCGTTTCAAAAATTCCATTAAATTTCCTATGGTTCAATTAAAACTACGGCCACAAAATTTTTGATAAACATTCAGAATATCGATCTCCATTAACAAAATCAATATCACTCGAATGGAAATATAAAGATGATCCTTTCAATATTCCAATTACAAATGACTAATAGCTTTCAAAAGAATGAAATGTTTCCCCCATTGAAATGGCGAGTATCTTATTCTTTGAACTCTTTCCCAGTTCTTCAAGTAACTTGATGTAATCAAATCAATTCGGCCAATTTTATTCTTTCAGTGACTTAAATAAATCAAGAAAAAATCCAAACAACTTTGAACTAAATACATACATATCAGACCTCGTATCCTAGAGAATACCAGCAATAATCCCCGGTTCGTTTCAGTTACAGAACAGTTGAATAACATGGGATAGTGTCCAATTACGGTTCGCTCTTCAACTAGAACGAGCAACTTCAAAACCGCGTCCGACGATTTGAAAGTGGATCCAAATTTTGAGGCAACCAATACACTTCGCATTTTGTTCCATTTCGATTCCTATCTGAGAATGCTCCTAAGCCGTGACCGCAGGAGAAAGCTCTTCCAACGGCACCAGAGTAAACAAACTAGGTCACTCAATTGACATAAACTCCGTTGAATAACACGTCTCTAGGACCCGAGATTGTAATGGCCTAGGGCGAACAACGGTTACAGGAAAATAGAAAGCGATGTTTCTAGAAATGGATGGCAATCAGTGAAAACTTGTATATCACATGACAGCAACTCCTTCGAGCTGTCTTTGTTTTAGTGGAGAATGAGTGAGAGGTTTTCCCTTAGGACTAATGCGGTGATAACAGTTGACGGACCCTCGTTTTATCATTGCTCGAATGACAGTTGAGGCTGCTTTTTGTTGTTGAAAAGTATGCTGGAGTTTGGGGCACATGTCTCAAATTCAAGAATTTTTATGTCAACCGAATCAGCCGAATTATTTCATCAAGAATTGGAAGTATCTGAGATTACTCCTAGTCTGTGTCAATCGAAAGTGTTCTTCCAGCGGCACCAGAGTAAGTTTAGTAATAGTCTATTGTGCCCCTTACAGAGCTGTTCTGACCACACCCTTCACAGCTTGCCTTCCAGTTCCAGAGATCTGACGAAATCCAATATCTGTGAAGGTTTCAACGAGGCTAGTTCTTACAAGTTTCTCGCCCAAGGCATTCTCTCCTCATGCTCGCAATGCCAGAGCATTTCGTGACTGAGTGAATAGGGTTTTCTTTCTCCTCCACACAGAACCTACACTCGTCAGTGTCCGATAATCCCCTTCTCAACAGGTGCTTCCTGAAGCGACAGTGTCCTGTAAGAAAGCCAGTGAGGAGGTGTAATTTTTACTTACCAAGATCCAGATATCTTTTGGATCTTGCTGTTCGAAAGTTTCGAAGAAACTTAGTTGAATGATCCATCCCTGGGAGATTCCGACAGAGTTTTTCCCTATCGGCTCTCTCCTTCTCCAGAAACTTCTTCTTATAGGTACACCTATACCACAAAAGGGTTTTGGGCCAATGAGTGACATTCGTGCTCCATTTTCGGCAAGTATATTGGCCCCTTCGTTTCCTTTGATTCCCGAATGGCTGGGAACCGAGATTTAAAAAACCTTATTTTCTTGACTACCTCATTGAGATTCCCAGTGTAAACAAACTAGGTCACTCAATTGACATAAACTCCGTTGAATAACACGTCTCTAGGACCCGAGATTGTAATGGCCTAGGGCGAACAACGGTTCCAGGAGAATAGAAAGCGATGTTTCTAGAAATGGATGGCAATCAGTGAAAACTTGTATATCACATGACAGCAACTCCTTCGAGCTGTCTTTGTTTTAGTGGAGAATGAGTGAGAGGTTTTCCCTTAGGACTAATGCGGTGATAACAGTTGCCGGACCCTCGTTTTATCATTGCTTGAATGGCAGTTGAGGTTGCTTTTTGTTGTTGAAAAGTATGCTGGAGTTTCGGGCACATGTCTCAAATTCAAGAATTTTTATGTCAACCGAATCAGCCGAATTATTTCATCAAGAATTGGAAGTATCTGAGATTACTCCTAGTCTCTGTCAATCAAAAGTGTTCTTCCAGCGGCACCAGAGTAAGTTTAGTAATGTCTATTGTGCCCCCTTACAGAGCTGTTCTGACCACACGCTTCACAGCTCGCCTTTCCAGTTCCAAAGATCTGACGAAATCTGTGAAGGTTTCAACGAGGCTAGTTCCTCACTCTTACAAGTTTCTCGCCCAAGGCATTCTCTCATTAGGCTCGCAGTGCCAAAGCATTCCGTAACTGGGTGCATGGGGTTTTCTGTCTCCTCTCCATAGAACCTACACTCGTCAGTGTCCGATAATCACTTTCTCAACAGGTGCTTCCTGAGGCGACAGTGTCCTGTAAGAAAGCCAGTGAGGAGGTGTAATTGTTTCTTACCAAGATCCAGATATCTTTTGGATCTTGCTGTTCCAAAGTTTCGAAGGAACTTAGTTGAATGATCCATCCCTGGGAGATTCCGACAGAGCTTTTCCCTATCGGCTCTCTCCTTCTCCAGAAACTTCTTCTTATAGGTACATTTACCTATACCACAGAAGGGTTTTGGGCCAATAAGTGACATTCGTGCCCCATCTTCGGCAAGTATATTGGCCCCTTCGTTTCCTTTGATTCCCGAATGGCCGGGAACCGAGATTTAAAAAACCTTATTTGTCTTGACTGCCTCATTGAGATCCCCAGTGTAAACAAACTAGGTCACTCAATTGACATAAATTCAGTTGAATAACACGTCTCTAGGACCCGAGATTGTAATGGCCTAGGGCGAACAACGGTTCAAGGAAAATAGAAATGTTTCTAGAAATGGATGGCAATCAGTGAAAACTTGTATATCACATGACAGCAACTCCTTCTATCTGTCTTTGTTTTAGGGGGGAACGAGTGAGAGGTTTTCCCTTAGGACTAATGGGGTGATAACAGTTGACGGACCCTCGTTTTATCATTGCTCGAATGACAGTTGCGGCTCCTTTTTGTTGTTGAAAAGTATGCCGAAGTTTTGGGCACTTGTCTTAAATTCATGAATTTTCATGTGAAGAGAATCTGCCGAATTGTTTTATCAGGAATTCGAAGTATCTGTGTATCTGGGATTATTATCAACAGTTTTCTTTATCAAAAAATGTATCCTTTTCAGCGCCATCTATGTGTCAGAATTAATCAACTAACCGAAAACGTAGTCGGATTTTAGTACTAGAGTTGTAGGGGCGTTTCCTATCTTTTTCTCCTAAATATCTGTCTAATAGTTGACAGATAGTTGGGGCCTATTTTTGTTGTTGAAAAGTATGCTGGAGTTTTGGGCATATGTCTCCTATTCAAGAATTTCTATGTCAACAGAATCAGCCGAATTCTTTTATCAATAATTCGAAGTATCTGAGAATACTCCTAATCTGTGACAATCGGAAAATGTTCTTCTTGCGGCACCAAAAGAAACAATCTAGGTCACTCAATTGACATAAACTCCGTTGAATATTGTCTCTAGGACCCGAGATTGTAATGGCCTAGGGCGAACAACGGTTCTAGGAAAATAGAAAGCGATGTTTCTAGAAATGGATGGCAATCAGTGAAAACTTGTATATCACATGACAGCAACTCCTTCGAGCTGTCTTTGTTTTAGGGGGAAAGAGTGAGAGGTCTTCCTTGAAGACTAATGCAGTGATATTTAATGGTTGACGGACCCTCGTTTTATCATTGCTTGAATGACAGTTCCAGCTGCTTTTCGTTGTTGAAAAGTATGCTGGAGTTTCGAGCACATGTCTCAAATTCAAGAATTTTTATGTCAACAGAATCAGCCGAACTGTTTCATCAAGAATTGGAAGTATCTGATTATTTGGGAATACTCTTAATCTGTGACAATCAAAAAATGTTCTTCCAGCGGCACCAGAGTAAGTTTAGAAATAGTCTTTTGTGCCCCCCTACAGAGCTGTTTTGACCACACCCTTCACAGCTCGCCTTCCAGTTCCAGAGATCTGACGAAATCCAATATCTGTGAAGGTTTCAACGAGGCTAGTTCTTACAAGTTTCTCGCCCAAGGCATTCTCTCCTCATGCTCGCAATGCCAGAGCATTCCGTGACTGAGTGAATAGGGTTTTCTTTCTCCTCCACACAGAACATACACTCGTCATACATTCGTCGATAATCCCCTTCTCAACAGGTGCTTCCTGAGGCGACAGTGTCCTGTAAGAAAGCCAGTGAGGAGGTGTAATTGTTACTTACCAAGATCCAGATATCTTTTGGATCTTGCTGTTTCAAAGTTTCAAAGGAACTTAGTGGAATGATCCATCCCTGGGAGATCCCGACAGAGCTTTTCCCTATCGGCTTTCTCCTTTTCCAGAAACTTCTTCTTATAGGTACACCTACACCACAGAAGGGATCTGGGTGACATTTGTGCGCCTTTTTTGGCAAGTGTATTGGCCTCTTTGTTTCCTTCGATTCCCGAATGGCCGGGAGCCGAGATTAAAAAGACCTTATTTTTTGACAGCCTCATTGTGACCACCAGGGGAAACAAACTAGGTCACTCAATTGACATAAACTCAGTTGAATAACACGTCTCTAGGACCCGAGATTGTAATGGCCTAGGGTGAACAAGGTTTCCATGAAAATAGGAAAGCGATGTTTCTAGACATGCGGATGGCGATCAGTGAAAACTTGTATAGCACATGACAGCAACTCCTTCGAGCTGTCTTTGTTTTCGAGGGGAATGAGTGAGAGGTCTTCCCTCAGGATTAATGTGGTGATAATGGTTGACAGACCATCGTTTTATCATTGCTTGAATGACAGTTCAGACTGCTTTTCGTTGTTGAAAAGTATGCTGGAGTTTCGGGCACATGTCTCAAATTCAAGAATTGTTATGTCAACAGAATCAGCCGAACTCGAGAATTGGGAGTATCTGAGATTACTCCTAATCTGTGACAAACGGGAAAATGTTCTTCCAGCGGTACCAGAGTAAGTTCAGTTATAGCCTATTGTGCCCCCTTACAGAGCTGTTCTGGCCACACCCTTCACAGCTCGCCTTCCAGTTCCAGAGATCTGACGAAATCCAATATCTGTGAAGGTTTCAACGAGGCTAGTTCTTACAAGTTTCTCGCCCAAGGCATTCTCTCCTTAGGCTCGCAATGCCAAAGTGTTCCGTGACTGGGTGAATGGGGTTTTATTTCTCCCCCCCACAGAACCTACACTCGTCAGTGTCCTATAATCCCCTTAACAACAGGTGCTTCCTGAGGTGACAGTGTCCTGTAACAAAGCCAGTGAGGACGTGTAATTGTTTCTTACCAAGATTCAGATGTCTTTTGTTTCAAAGTTTCGAAGGAACTTAGTGGAATGATCCATCCCTGGGAGATTCCGACAGAGCTTTTCCCTATGGGCTTTCTCCTTCTCCAGAGATTTAAAAAACCTTATTTTTCTTGACTACCTCATTGAGATCTCCAGAGTAAATAAAGTAGGTTACTCAATTGACATAAACTCCGTGAATAACACGTCTCTAGGACCCGAGATTGTAGTGGCCTAGGGTGAACAAGGTTTTGTAGGAAAATAGAAAGCGATGTTTCTAGAAATGGATGGCAATCAGTGAAAACTTTTATATCACATGACTGCAACTCCTTCGAGCTGTCTTTGGTTTAGGGGAATGAGTGTAAGATTGAGGAGAGAAAGATAGGAGCGAATAAGATGATGCTAGCGTCATCTATATGTCAGGATAAATAAGTTAAATTCAGAAGAATGGGTAAAGTCAGAGATTGTAGAGTCCATTAGGAGCCAAACAAGGACATTTGAAAACATTGCCATGATTACACGTGGGTAACTTCTTCGTGGCTTCATTTCAGTTGCGTTTCGTATTGTGTATGTGTTTATCTTTTTTGTGTGTGTATCTTTTGAAATTCCAAATGGTTTACAGAGCATATTGTATGATGATGAACTGCAAAATAATAAAAAGGCCAATCCTGAACCTGAGAAAATGGAAATATAGGTATTGAAACTCGTATCACGTATCTCTGTTTCTAATTGCTTTTTAATTTCAGTGCTCTCAAATGGATATAGTTTTCTGGGCGAAGATATATTGATCTCAGAAGCGAGAAGCTGTTACATAATGTGCGGTGAGCACTTTTCTACAGATCAAATAACAACAAATGGAGAAGCCCTATTCTGTTGAAATTTCCATCTCTTTCAATTTCCATCTTCAAATTGTGGTTCATTTTAAATTGTTCTGATAATTCGGTAACTGATATGAAAGAAAATTATCGATGATTTCTAATAAAACTAAAGCAATACAATATTTCATTAATATCAATCCATTTCGAACAATGTTGAGATGAAAAATACTATTCTGATCACGAAGCAAAACACTTGTTTGTTTTATAGATCAGGATGTTTTTTCTTGGCTCGACGTCTTAATTTAAATTTAATACGTAGAAATAATTTAATTCGAATTTGGCACCCATTATAACGGTCTCCTATATTGAAAAGTTTATCCTTTTCAGCGCCATCTATGTGTCAGAGTTAATAGAATTACCGAAAAACGTAGTCGGATTTTGTACTAGAGTTGTTGTGGCGTTTCCTATCTTTCTCCCCTCAATCCTCGTCTAATCCTCGTTTTATCATTACTCGAATAACAGTTGAGGCCACTTTAGTCTGTTGAAAAGTATGCTGGAGTCTCGGGCACATGTCTCGAATTCAAGAATTTCTATGTCAACAGAATCAGCCGAACTCTTTTATCAAAAATTCGAAGTATCTGAGATTACTCTAATCTGTGACAATCGGAAAATGTTGTTTCAGGGACACCGGAGTAAACAAACTCGGTCACTCAATTGACATAAACTCCGTTGAATAACACTTCTCTACTTAGACAAAAGCTTCTCTAGGACTCGAGATAATGGCCAAGGGTGAACAACGGTTCCAGGATAATAGGAAAGCGATGTTTCTAGACATGGATGGCAATCAGAGAAAACTTGTATATCACATGACAGCAACTCCTTGGAGCTGTCTTTGTTTTAGGGGGAATGAGTGACAGGTTTTCCCTTAGGAATAATGCGGTGATAACAGTTGACGGACTCACGTTTTATCATTGCTCGAATGACAGTTGAGGCCGCTTTTGGTTGTTGAAAAGTATGTTGAAGGATAATAATGATAAAACTATTAACTTTATTCGATATGAATCAATGTTACCTACTGAAACGTAGACTTTGGGGAAAGCCGGTCTCAATGCAATAGGCTCGCGGCTACACTCAGTGAAGACGGGAGTGAGTTTTATCGGATGGAATGTAATGGGCGCCAGGTAGAGTAATGCCTGCCTACTCAAGGTTAATGAACTGCTTACTCCTCCACCAGAGTAAGAGTTAACAAAATTCCTCAAAATTCAAGTCACAATTATTTATTACCCAAAAACAAAAATTTATGTATGTGCAGTGGTTGATATAATACGGATAAATATTTTCCCCCAAGGGGTAGCCAGAAGAAAACTTACTAAACACACTAAATCAGATAAGAACCAATAATCTAAACTAACAAACTAAACCCACTAAATCGGCTTACGTTCAGCTCAACGTTCTGGTTTAGATTGTCAATAACTACGCTAAATTAAACAATGATTCCTGAAGGGAATACCGATCAATTATACTATAATAAAATCCTGAAGGGATACACGAGCACCTTTGTTAGTACCCAACGCAACTTATGAAGTGCACCTCACTATAATTGCTCACAGTTATATATAAAATTACCTTATAGAATAATATTACAGATTATCAAAATAAAAAAAACAATGATTCACAATTTCAAAGCCAGTGCTATGCACTGGTTACCTTCACAAACTATTACAAATGGTAAGTTGAACGTATGACGCCAGGCACGTAGAATAATTGACAGGTCACCCCCAATAACACCAGGCACGTGGAAACTGTTATTCAACACTTGTCAGGCACCAGATAACCCAGGTACGTGGACCCTCTGTTGTTCGAGGGAGATAGGTTCAACCTCCAATTCAGTCAAAAATTTGTTCCAAATATATTATTCGCTACACAACAACCTAACGAATTCCCTGTGGAAAAGTTTATGATCACGTATAAAATGTATTTCCCAAAATATTCCAAAATACTTCTCAGGGAAGAATGACACTCGAAGTTATAATCCCTCACAACGAGGATGAATCTAGATTCAAAATTTATCTTCGAAAAATGTCTAAACTCTCAACAAGATTTTCGTATCACAAAATGTCCGCTCTGACAGTCGCACCGAAATTTCCGGATACTCAAAGTTCACAGAGCCTATCAGTTGTCATAGCGAAGAAGAAGAAAACACATAAAAAACCAAAATAATATGAAGGAATCATCACGGTACTAATAATCTACGCAGTTTATACCAGAGGAGGGTCTTTACAAATCCATTTCTATAATTCTTCCACGATTTTCCGAAGTACTTTACTGAGGCTTTTGAACTACAAAATGACAACCACAAAATGACAACAACCACTAACCTCACAATTTAAATAATAAACAAACCGTTTTCTGATGGAAAGCAATTCGCGAAAAGGGCAGGTAAACGAAGTGAATAATTACAACAATAAGGAAATCTAGAAAATGAAGCATCCCAATAAGTTTACTTAACTAATAATTTTTGGAAAAAGATGACAAAACTACATTTTATGAAAATTCAAAATAATAACGTTACACTACTTAAAATGAAGTCTATAGTACCAACAATTGAAGGCATAACACACAAAAATATTCATATTCCTCAGAAATATAGCTCTTTCATAAAATTTCAGGAATATCCTTTTTCATTGTATTCATCCAGTACGCCAAGGTAATATTGGCTCTACAAAGTGAGTTTCTAAACGGTTATTCGTTCAAAAGATTGGTCTAGTCTTTTGAAAAGCGCTTCAATCAAACCTTCCAATCCAAACTAGTTGACATTGCAATCTATCCTTTGTTTTCTGACGTTTTCTATCAACTTTGATCCTCATAGTATTTATCGATCGTTAAATTTTCATTTCAGCTCTTTCCGGTGTTGTATATGATATTTACGATTGCTTTCAGCTTTCTCATCAGGAGGTCGATTCTTGAATAATATCGCAAGTCAGAATCGACCCCCTGTTGCTCATTATATCCTCTTAATTACTCTCCAAACTACGAATAATAACTATTCTATAAAATACTAGCAACCCGCCCCGGCTTCGCACGGACATCACATTAGAAACCTCAAAAATAACAGTACTTCTCCACTATTTAACACGTTCGCTGCAGCACGATAGTTTTGCGTTTTTCCGTTTGTGCGTTACGGGGTCTATTTGACCCGTATGCGACTTTCCGTTGTGCGTTACGGGACGTATGTGTCCCGTACAGGTGCCACTATATATCACGCTCTGCTGAAATGGGGAAAAGTATAAGAGGAGTGAGATTTTGCGAGTTGCAAGGTGATGGAATTTCGAACATAGTGCAAGTGCAGGACGGGTCTCCTACGTCCCGTTTCGCCACCATGGTGGTCAGTTGTAGGAATACTTTTGAGACATTAGTATTTCGAACACAAGATTTATTTAATTCTGAAATAATATTACAAACATATTTCAAACTCAAAATATAAAGAGGACAACACTTTAAAGAAAACGAAAAAAATAGTCCCAAATCCGTTCAGGAGCTTGAGCTGCGTGCGCCTGATTGAAGCATGGCCGGCAATACCCTGGATTGCCTTCGCATTTCATACAGAAAGTATAAACTTTTTTGGCTTTATCATCAGCATCTCTACTTGACATGGACTGGTGCAAAATTTTAAAGCAGCGGATTCTTTTATTTTTGTCCACATTTCTACATCTTCTGTTGGATAACGTGCGTCAATTTAATTTCTTTCCGATTCAGCAATTTCATCGTCATTTTCGTCAGCTTCATCTTCTTCGCCATCTTCTGAACTTGGTTCATAGTTTTTGTCTCTAATGCCCGTACTCATAGTCGATGCTCCGTCAGATCTCAATCTCATACTCAAGCCGTTCTCGGCGGAGACGAGCTCGCATGCTTAGCAACGATCGTATTTCATAAACAAACCTTCGGCAAAACTCGGCGGAGAATTCGAACATCGTCGGAATCTGGTTTTTTCTTTGTTATCACTGCTGAGTTGCCATGGAGATTCGCCATTTACATAGAAATTTGAATATTGACAATTTGTATGACAGTTCGACATCCGAGCACGTCTCATGGTTGGTCGGTAGCTGAGCATCGACGAAGTATTGCTTGAGAACTGCTTGAGTACGAGAACTGACGGAGCATCGACTATGAGTACGGGCATAATAGAATCATCGGAGTCGTCTTCAAATTCCTCCTTAGAACTTTCATTATTCTGAGCTAGGGCAAGAGATAAAATTTTTGCACCTCTAGACATCGCATCTAACTCACTCCACGCACTCTGGTCGAATACTAATCCACTGGAACAATTTTACGCTGTTGAGAATACGATTGCCCGTGTCTTGTCGCGACTTGTCACTGGACCCCGTACCGCCCCCAGGAAGAAACGTACAATCAGGCGGTACGGGGCATATATGTCCCGTAAGATATTTGACCATAAATGAGGTAGAATTCCATAAACAATCACCCTGGTGTCGACAGTTTTTCTGAGAAGTCGAAAAATACTGAAATAAGCCTTCCGCCTGGGAGTAAGTTTCAGTGATTTTGCCTCCGCCCCAACGGAAAGTCCAGTACGGGACAAATAGACCCCGTGCCGCAGCGAACGTGTTAATGGAAGTTATTATACATACAAACCTTCCTCTTGAATCACTCTATCTATTTAAAAAAACGCATCAAAATCCGTTGCGTAGTTTCAAAGATTTAAGCATACAAAGGGACATAGGGACAGAGAAAGCGACTTTGTTTTATACTATGTAGTGATGATATTCAAATCTGAACTCTCGTCACTTTTCTTCCAAACTTTTCGTAGAAATGTCGAGTCGGGTCACTACCTTAAGTAAGGTAATGGTCGGGTCCAATAACACAAAATTTTCTGTCTAACTTGAGATCTTGGCGTAACCTTATATATTTTCTCTTTTGAATTGCTCAATGATAAATATGTTTATTACTATATATTTTCATTCAAAGATTTAATGAACGGGCATATTATAATGAACAAATGAAAAGCGACATACCTTTTCTACCAATATATGAATAATTTAGACTCATGGCTTTTAGTGCCTGATTTTTAGTTCATCCAAGGCTTCACCTTTTTTCTCCTGTAAAACCTTTTTTGTTATTTTTCAGAATTACAGTTACAGTTGCAATAATAATTAAACGTGATTTTTAATGATTCAATTTCATCTTCTATTGTTTGCATCATTATTTTTCATATCAATACAGACACCATGGTATTTTTACGAAATTATTTCAACAAAACACAAGGTTAAGGTAAAATATCAATTTCTCCAATGTTTGCAATTTTGGAATTACTACATGAAACCCTTTGAAACAACCCTTGAAAAGGCATGGTGTAAATAGTGCGACTCATTTGGGGGAAATTTACCCAACAAATAGCCATGAAAAAAATGTTGAATAGAGACATGAAAAAAGGAGTAATAAGGGTATAAGGCATCATTTGCTCATAAATATTTTAAATGAGGATGACAATTACGCTAAAGGGAGATACCTTTCATCATCACAACCCATTTTTTCGAGCCCGCTCTTATAGCTATAAATGATGATAAAGTTTGATTTCAAGAGGATGGTGCAACTCGCCATACATCTAAAGACACAATCAATTTATTGTGTCAAAGCCTTTTAACCTTTTTAATGGCTGAGATGGTGAATTCATTTGGTCGCCAAGAACAAAGCCTCAGTTTTCAGGTTGTGATAATACGCCAGTGGCCAAGAAACTGCGATTTGACATCGTCTGACTAATTTTTGTGGCTGTTTTGAAGAAAAAAGTTATACTGACAAACCAGAGATAGTTGAGTATTGAAATAGCAGCATTCGTGATACCATCGACAAAATACGACTTCAAATGACACTCGAAAAAGTGCGCGACAATTGGTCCTATCAAATAGAGTACTGGGAGGCCAGCTGCGGTTGCCATATAAATGCAATAATATTTAAATTCGAACCGTTATTTTGCATTAAAAATTCAAATGTCAAAAAGCCCACCCCTTTATAATGCCCCATTTTTTTTAATTCCAAACTCAAAGCTATCAAATTGTTTCTTTTAAGGATTGCCAACATCAGTTACATGGAAACATGAAAAATATCCTGATTCAAAATCGACATTTTCCTCGCTGTCTCATGTCAAATAGTAGTTGTTTGTCATCTGATGAACTCCAATTCTCTCTGGAATACTTCGTTACTTGAGAATCGAATACACGCAAATCATGTCACGAAATTCATACCTTATCAGCGTTCCTTCATTCTGATCTGAATAAATTGAGTGGGGTAAGATAGGACAGCTCTCAAGTCACGTTTCGCCTTGGCTTGTGAGAACATCATCAGTGTTTTGGTCAATTTTGAGAAATATTTATCGAAACTGTATCAAATTTCCTAAAGTAGTTTTCTTAACAAGTTTGTGAAAATTTATAACTGTATTTCACACGCAATCTATTCTGTAGAAAAACTTTTCCTAGAACTGAATGCGAATTTGTACTGGTCATGGAAAAAATGACCTTTCTGATTTCATATTCTCGGACGGTTATATCTCAATAAGAATATCTCTAGTGATTATACAGGTTGTTTCACGAATGATTGTACAGGCTTCCAGGGCATATGCAGGACATTTTGGTGAATCTGAATCAATGTTGGAAATATGTCCTAACAATATTCGTTTAAGAGATACAGGATGTTTTATGTATGTCTACAGAAATTTTCAATTGGCATAACTCTAGAATGCCTGCATGGATTTTCATGAAAGTTTCAGGGAATGAGTATGGGCCAGTGACAAATATTCGCACATAATGGCTTGCTGATAGCGCAGGCCCGGACTGAGAAAATATTATTCTATATATATATTCGGTTTTATTATTCCATATCTTATAAAATACCATTACATCGAAATTTCGGAAAGCAAAATTCTCCTCAGAGAATCAACAATAAATACTGAAACGAGCCTTCAGGATCAAAGCACACTTCGCATCATCAATCATCATGATATTATAATGTGGGACTTAAGCATGAGATTTTAATACTAATTTCTCAGAGGACGCTTGATTACCTCAGCAACAAAATTCCTAGTCAGGTTTTCAACAATATACCATAAAAAGAACAAGATATACAAGTCTAAATTTACAGTTCCAATCACAATCTCTTAAATTACACATAGTTATGACTACTTATCCTAAATGTACTCTGTTGTCTTTGTAGTGTCAGATGTTCTCGGTAACGGGATATGCCTTCAAGTCGGCTTCGATAGTCTTCAGGTAAGCTTCCAGTCAACTTCCAATCAAATATAGGTACAGGCAAATGTAACAGCGAAAAATTACTTCATCACAGCCAATGTGGCCCAAGCCAAGGAACGAGAATAAATATTATTTATCTCGCAATTTAAACTTGAAAAATCCCAGACAAAACATCCGATGGATTGAGATGAAAGTTCTTCAAGATAACACGATATACAGATTTGGAAATTCACATCTA